>JAJSOF020000033.1:13189400-13203002 GCA_025594305.2 Periplaneta americana
GGGCCCCATAAAATCTGTTTATTCTCGTGTGTTATACAATATTTTATCCATTATATGTATCTAAATTTAATTTTAAATCGTAGGCCTTTTTTTTTAAATGTCTTGTTTGGGGAAAAGTTATAAATGAATGTATGGATTCGCTAATGTATTGGGTTGTCATGGAGAGTGTTTTTTAAAATAATTCCTGCTATTAATAAAACATTATTTGTGCGAGATCGTGCGTATTTGCTTGTTTTCCGCACAAAACCCAAATACGCGGTAAGTGTAAAATCCCAAATTCATTTTCCCAACGTAACAAAATAACAATTTCCCCTCTTCTTACCCCAAGCGCGACATTCATTTACTGCTTTGGGTTTTTAACATATTATTTTTAGAGACGTTTAACATAAATAATTAAAAAATTGGGAAACTTACCACTGCAATTTCACCTAAATTACAATTTTTATTTTTTTTAAATATTTGCAAAAATTAAGTAAAGTCTACTACTCCCCCCGAAACTTATTGCATTCCTGATACAAGTAACTTTAAAGGAAACCGTGAAAAAATCAACAAGTTTCCCAGATGCCGATTTATTACTGCAATATGTTATATAAATAATATTGTAAAAATATTAAAATAAAAAATAAATCTTTACATAACCTTACCGTTTGTTTTAAGTTCGCTTTTTATAGACGGGGGAAAAAAACAGACATATATCACGGCCTGCTGGAGTATAGTAAACACAGAAAACATTTTATAGCAACAATGTTGAAAAGATTTTTTGGTTTTTTCCAAGTTGGCGTCATTAAACAGAAACCAAGATGGAGATTTCATTAACCAATTGGGAAATTCGTTTTTCCCGGGTATGAAAAATAAACGATCTTCGCACAAAATAATGTACGATACACGAGCGGTATGTTTGTTTTCATGTTCTGGGAAAATTTAAAAAAAGCTAAACAAAGTTTTTTTTTCAATTTTTTTCCTCGACCATGAAAATGTCCATACCGCTCTTGTAACCATATTACTATTATTTCAGGTCATAAATAAAAAAAATTTACTCTTATTTTCAATCCCAAAAAGTAGGGGAGAAAATTATACAGTAAAACCTATTTTCCCAGTTCTAAAAATATGATCTTTAAAAAAAATTATCAATACACATGTGTTTGTTAACAGAATCTCGAAATAAAAAAAAACCCGTTTGTCTCATCTTTTCTAACTTTTTCAACTCTGTTACAATGTATGTATAGCAATACAAAATTTTTTTATCGACTTCTGAATAATTTTTACAGTAGTTTTATTTTATGTATTTCCAAAATATGGGGTTGAAATTATTGAAGCATAACAGGTAATTCATAAATCATGAAAAAAATCATTAAACCTATTTCCCTGTCAAAGTAATAAAACTGGGCCCGACTAATAAAGTCTAAGTATACAGTGCTTAATAGGAGGAAGATGTTCATCCATAGCTACGAGGTAGAAAAAAAAACACCCAAAAAAACTGACAAACGGTAAGTTACTTTAACGATCATTCAATCTCGCGGGGATCGAAGTTGCGGCTTAGGGGGAACCCGGGATTTTGGGAGATGGGCGCAGTGACGTAGAGGCAGCGAGATCAACCCAGAAAGGTCAATCCAATTACTGGTTCTTACCTGCCACCTAAAAAAGTTGCGTAACATCGCAAGCAAACAAGAAAAAAAGCGAGGATCAATCCCCCCAAAACCCCGGGACAGCTGCTGTCATAGCAACCTAAATATGGCAGAGAAAGAAACAGATAGAAAACAAAGAAAACAGAAGGAAAAAAAAGAGGGAAAAGGGAAAAAAAGAAAGGGAAAAAACAAACAATCAAAGTAGGACGTAAGAAATGCGGGGAATGAATAATAAATGAGTGAAAATAAAGACGGACGAGTAGGATAAAGAAGAACGAAGATAGGCAAGAAAAAAGGAAACAGAAGCATGAATCAATGAAAGAAAGGACAAACAAAAGCAGCAAGCTACGACGGAAAAAAAGAAAACAGCAGCATATAAATAAAAACAAATAAGAAAATAAAGAAAAGAAGAAAATATCAAAGACAGAGGAATATAAAAACGAAAGTCTACGACAAAGTAAAAAAGGCGAGATTAAAAATAAAAAGGGAAAAATGAGCAATGAAGGAACGACCAAAATTTAAAAAAATTGAATGAAGCAAAAAAAAGAGTAAAAAAACTGAATCACACATATAGAAATACGAGTATAAAGTAATGAAACAGAAAAACAAATAACATTTGAAGGAAAATGGAGAAAAAAACAGGAAATTGAAAAGGGAAGGCAACAAAAATTAAAAAAGAACAAGAGAATGAAAAAAGCAATGAAAAGTAAGAAGAAATAAACAAAAAAATAAAAATTTATTATTATTTTTTATTATTATTATTATTATTTTATTATTATTATTATTATTATTATTATTATTATTATTATTATCATCATCATCAAATCGATAACTCACTGGTAAAATTTTTGAGTCGGAGGACCCAGAAACAATCCTTGATGTTTATTATTAAGGCTATTAGTATTATTAGTTATTATTATCATCATCATCATCATCAATCAGATAACTCATTATAATGTTTGAATATAATTATATGCAAAAAACCGCCTTTGCTTATCATAAAATAAATAAATTTTCATTAATGTTTTCGATACTTGTGTATCATCTTCAGATGTAGTTAGATTAATATGATGAAAACCTTGCCTATTAGATGGAACTTAATATGGTAATTTTTGTCATATTAGTGTGGTGTCCACACCTGTGGAGTAACGGTCAGCGCGGTCTAGCCTGCGAAACCAGGTGGCCCAGGTTCGAATCCCGGTTGGGGCAAGTTACCTGGTTGAGGTTTTTTCCAGGGTTTTCCTCAACCCAATACTAGCAAATGCTTGCAACTTTCGGCTGGACCTGACTCATTTCACCGGCATTATCACCTTTCATCATTCAGACGCTAAATAACCTAGATGCTGATACATGTCGTGGCCAACTAACCCAATATTAGTGTGGTTGTTTGGACTTAACTTAGGTTGATCTAAGGCGATATACATGTTATGTTAGGGTTAAATCACTGCAAAGTCATGTGATATGATCTAAAATATAAAATAAAACTGGTTTAAGAATTGTAAACCACATTAGCGTAGTTATTGGAAATGTGAACACTTCATAAAACACTTTAAAAGTTTTAATCACTTTGAACATGTGTTGGCTGTATTTGCTGATTTCAAATCACTGCAAGTCATGTGATATGATCTAAATATATAAAACTAAAACTGTTTAAGAATTGTAACCACTATTAGCGTAGTCATTGAAATGTGAACACTTTGTAAAGTCACTTTAAAAGTTTATAATCACTTGAATATATGTTGGCTGCATTTTGCCGATTTAAAAGTTCGTTGAATAGGTAGTTTCTGTTCATCTTGATGCTCTGATGCTGAACTAAAGCGCAGTGTCGTTTTGTCACTAACATGTCTTTACGCTTTGTTAAAATGTGTTGTTAAGACGTTTCATCCAATTATAGTTGATAAAATTGATGTAAACCATGGATATATTACTGATACAATATGGAGGTTGTCAGGTCCATAAATTTAGTACAGCTCGGCGTGTCTGTAACAATATGAATAAATATTATCAAATTGATTTGAAAAATTTAGCTGGTATTGTATTAATTTTGTTAAAACTGCTTTAGTAATAGGCAAGGTTTTCATCATATTAATCTAACTTCACATCTGAAGATGATACACAAGTATCGAAAACGTTAATGAAAATTTATTTATTTTATGCGATAAGCAAAGGCGGTTTTGTACACATATAATTATAGTCAAACATTAATAGCTTATCGGCAAACTTCAACATGAAATTCATTGGTGCAAGTTTTGAGTCGGAGCGGATCCAGAAACAACTTGATGATGATGATGATGAGCGATGATGATGATTATTATTATTAAGATATTATTATTATTATTATTATTATCATCATCATCATCATCATCAAGTCGATAATTCATTGGTGCAAGTTTTGAGTCGGAGCGGATCCAGAAACAATTTTGATGTTTATTATTATTATTATTATTATTATTATTATTATTATTAATATTATTATTATTATTATTATTACATATGGAACGAGAACAAGTAACAGCGGTATAACAGAGGAGAAGTAGAACAATACATGAAAAAGTCAATCCTAAGGAAAGGATAAATAGAAGGGGAAAATAAAGTGAAAGATAGAGGAAAGGAAATAAGACAAAAAGAAATGACAACAAACAAGGAATGATTCATTGGGTTCAAGCACAGATTTCATTAATCACCCAACTTCTATATTCTATTACAACTTTTTGTAAATATTATTACAAATGATTCCTTGGCCTTAGTGTGCAATTGTCTCACTTGTAAATAAATTTCATTAGTCTACTTTTTATATTGTGTGATTTTATCAATTGACATCCATGATTTATTCTTTGCTTCGATATTATTCGAAGTACAAAGAGAAAATATAGCGATGCTGCACAAATGGATCGGAAATGTTTTATACAGTTTTCAACATCACTGACACGGAAAGAAATTCTCTTCGGTATGTTGATTGCCTTTATGTGCACAGAGATTTCTCCTAAACAATTGTACGGTATTATTTACAGTCTACGAGTCAATTCACGTGGAAATGATGCACATAAAATATAAACCTTTTCAGAAGAAAATAATGAATTCGTCTTTATTTAAGAAATAACAAGTGCCAACTCTCTCCAAATATATTTTTTTGCACGATCGCGTTTTTTGCTGTATTTACAGCTACTGTTTGTTACGCCTTGAATGTTAGAATTTCTATACAGAAACTTGTTGCTAGGGAAACCATACCTTCATAATAGAAAACTATACTGAAATAGACCCATTACAGAGCACTTATTGTTACTTAGTTACCATTACAGTGCAGTTTTGCGAAGGCTTTGGAATAATATTGCTCTAAATTTTCATGCAAAATATGCTGTACTTGCAATTTTGAAAATATGACCGTGCAAAAAATGTTGTAGCCTAAAATCATGTTTGTGAAGTGCATTACAAAATCTCGGAAACTGAAAAACTCGCTTTCCTCGTTTTTCAAACTTTTCCTTGATTTTGTAAAAAGCACTTCCCAAACTTGTATCGTAATATAGCCTAGTATTAACGATTTGTTTAATATTCTTTTACGTGAAGTTATAAATTTAATCTTCTTTATACAATACCCGGCCCCGGAACAATTTTTCCCTTGAAATTATCCAAGTCTATTACACAGGAAGCTTTACCTGAAAGCTAGATTTGCATAATATGTACGTTACTTTAGGTACGTTAACAGAAAACCACAATTTTAAGACACAAAGAGTTTGTGTGCACTCGATGTGGGTTTCTGACATCTTGTCAGCCTACTCGAAGTATGTGGATAGAAAGAGAAAAATGGAGAAGGTGTCGGGAGAAGTTCCTGGGTAGCTCAGTCGGTAGAGCGTTGGTGCGGTCAGCCAAAAGCTCCAGGATCGATACCCGGGTAGGAAACAATTTTTCCTTTAAAATTATTCAAGTCTAGCAAATTGTTTTCTCTGAAGCCCGTTACATATAGGATATCTTTATCCGTTACATTTCTGTTCTCATTTTCATCACTAATACATTCAATATAGTTTTGTTTTTCTTTCCCTTACTTACTTACTTACTGGCTTTTAAGGAACCCGGAGGTTCATTGCCGCCCTCACATAAGCCCGCCATTGGTTCCTATCCTAAGCAAGATTAATCCAGTCTCTACCATCATATCCCACCTCCCTCAAATCCATTTTAATATTATCTTCCCACCACGTCTCGGCCTCCCAAAGGTCTTTTTTTCCAGCCTCCCAACTAACACTCTATATGCATTTCTGAATTCGCCACACGTCGTCACCATGTTCTGCCCATCTCAAACGTCTGGATTTTATGTTCCTAATTATGTCAGGTGAAGTATACAATGCGTGCAGATCTGCGTTGTGTAACTTTTTCCATTCTCCTGTAACTTCACCCCTCTTAGCCCCAAATATTTTCCTAAGAACCTTATTCTCAAACACCCTTAGTCTCTGCTCCTCTCTCAAAGTGAGGGTCCAAGTTTCACAAACCATACAGAACAACTGGTAATATAACTGTTTTATAAATTCTAACTTTCAGATATTTTGACAGAAGACTAGATGACAAAAGCTTCTCAACAGAATAATAACACGCATTTCCCATATTTATTCTGCGTTTAATTTCCTCCCGAGTGTCATTTATATTTGTTACTGTTGCTCCAAGTTATTGGAATTTTTCCATCTCTTCGAAGGATAAATCTCTAATTTTTATAGTTCCATTTCGTATAATATTCTGGTCACGAGACATAATCATATACTTAGTCTTTTTGGGATTTACTTCCAACCCTATCGCTTACTTGCTTCAACTAAATTTCCGCGTTTTCCCTAATCTTTTGTGGATTTTCTCCTAACATATTCACGTCAGCCGCATAGACAAGAAGCTGATGTAACCCGTTCAATTCCAAACCCTCTCTGTTATCCTGAACTTTCCTAATGGCATATTCTAGAGCGAAGTTAAAAAGTAAAGGTGATAGTGCATCTCCCTTAACATTTTTAATTTATCGTGAGCTATTCAACAGTTTAGCAAATTGTTTTCTGTGAGGTCCGGTACAAATAGGGTATCACATCCGTTACGTTTCTGTTCTCATTTTCCTCATGAATACATCCAATTATATTCAGCTGACAGTTAAGTTGGGATAAGCGCTAGAATTTAACTCTGGCACTTCTAATGCAATCAATTTACTGTACTTCAGGCACTTAAGTATGTATGTGAGCGTATCGTTGTTGCATTCTATTTCATCACGTATGAATAAAGTAACCTTTCTGAAGCAATGCACAATTTATGAAAGCCCGACATTACGTTTAATTGTAGTAAGTCCCATGACTGAGTTTTACTAATACTACTTGTGTAACAGATGGTAATAATCAGAGACCGGAAATTTGGCAGAATGTCTTTTTAAATGTGTTAAATCCATCTCCATTTTGAAAGTAAATCTGTACGAATTATACCTTTGTGATTGAAACATCACAGTTTTATGTTGCCCTTTTCTGCCTTTTTTTAATATAAATGCATAATTTACAAAATAAATGCTTTTTTGCCTTTATTTGATTATTTATCTATCATTTATTAATCTGTTATTAAAATTTGCCTACAGGCATATTTTAATTTATTTCTATAACCGCTGCAATGAAGTGACTTAATCGAATGAATGTTATTATCTTTCTGTCAGTTCATATTCTCTTTGCAACAATGAGTGCTGCCGTGCAAAAATGTATAACAGTAAGCGTTTTTAATTATCGCTTGTGTTTATTTGACAAAGGCAACAATGAGTGTGGGTCTAACGTTATTTTTAACGGTTATTTTTTTCTTCAGATTTCATTGCGACGTTGTTGTAGCTATAGTCCCGTCGCTCTAACTTCCGGCAGCCAATCACGTTGCAGGTCGGCTACATTTAAACGTGTGCGTCTTGTGATTCGCTGATGAAGACGTTATTCATTTCTTAAGGCTCGATAATACTTAATGTAATCGCCTGCCATTTTGGCTCTTTCGTTGGCGTTCAGAAAGTACGAAGACGTTATTTGCCGCTCAATTATTTTCTAAATTACAGTGCGTTTGATTTATTATCATAGGAGCTACGACATGATAATGTTTAACGGTGTGGCAAATAGATTCTCCTATGGTAGCTCGGCAACGAAAGAACAAAAAATGGCGAACGATACTACCTACCTAGACTTTATAGAGCCTTCACTTCCTAAGACGTAAGCAAGAGGAGGAGTCACGCCGGGAATAACAGCGTCGCGACTGTAATACTTTTGATCCGACTTATTTTGTACTGACGGTAAAGTACTTACATGAAAATATGTGAGCAGTCAGTGAACTACGAAAAGAAATATTTCATATCGCAACATATCAGTACAACCAAACACAAAATGCACTTTCAAGGCTACTGAGAAGAAGATTTCTATGCTTCCAACTGTAATTGCAACATCGAGTCGAAAAATCTCAATTTGCATCCGAATTATGTAAAGCTTTTCTTGCTTCGAATCCCTTTGTGGAAAGTGCAAGGTTGTGGGTCTAGTGCAAGGTTTTGTAATTGTCTTTTTTATTGCGTATTTTAGCTATTTATAATGCCTTTTACCGCCTATTTTAGCTATTTATGATGCCTTTTGCCTGTCTATTTTAGCTATTTATGACGCCTTTTGCCTGCCTATTTTAGCTATTTATGATGCCTTTTGCCTGCCTATTTTAGCTATTTATGATGCCTTTTTGGCTGCCTATTTTAGCTATTTATGATGCTATTTTTTGCCTGTCTATTTTAGCTATTTATGATGCCTTTTTGCCTGCCTATTTTAGCTATTTATGATGCCTTTTTTGCCTGTCTATTTTAGCTATTTATGATGCCTTTTTGCCTGCCTATTTTAGCTATTTATGATGCCTTTTTTGCCTGCCTATTTTAGCTATTTATGATGCCTTTTGCCTGCCTATTTTAGCTATTTATGATGCCTTTTTGGCTGCCTATTTTAGGCATTTATGATGCCTTTTGCCTGCCTATTTTAGCTATTTATAATGTCTTTTTGCCTGTCTATTTTAGCTATTTATAATGCCTTTTGCTCTGTCTATTTTTATTTATGATGCCTTTTTTTGCCTGTCTATTTAGCTATTTATGATGCCTTTTGCCTGCCTATTTTAGCTATTTATGATGCCTTTTTGCCTGTCATTTTTAGCTATTTATAATGCTTCTTTTGCTTTGCCTATTTTAGCTATTTATAATGTCTTTTTGCCTGCCTATTTTAGCTATTTATAATGCCTTTTTGCTATTTATAATGCCTTTTGCCAGCCTATTTTAGCTATTTATAATGCCTTTTTGCCTGCCGGTTTTAGCTATTTATGATGCCTTTTTGCCTGTCTATTTTAGCTATTTATGATGCCTTTTGCCTGCCTATTTTAGCTATTTATGATGCCTTTTGGCTGCCTATTTTAGCTATTTATGATGCCTTTTCTTTGCCTATTTTAGCTATTTATAATGCCTTTTGGCTGCCTATTTTAGCTATTTATGATGCCTTTTTATAAGTGCCTATTTTTAGCTATTTATGATGCCTTTTTGCCTGCCTATTTTAGCTATTTATGATGCCTTTTGCCTGCCTATTTTGGCTATTTATGATGCCTTTTGCCTGCCTATTTTAGCTACTTATGACGCTTTTTGCCTGCCTATTTTAGCTATTTATGATGCCTTTTTGCCTGTCTATTTTAGCTATTTATGATGCCTTTTTGCCTGCCTATTTTAGCTATTTGTAATGCCTTTTTTGACTCTATTTTAGCTATTTATGATGCCTTTTGCCTGCCTACTTTGGCTATTTATGATGCCTTTTTTGGCTGCCTATTTTATATTTATGATGCCTTTTTGCCTGCCTATTTTAGCTATTTATGATGCCTTTTTGGCTGCCTATTTTAGCTATTTATGATGCCTTTTTGCGTGTCTATTTAGCTATTTATAATGCCTACTTGCCTGCCCCTATTCTAGCTATTTATAATGCCTTTTGCCTGCTATTTTGGCTATTTATAATGCCTTTTTGACTGCCTATTTTAGCTATTTATGATGACTTTGCGTGCCTATTTTAGCTATTTATAATGCCTACTTGCCTGCCTATTTTTATTTATAATGCCTTTTGCCTGCCTATTTTAGCTATTTATAATGCCTTTTGCCTGCCTATTTTAGCTATTTATAATGCCTTTTGCCTGCCTATTTTAATATTTATGATGCCTTTTGCCTGCCTATTTTAGCTATTTATAATGCCTTTTTGCCTGTCTATTTTAGCTATTTATAATGCATTTTGCCTGCCTATTTTAGCTATTTATAATGCCTTTTTTCCTGCCTATTTTAGCTATTTATAATGCCTTTTGCTTGCCTATTTTTAGCTATTTATAATGTCTTTTTGCCTGCCTATTTTAGCTATTTATAATGCCTTTTTGCTTGCCTATTTTGCTATTTATAATGCCTTTTCTAGCAGCCTATTTTAGCTATTTATAATGCCTTTTTGCCTGCCTATTTTAGCTATTTATGATGCCTTTTTGCCTGTCTATTTTAGCTATTTATGACGCATTTTTGCCTGCCTATTTTAGCTATTTATGATGCCTTTTTTGCCTGCCTATTTTAGCTATTTATAATGTGCCTTCTTTGCCTGCCTATTTTAGCTATTTATATGCCTTACGCTTGCCTATTTTAGCTATTTATAATGTAGTTTTGCCTGCTTATTTTAGCTGTTTATTATGTCCTTTTGCCTGCCTATTTTAATGACTCATAATGTCTAAACTTCGTCTCTGGTTATAAGTAATAACAGAATAGTTTAGTGCATTTAAGTATAGAGTGCACTGCTCCGTTAGGATTGAGTCTTAAGACAAACTCTAGGGCTAGACAAGGAGGTGTGCTGGTTTTATGTACGGACGCGATTCACTGGGCCTCCAGGCGGCACCATTGTTCGATACTGTATAATGAATACAACCAAAATGGATTGTAAGTAAGCTTCTAAACTGATTACCGTTGCAGGCCGTTTAATTAACAGCGCGCTTTTGAGGGGCACTTAGAGAACACATGCGTAGGACGGGACTCTGCTGTGAATGCCATTTGAGTAATTGAAATCCTGATATGAGTGTGCGGCGATACTGACCTGGACGAGGGAGGCGGTTCCATTGCACTGCAGCGCCCATCGTCACCTGCAACAGAGAGCATCCGTAAAAGTTGGTCCCGGCGTTCACCACTTCGGACTACCCACTGCGCAGAGCCGGGTTCACTTACAACAGCTACTCTTCCGGGTGAATCAGTCCATCCGTAGGCCTATACCAAACTACCTACCCCTAACTACCTGTCATGTATGTATGTATGTATGTATGTATGTATGTATGTATGTATGTATGTAGTAATGTACCACCTGTTTAACTACTAATACCTACCTACCAACTCATCTCATCCATACATCGATTCATCTATGCAACCATCCAACTACTCATTTGACTGTCTGTCTGTCTGTTTGCCTATCTATCTATCTATCTATCTATCTATCTATCTATCTATCTATCTATCTATCTATCTATCTATCATTATCTATCTATCTATCTATCTATCTATCTATCTGTCTAATATCTATCTGTCATCTATCTATCTATCTACCCACCTACCTACCTACCTACCCCTGCCTGCCTGCCTGCCACCACCTGCCTGCCTCACCTGCCTGCCTACCTGCCTGCCTGCCTGCCTGTCTATCTCTGTCTGTCTGTCTGTCTGTCATCTATCTATCTATCTATCTATCTGTCTACCATCTATCTGATTCATCTATCTATCTATCTATCTATCTATCTATTTCTTTAACTCTCTATCCACCTACCTACCTACCTCTCTAATTATCTATCTACTTATCCGCCCATCTACCAATCAATCCATCCATCGATTCATCTACCCAACCATTTGTCTGTGTGTCTACCTATTATCTACCTACCTATCTACTTATTTCTTTATATCTCTACCTACCTCTCTACTTATCTACCTACCTGCATATCCACCTACTACTGAAACATCCATCGATCCATTCATACATCTACCTACCTGCCTATCTGACTATCTGTCTATTTGCCTATCTGTCTATTTATTTGTCTACCTCCCCTATCTCTTTGTCTGTCTGCCACTGTGTTTGTCTATCTATCTATTTGGCTATCTGTCTATCTATTTGTCTATCTGCCTATCTATATGTATTTTTGTCTGTCTATCTGTCTATCTGCCTATATATCTGTATAACAACCTATCTGTTTTTCTGTCTGCATATATGTCTGTCTATTTGTTTGCCTTTTATCTATCTGCCTATATGTCTATCTATCTGACTATCTATCTATATAACTGTCTGTCTATCCGTCTATATGCCTGTCTCTCTGACTATCTGCCTATTGGTCTGTCTATATGCCTATCTATCTGTTTTTTTTTTATTTGTCTGTATGCTCATCTTTCTATTTGTCTGTATATCTATCTACCTTACACATGTCTATAGGCCTATATCTGCCTATCTATCTGTCTATCTGCCTAAATGTCTGCCTGTATGTCTGTCTATCTGCCTATCTGTCTATCTGCCTAAATGCGTGCCTATATGTCTGCTCTATCTGCCAAACTGTCTGTCTACCTGTCTAAATGCCTGCTCTATATGTCTGTCTATCTGCCATTCGTCTATCTATCTACCTGTCTGCCTATACGTCTATCTGCCAAACTGTCTATCTGCCTAAATGTTTATATGTCTGTCTATCTGCCTATTGTCTTCTTCTAATCTACCTATTTTTTCTTCTATCTATCTATCTATCTATCTATCTATCTATCTATCTATCTATCTATCTATCATTTTCTATCTATCTATCTATCTATCTATCTATCTATCTATCTATCTATCTACCTGTGTATCCATCTGCCTTCCCTATACGTTTATCTGCCTATCTGTCTATCTGCCTAAATGGGGCCTATATGTCTGTCTATCTGCCAAACTGTCTATCTGCCTAAATGAGTGCCTATATATCTTCTTTATCTATCTATCTACCTGTCTATCATCCATCTGCCTGTCTGCCTATCGTCTATCTGCCTATCTGTCTATCTGCCTAAATGCGTGCCTATATCCCGTCTATCTGCCAAACTGTCTGTCTATCTGCCTAAATGGTGCCTATATGTCTGTCTATCTGCCTGTCTGCCTATTTTCCATCTGCCTGTCTGGCTATCGTCTATCTGCCTATCTGCCTAAATGCGTCCTATATGTCGGGCTATCTGCCAAACTGTCTGTCTATCTGCCTAAATGCGTGCCTATATATCTGTCTTCTGCCTATCTATCTACCTGTCTGCCTATCTATCCATCTGCTTGTCTGCCTATACGTCTATCCCTATCTGTCCCATCTGCCTAAATGCTGCCTATATGTCTGTCTATCTGCCAAACTATCTGTCTATCTGCCTAAATGGGGCCTTTTGTCTGTCTATCTGCCTGTCTGCCTATCTATCCATCTGCCTGTCTGCCTATCGTCTATCTGCCTATCTATCCATCTGCCTGTCTGCCTATCTATCATCTATCTATCTGCCTGTCCCATATGTCTATTTCCTATCTGTCTGTCTACCTACCTCTTTTTTCATCCCCCCCCTTTTCCCCCAAACGTCTTTTAAACCCTCCCCCCCATCTGTCCGTCTAATCTGCATGCATTCGTCATAGGGGCCCTTTCACAGGACACCTGCTCATTCATTCATTCATTCATTTATTTTTATTCCATAGATCTTACATGAGCAATGAAGCTTTAAGATGTGGAACATGTCAACATTTTACAATATTACAATTACAATTTTTACAAATTTTTATAGTTTTACAATTTAGTAATTTTCTACAATTTTTACAATGTTGTACAATTTTTTTACATTTTGGCGAGATGTAGTGAGATGAAATGAGGTCCGAGGATTCGACAAAAATATTACCCGGCATTTGTTTCTTTCGGTGGGGAAACCGAAAACCTAACCAGGTAATCAAATCAAAGGGGGTTAAAA
>JAJSOF020000033.1:13212342-13239842 GCA_025594305.2 Periplaneta americana
AAATTCAAATTATGGTTTATTTAACGATGCTCGCAACTGCGGTTATATCAGCGTCGCCGGTCTACCGGAATTTTGTCCTACAGTTCTTTTACATGCCAGTAAAGCTACTGACATGAGCCTGTCGCATTTAAACACACTTAAATGCCATCGACCCAGGTCGGGATTGAACCCGTAACCTCGAGCATAGAAGGCCATCGCTATACCAAGTACGCTACCGAGACTGACTCCAAGCTTTTCAGCACTTTACCTAAACCGTTCATTATATTTAAATAAGTGCTCCTGTAAAGGAATAATAATTGTTCTTTCTCGATATAGTTCTAGCTCTTCTTACAACAATTTCATCACTTCAGTCGGAATCACTAAACCACATGTATTACAAAAATAAATGTAATATTTTGTTTTGATTATCAGAGGAAGGTTGTCACTGGTAACTGATAATATAGAAATCACCAGTCTTTAGAGGCTTGTAGGAATATTCCTGTTGAATACTAGTATAATCAACTAGATTAGCATTTTGAGAAACAGAATCACTCATGAACTGGTGAAATCGACCAATATTACTAGTCTGTGAACTGGTAACTACTATTTTACCCTTGTAGTTTCTAGAAACACAGGCTTGTAAAATGAACTAATATTACTACTGTACAGACTAGTATTACTAGTCCATGAGTTTTGAGAAACAGGCCCTAGCGCACACCTTGAACACCCGCAATATACGCCCCTGTTTAAATTGGATTATGTGGGGGGGGGGTGAATCTGGCCTACTCTTTTCGCCTACACTCTGGTACGAATGCTCATATCCTGAAAACTGATGTTTGGTACACTTTGCAACGTTGTATGTAATGTAGAGAGAAGTTTACATATGAACGTATTGTAAAAAAAATGCTTCGTCATGCTACCGTACGTTCGCCTGGTTGCCGCAACTCACAGAAATTTGTTAACAATATTAGACAAGTGCACCATCTAGCGGATTCTTCCGCACAGGTTGAAGCGAACAGCTCGTCAAGCTGGCACAGGATACAGTACGTCTTGTGTGATATATGTGCGTATTACACACAATTATACGCATCAGCTATTTCACCGGAGATATAACTGTCCGCATTGTGAAATAAAAAATATTTTCTGTGGTCCGGAAAACATTAATATAAAATTTCTGGGAAAGTATTATTTAATGCACGAAGCATTTTCGGTTTCATCTCGATATCAACAACTCCATTTTAAATAACGTCATAAACAATACAGCGTCTTTAAATATAATATTTTAAAAGTTATATCTAGAGCTCGCACATATAGATACTTAAAACGCTAAAAAATAGGCAGTTAAAAACATCAAAATAGGTACTAAAATCCGAACTGATATAAAAAATGTACACAATCAGAGCCATCGATATACAAAGCCGGAGCATTGAGTCGGCAACACTGTAATTAACTGTCAAGCGGAGGCCTACGGTACAAAAGCACGTGTTTGTGTTAATGTCGATTTTCAATGTAAATGTTATAACAAGTTTGTGTCGATGGAATTATGTTCGCGGTCGTACCAAACGTTAATTGTTTATGTGTTATAAACTAAATGCGTATTGGCGATAAAAGCAAGACAACAAATGAAAATAAAATGGTTGCAGTCTCTGACAATTTTTACGGTTAATGATGACAAAGTATTTTATTTTCATAATTTACATTCTAAATATTAAATTCTAGCCAAATTGTTGGGTCTCGCCTGCTATAGCCTATCAATAAAGTTAGCCGTTGATTTTCAAGTTCATTGCAAACAGTTGTTTTGTGATTCCATAAATGTTGCAGTTTTGTTGAAGATTCGGAATGCCTGCTATACGTCAGAACTACCTATAATTTGTAGATGCATACACTCGCTTTGTTGGTTTTCAAGGTTTATTTATTAATATTTTTTTGTAATAAATTAGTTATAAACAGGTTTCTTTTCACTTCGCATTTACAGGAGTTAAAGTTCACTGAGTTTACGCTAATTGGCACATACATAATAGATAATGTGTTTTGTTACGTATTATGTTAAAGGTATGTTCCTGCAGTTTTCATAGATCTCTATACTTGGCATAACTGTATTTACATCCTCATACTTTGTTATGATATGCCAATAGTTTCCTCTGTTTATATTTTTATTTCAATTTCATAATTTACATTCTTAGCTCGTTTTTTTGTAGTTATATTTATTTAAAATTATATTTTAAAAAGTTTATAACTAATAATTTAGGGAACAGTATTGTTATGGTGAATGGCCAGGTTCAAACTAAAACTAGCTTCATAGACATCTGAAATACGAGGCGTGTTCTTAAAGTAAGTTCCGTTTTCAATTATAACCGTCACATCGCTGCAGTCGTTATTTTGCGCATGCATATTTTCTTCTTCAATCTTCAGACAAGCTGTGCATGCAGTTTCAGAGCTTCAGTCCGTGTGTGTGGTTAGTTGTGATCAGTTGAAATGTTTAAAGTGATCGAGCACCCCGCCGACTGTGAGATGCGGTCTGTTATCCATTTCTTGAATGCGAGAAACATAAAACCAGCTGACATTCATCGTCAACTTTGTGAGGTGTGTGGTGATGATGCCATTAGTGATGGAATGGTCAGGAGATGGGTTAGGAAGTTCAAAGAGGGCCGCGTCTCTGTGCATGACGAGCAGCATACCGGTCGGCCATCTTTGGTCAATGACAATTTGGTGCGTGCTGTCGATGAAAAAAATCATGAGGACAGGAACAAATTGACCATCCCCCTACAGCCCGGATTTGGTTCCGAGTGACTTTCATCTCTTCCTGCACCTCAAGAAGTTCCTCGGTGGTCAACGTTTTGATGGCGACGACACCCAAAATCTCATCTCGAAATTTGGCTCGGAACAAATTGACCATCCCCCCTACAGCCCGGATTTGGCTCCGAGTGACTTTAATCTCTTCCTGCACCTCAAGAAGTTCCTCGGTGGTCAACGTTTTGATGGCGACGACACCCAAAATCTCATCTCGAAATTTGGCTGGGAACAAATTGACCATCCCCCTACAGCCCGGATTTGGCTCCGAGTGACTTTCATCTCTTCCTGCACCTCAAGAAGTTCCTCGGTGGTCAACGTTTTGATGGCGACGACATCCAAAATCTCATCTCGAAATTTGGCTGGGAACAAATTGACCATCCCCCCTACAGCCCGGATTTGGCTCCGAGTGACTTTCATCTCTTCCTGTACCTCAAGAAGTTCCTCTGTGGTCAACGTTTTGATGGCGACGAAGTGAAAACAGCAGTGCGGGAGTGGTTCGCATTGCAGGCGGGCGAATTCTACAATGAGGGGATAGAAAGACTTGTGCCACGACTCGATAAATGCCTCAATAATGGTGGAGATTATGTTGAGAAGTAATTGAAGTGTGGGGAATACAATTCAACAAAAATAGTTTGTAAATATCTTCCCGTTTACTTACTACACCCTTTTGGAACTTACTTTAAGAACACGCCTCGTATTTATAGAAAAGCACGACAAATAATCACATGAAATTAAAATGCATATGATATCCTAGACCTTTCACGTCAGAGGTGAAACAACATAAAGCGGCAAAACATTGTCAATTTAGGCCTACTACCCACATAATGGTTAAATGATTGGAATAGGGTATTGCGAAAGTACGTCGTTATTTTATTTATTTTTGGTACAAGTAACATTTCTTTAAGTATTTATTTATTTTCCCTTGTACCATCAATAAAAAACACGCATGCTTTTAATTTTTTTAAGTTATAAGTGGCTGTATGCAAGTACTTACGCGATATTCTGAAACTCAAATAAAATACCATTTCGGATTCCGCAATAAATTACGAACGTCAATACACTAAATCTTGATCATATGCATTTACTTTTGTATTAATTAATGTCGAAAATGTACACGTGACAACGAAACCAAAACTCTAAAACGTCAAACGTCATGCTTATTTCGCCTCCCCCCGTCTCCACTCAGCGTTGCCAAACCTACCCATGCTCTGGCTTGTAACTGAAGATGGCTCTGACACAATAAATATATGTTATAATTATTTTTATGCTCGACCATACCGAAATGTAGTAATTATACACCTGGTAGCAGACCTTTAATGCATGTCATTAAAGTACACCTACTCATTAAAGGTCAGGTCTTTCAGCCAATGACGACTCCGGTTACAACTGTTCAGCCAATGACAGGTCAGCTTTCTACCGTTATAAAACCGCAAGTATCGATTATTCTCGGATATGCAATCGAAAGAGAATTAGCGAAAAGTCACGGAGGCTGGAAATCCAATACTGTCGCAGAAGGTTATGTTCTGTTACTATAATAATTAGCGTTAATTGTAAATAATATTCAAATAAATTCAATTTGTCATCTCGTTTTTCAATGTCTAATTTAATTTCAGTGTTATCTCTGTAGGTTCTTATGACCTAGCAAGGTCAATGTGGACATCTGTTCCTCGGAAAAAATCAATACTATCGCGTCTGCGCACATCTCACAACATACGGGACATTGGTCAAGGTCAGATACAAAGAAAATTAATAATATAAACTTAGAAATATGGTCGAGCATAAAAAGTCGTATGAAACCCGCCTATAATGGTAATTAAGAAGCTCGTATGAAAATTGTGAAACTCGTTTGCGCTCGTTTCATAAATATCCATACTCGCTTCTTAATTACCTTCATTATAAGCTCGTTGCATAATGTACTATTACTTATTTTACTGTGCTGCAATTTTAACATGAGCAACTGTATTTTATGATGCTTTAACTGTAATTTCTTTTAACATTTTAGCTATGAAAAATTAAGGCCAATCTATCGGTCCAAATACTAATCTGATGCTTAATAAAAATAAAAATGATTTATGAAACCGATTTCTTAAAATAAAATAATCAATAAAGAGTTATATTAAATTTTACTTAACTGAATTTTTAAGCTATACAAATATTAAACAGGTCTCAGAGGTTACATCCCGAGACATTTCACCCAATTTGCTTTTTCGACCAGAACCCAGTATGGTCCAATTTAATTTCCACCCAACTGCTAATTATGTCCTACACTATCACACCCTTAGTCATTTCGCCCAATTTTTAATTTAGTCCGAAACATTTTTATGTCCAGAATCACATTTCGGTAAATTTTTATGTTACATTGTAATGTGCAATTTTACATTTCACCCCATTTTCAATTTATATTATAATGACCAATTTCACATTAGATAGAACTAAGTTTCCCTGTCACCGACACCCCTCTAGGCTTCATTTTCGTCTTCATGATATAATTTCAGCTTTAAACTAAAAGCTTTCAACTTTGTTAAGCCATCAGTATCGGTTTTATACTGTTCATAGTTCTGAACAATACTCTCCAGCTGGATTTATTCATCCATAGTGTTCTGCCCAAGGGCAGGTCCTTCACTGCAAACCCAGCATTCCCCAGTAGTTCGTATTTTCTGCCTTCCTCTTTAACTCCTCATACGATCTATATATCTTAATGTCGTCTATCATCTGATGTCTTCTTCTGCCTCGAGCTCTTCTCCCGTTCACCAATCCTTCCAGTGCATCCTTCAAAAGACAGTTTCTTCTCAATCAGTGACCCAGCCAATTCCTTTTCCTCTTCCTGATCTGTTTCAGCATCATTCTTTCTTCATCCATTCTTCCTAACACAGCTTCATTTCTTATTCTGTCCACTTCACACGCTCCATTCTTCCCCATATCCACATTTGAAATGCTTCTCTTCATTTCGTCATAATCTCCATGTTTCTGCTCCATACAATGCTACACTTCACACAAAGCACTTCAATAATCTCTTCCTTAGTTCTTTTTCCAGAGGTCCGTAGATGATGCTCCTTTTTCTATTAAAAGCTTCCTTGGCCATTGCTATCCTCCTTTTGACTTCCTAGCAATAGCTCATGTTACTGCTTATAGTACACCCAAGTATTTGAAGCTGTTCACTTGCTCTACTCTTTCATTTAGAATTCGCAAGTTTGCCTTTTTACTTTTCTTCCTATGACCATGCTCTTCGTCTTGTTGGCATTTATCTTCATCCCATACTGCTCACAGCTGTCATTTAGCTCCAGTAGCATATTCCCTTAGTATCATCTCCTCTTCTGGTAACAACGCCATATCATCAGCAAATGTTATACACTTTATTTTTCTTTCTCTTACTATCACTCCTCCCATTTTCTGAAAACAGTTCTTCACCAAATCCTCCAAATTAGACCACGCTTAACTGTCTTTAAGTCTTGTGGCTTCCGTTCAGGGTACGTTCGTTGAAATTTCTTTGAACCGTAGGCCATAATCGGTGTTTTCGTTTGAGAGTACCATACCATGCACTGAGGTCTTTCTTGTGCTGTTGTCATCTTTCCTTATTGTTATTTAACATCTGCAACAAAAGACTAGTCGACCTGGTTGGCAAGTTGGTATAGCGCTTGCCTTCTATGCCCAAGGTTGCGGGTTCGATCCCGGGCCAGGTCGATGGCATTTAAGTGTGCTTAAATTTGACAGGCTTATGTCAATAGATTTACTGGCATGTAAAATAACTCCTGCGGGACAAAATTTCGGCACATCCGGCGACGCTGATATAACCTCTGCAGTTGCGAGCGTCGTTAAATAAAACATATATAAATAAACAAAAGACTAAAGTAGAAAATACAAAACTTTTTGAGTTGCTTTACATGACACCGCAAACAGAACATCTGTAGAGCTAACAGTTTCCTTAAAATTAGAATTTTAAAACAGGGACGTTTCTGTGGACACCCTGTATATTAGAGATAATATTAATGTATGTCAATCAATCTCAACGTTACACTCCTGTATTTCATATCTACTTAATAGCTGAATGTATAGCGTGTTAACCTACTAAGAAAACGTTTCGTGTTCGATCCCCTGCCATGACTGGCTGTTTTTTATTAGGATCTATTATTACATCTTTACAATTTAAACCTGTGTTACTCGTAATGATATGTCTGTTAAATACATTTTGGAAAAAATATATATAGTCCTGAAAGGGGTCGTTTTTGGCTATCCATTCACTTAGGTTTACATTGGCCCATTATGCTCCCTATAGGGCGATGATTGTTCAAGTCCGATAGTTGGCCTTCGTGAATCCGATGCTGACAAATGGACCATCCCACCTCAGTCCCTGATAGAGACAGGTTCCATTTCGCAGACGAGAAGCCTGACAACTAGCCCACTCCTTTCATAAAAATGGACATAACCGTTTTCGGATCTCGTTCTTCAACTGCAGATGACCGATAGAATGGCAGGGAGTTAGAAAGTATTGGTGAGAAGAGGGAAACCGGAATACCTCTAGAAAACACCCCTGCAACGTTTGCACTGTCCACCACAAATTGTATTATTACTAGGAAGCGAATTTTTGTGCTAAAAAATTTAAATATATTTATTTTTATGTCTAAAAAGTACGAAAATATTTGCTAAAAATAAAAATAATATTTCTTTTAAATATGACAAAAATACTTACTTAGCTTGGGAAAAAAATGTTACTAGGTACTCACCCACCACACTTGAGTGCTAGTAGTTGTCCGAGAATTGCAGTAACAGCAAAGGTCATCTCCAAATTCTCCATTACAAATGCATGCCGATTATCTCTGAACAACGACTTATACTGTGAAAACGATCTTTCCACATCACAGGACGTCAGACGTGCATATTTAAACAGAGGAATGTCACAAACACAAACACCGTCAATTTCACCTACAGGCACATCCTCCAATACTTGAGCAATTTTACACATTTTTTTATATCCACTGTTTTTCCCAAACACATTCTGGAATTTGTCCCTTAGTACTTTTACTTCTGAACCTGGTAGCGAATCTAGTTTAATTTTCACGGCACGCACCTCCCTGTTTCAGGCAACAGGTTTTTGGATGTTTCGAGTTTTTTATGGTGTCCCACAAAAAGCTTAGATTTGCTAATAGGAAAGCCAAATCGTTTTTTAAACAACCATCTTCCAGTATATCTTGAAGGATATCGATTGACGCGAGAGGCGAGAGAGTTGTTTAAATTAAATAATGTTCATACCAGAGCTCTTACCTGTTGTCACAAACAAAGCGCGGAATGAAATCATCTTCAGCAACAGTAAACATACCTAATTATGTGTTGCAGGATCTCTCCTCCTTGTCCATGTTAATTTATTCATTTAATAATAACACTGACATGCTGCCTAGCAGTTCTCAGAACTTGAGGCGAAACTATTAAAAGAGAATGTGGATCCATCCCCTCTTAAGCCAAAGACTACTTAAGGGACATTCATTGTATAGATACGGACTCATCCTGCCTAAGGTTTTTCCGTGGTTTTCCTAAGGCGCTAAGACAAATGTCGGGATGAGCCCTAAAAGAAATGGGCCACGGACCTGCACTCATATCCCCATGAATCTCCTTAATTAACAATTACATCTCTCCCCCCTCTTCGCAATTGAGCCATCATATAGCCAAATGGCTGGTCTCGAAATTGAGACAAATCAACAAGGCTCATGACCTCCTACATAATAGTCAAATTGGCTAGTCTCTTATATGAGACAACTCATCCTGCCTAAGGTATTCCGTGGTTTTCCTCAGGCGTAAGACAAATGTCGGGATGAGCCCTATAAGAAATGGGCCACGGACCTATATGCCCTTCCCCATATATATTCCACCTTTATTATAAATTATGTATGCCCTAGTTCAGATAATATTAATAGTCTATTAAACATATGAGGTCACTCAATAAGTCGCAAATTGCAAGGACAGGGATATCTCAAATTGCAGCTTAGATTTCACGGCGCTTCTTCCGACGGCCTTCACCTGCTTTGTCATCGAACAACAGATGACGGCGTCTTGCCATCCTGACGGCAAACACCAGCCAACTCCTCCTCGCCCCGTTCCGTGATCAATTGATCAATCTCAGCCCCCCTCGCGTATGTGGTACCTAAGAGGTTACGTCCAATTTCGGCTTCCCCTTCAAAATTTTCTAGAGCTCCTTCAGGGGAGCAGCGTAACCCGGAGTGAGACTAGTGGCCAACAGGCTTGGAGCTCACATATTTAGTTTTGTACAGCCCCCAACCCCTTGCAAGGACGCGTTTTGCGTACCTTTTAAATTTTCCTCCCAATTCTCCTTCGATTTTTCGATTTTTCGATAGATACGGAATTAAAATTTGGAGCGAGTCTTGATGGGAGTCCACCTGTATGTAGGCCTAGGCAGCAATTTCGCACGACTATCCACAAGTACTATATATACAGGGACTCTTGTTTACTGTTCAGCATGCGCAGTGTATTGTAAGCGAAAGTTAAACAATAAGGGAGCTCCAAATTTTATTTCCATATCATATCCTGAAAATTTTTCTGGGTATTTTAGATGAGTAAAAATTCATTCAACGTACTCGTATTATTAAACTTCATACAGCCACACATAGCTTATCAGCAAGGAAAGGGATTTGGAGTATTATAAAGAATGGTGAAACGTAGTATAGATATTCGTAGCTCAGTGACTGTCAAGCGAGCTGCGTCACGGCGCATGGAAGAGTACAGTCCACTTCATACAAACTTACACGCAACGTCTGTAAATATATTTCAGAATAAACAAATGGAATAGTTTAATGACATATAGTGACCTACATACATAATCTGCATTTCTTTTTGAATTACATGTGCTTTTCTTGGCAACGCACAAGACACCAATAAACAACATTACAAATATACATAGTTAAATATGAACCTCTGCATCTTCGCGTGTCAGTGGACATATTGATGTTGATAGACAGTTGTCTTCTGTATGGAACTCGCCTCTGAATATGTAGATCCAAACGAAATGGCATTTTCAATTAATGCTATGCCTTGTTATAATAAATTGTAAATATTATTTTCAAATTTTCAAAATACAACTTTGCTCTGTTGCAAGGAAGGAAATTTTGTAACATGGAAAAACTCCGCTCTCCATCTGCAGAGACAATTAGAGAGTACTTGAAACAAGATACGTCAATTAAATTCACATGTTGAATGACGTCATTGGGACACGTCTTTGTTAGTACATCTGAAATCCGGCTAAGAATATCGTATCCATCATTTTTAATCAAAACTTTGTTCATTTTTTCACCAACACGTTTTCCTATTTCACCTTCTACTGCACTCAGTTTATTTACAATAGTCCTCATAATATTTATTTGCTCAACTAGTTCTACTCCTGACTTTCCTAATTGAATAATGGCATCCGGTAAATATAAAAAAATTGACTTAATATCCGTGACTTCATTCTCGATTGTTCTATCATTTAGCAGTTCCTGGCGTATTTGAATCGCAGCCGCGTCATCGGGATCGAAAGACTGGACCACTTTCTTCACAGATTGGAGGTGATGTGCGTAATAATTGCAAGCTTCTAACCATGACCCCCATCTCGTAGGAACTGGACATGGGGGAAGAGACAATTTAGGGAATTGTTTCCTGAATTTTAATATTTGATCTGGAGGTTTTACAAATATAGTAAAATACTGTATTGTTAGTTGGTTTCACTTTCGGAATTGTACCTGCATTTCACCACTCTGAACTGCAAACCTGCACGTTGAAATTCTTATGCGACAACTGTCCCGTTCACCTGTTGTTGACGTGTAGAGACCTGCGAGTATGTCATGGAGGAGAAGACTTGGTATAAAGGGTTGTAAACAAATGACTGTGTAGATGCCAATACTAGCTTTTACTACTCCAAATTCCGTTCCCTACTTATCAGGATACAAACAATTATGAGAAAGGCAGTAGCACCAGAAGAAAGACTAGCAGTCACCGTAAGGTTAACAATATTTATATTTGGTTTCAATCTTTACAATTTACATAAGACATTACATACGAGTATATAAAGCAAGTTATTTAATATGTTTGTGTTAATGCAGTTCGAATAAGTCAGATTAACTTGATGAGAGCACTGTACTGTCACTAGGCGACAATGAAAAACCAGTGGGTGTAGCCTACTGCAGGACGGCGTTGGTTCGGAATTGGGTACATATTTTGATTATTTAGGTTGTAACATAACTTATGATGTAGATAGAGATATTAACAACAAAATAAGCAAATTTCAGTGGATATGCGGAACAATAAATAGAACACTAAAAAATAAAACTAGAAAAGAAACAAAACTAAAGTTCTATAAAACTATGGCAGTACCTGTGTTGACATATGGAAGCGAATCATGGATAATTAAAGAACGAGATAAAAGTAAATTACAGGCTGCAGAGATGAGGTTTCTTCGCAGAGTAAAGGGATGTACAAGAAGGGATCTGATAAGAAATGAGGATATCCGTAAAGAATTAAATATATACAACATAAACGATAAAGTTGAAGATTATAAAGGAAAGTGGAAAGAACACCTGTCTCGAATGGATAATGAAAGAATTCCAGCACTGATACAATACCAACCTAAAGGCAAAAGAGATGTCGGACGTCCTAGGAAGAGGTGGAACTGAATAAAATGTGAAGACGGAACAGGCACTAAGCCTAAACCATGAAGTGAAGATGATGATGATGATGATGTTGAAAAATATATTGCTGTAGAATTGTAGATGAAGTCTGTTTTGTCTGAGAAGTCTGAATCTGTTGAAGTGGAAACATCTGCACAGGTTGAATCAAATGTGTAGACTGGTGGCGTTCCAGATGAACTAAACACATTTGAAGGATAGGGGAAGTGAGAATTGATATGCATAAATGTGTTTTGATATCCTGCATGACTGCCTGACCTGGATTAGATATTTCGTTGAAAAATGAATTTCTGTAATACTTGAAAAATTGCCACTTTTACTGTCAATATTTGTTGTGGTGAAAGTTTTCGAAAAGTCGGTAATAATGAGAGCAAGAAAGCTTTATCTTTATCAATTTCTTCTGTTCTACTATCCTTCAGAATTTGTAGGTGGGATTCTTTGAAATTAGACTTCCTAGACATTAATTTCTTTTGCCTCTTTATTTCCTTACTTGTCGAACACTTTCCATTGCGTTGGGATAATATGTCACAACTGCATCATTAAGCGGTTGTTTTGCAGCTCGTGTGCACACTAACATATTCTGACACGTGTTTCATAATATTGCGCGGTTGGCGCTCCGCTCGGAAAATAGAGCATGTTGCGTTTTTAGAACCGCTGCTGTGAAATATCCGCTCGTGAGTTCACATCAATTTAAAGCAATATGTTCTATCAAAGCGGTTTTCTAACGAAAAACCGTCCGTGCGCGCTAGGCCTTACGAAAATGGATCACAGCGATTGGAAACCCGAAGCATCCAAGAATTCTTAAAAAGATAACGTACTTCCGAGTGACATAATTGATTTAGTTCTAAATTTTTTAAAGTTCTTGTAAAAATTATTTAAGTAAAAAAACTCCAATATTTATGTGTTTATAATAGATTTCGTTAAAATATGTATTTACATATTTTTTTGTGAAAATATGTATTTTTATGTGAAATAAAATTCTGGTTTTAAACTTGAAACTTCATGTTCGGAATTTTTTACTTTGTTAATTGTGTTCTATCACACGCAAAAATAATATTTAATTACATAGGAATCCGCTCCTTAATTATTACCTGACCGGGGGATCGAGCCCGGGCAACCTGGATGGAAGAACAGTGCTCTAGTGCTGAGCTGCAGATACGGAGACTTATTAGGTGTACAAGGACAGATTAAGGTTAGCTGCTCTCGTAGCCACATTAATTGTGTCAGAAGTTACAATTAGTCATAAAGCACCGGTGAACAAGTTCTGAGTAAGAAAGCAAACTAAATTGTCTCATAGCGTATACTCTGGGTCACGTCACACGTGATAATTAATTTCTCTTCCAAGAACATACTTCAAGCGATGCTCTCTGCTACCATCTCGTTTATCACATCGTCTTTTGTAGAAAATAATATCTTGAAGAAACTTGCTGGTTCCTGTTCCTAATGAATCACCACTTTGTATTTTTAAGGGCCCATCCATCGTTAAGGTACTTAACTGGCTTTTAAGGAACCCGGAGGTTCATTGTCGCCCTCACATAAGCCCGCCATCGGTCCCTATCCTGTGCAAGATTAATCCAGTCTCTATCATCATATTCCACCTCTGGAGTAACGGTCAGCGCGTCTGGCTGCGAAACCCGGTCGGGGCAAGTTACCTGGTTGAGGTTTTTTCCGCGGTTTTCCCTCAATCCAATACGAGCAAATGCTGGGTAACTTTCGGTGCTGGATCCCGGACTCATTTCACCGGCATTATCACCTTCATATCATTCAGACGCTAAATAACCTAGATGTTGATACAGCGTCGTAAAATAACTCAATAAAATAAAAAAATATATATTCCACCTCTCTCAAATCCATTTTAATATTATCCCCCCATCTACGTCTCGGCCTCTCCAAAAGTCTTTTTCCCTCAGGTCTCCCAACTAACACTCTATATACATTTCTGGATTCGCCTATACGTGCTACATGCCCTGCCCATCTCAAACGTCTGGATTTAATGTTCATAATTATGTCAGGTGAAGAATACAATGCGTGCAGTTCTGCGTTGTGTAACTTTCTCCATTCTCCTGTAACTTCATCCCTCTTAGCCCCAAATATTTTCCTAAGAACCTTATTCTCAAACACCCTTAATCTTTGTTCCTCTCTCAAAGTGAAAATCCAATTTTCACAACCATACAGAAAACCCGGTAATATTGTAACTGTTTTATAAATTCCAACTTTCAGATTTTTTGACAGCAGACTAGATGACAAAAGCTTCTCAACCGAATAATAACAGGCATTTCCCTTTTAACCACAGAATCAGTCCCATTCCGAGGGTTATTATATGAATTCGTAACAAGCTGTTTTTTTTACGGTGATGGGTTGTTAGCCCTTCGCCCAGCCCCCAAGCTGGAGGACCACCCCTTCTCGGCTGTCACGACTGCTTATTCAATATATTCGCAGCTACCCTCCATATCTGGACGCCGTCTCCTCTATCTGCAACCTGAGGACGCGCCATGCCGTGGTGATAGGGACCCACAGTACATGGATTATTATTATTATTATTATTATTATTATTATTATTATTATTATTATTATTATTATTATTATTATTATAGGGACTGGGTTGTGTATGTGTGTGTTTAAGTGACGTTTCTTACGTTTTAAGCAGTGTCGTCATCATCATCATCATCATCAAGTTGTCTGCACATATGAGTGCTTGTTTTACTTCTTGTTGAGGATCTCAACCCACTCCCCATTTTGCCATCTCTATAGTAATATTCTATTATCCAAGCAGAATGTTTTAACGCGAGGCATGGAGACGAATCTGGTTCGTTTAGTTTTTATTGCTTCAGGGGAACGTAAATAGCGAAATGAAGTTAGCAGTATTGGGAACGGAAAGCAAGATACAAGATTATATTTACGTAACAATTGACGTACGTTTTGTTTCAATTTTTTAGTTCCATCATATAAATTAACATGTTTTGTTACAAACGTTTGTTTACATCGTGAGTCATTTTTTGTAGCGTTGCAAATATTTGTCCTTCCTGTGATTACATGAGACGTAACCTCAAATTGAGGAGAACAGAATTGAATATTTGTACAATACTGCTTTTACAAATGATAACTACTAAACAGAGAGTCATAAATCGATAAAATACATCAAACGTATTGTATTCGATGTAAGACAGCAAGTCGCTTATTTATTTATTTATTTATTTATTTATTTATTTATTTATTTATTTATTTATTTATTTATTTATTTATTTATTTATTTATTTATTTATTCACTCACTCACTCATTTATTTATTTATTTATTTATTTATTTGTTCGCTCACTCACTCATCATTTATTTATTTATTTATTCACTCGCTCGCTCATCACTCATTTATTTATTTATTTATTCGCTCGCTCACTCACTCACTCATTTATTTATGTATGTATTTATTTGTATTTATTTGTTTATTTATTTATGTATTTATTTATTTATTCACTCGCTCGCTCACTCACTCGCTCATTTATTTATTTATTTATTTATTTATTATTTATTTATTTATTCACTCGCTCGCTCACTCGCTCACTCATTTATTTATGTATTTATTTATTTGTTTATTTATTTATGTATTTATTGATTTATTATTTATTTATTTATTTATTTATTTATTATTTATTTATTTATTTATTCATTCATTTATTCATTTATGTTTTATTTATTTATTTATTCGCTCGCTCGCTCACTCACTCACTCATTTATTTATGTATTTTTTATTTGTTTATTTATTTATGTATTTATTTATTTATTTATTATTTATTTATTTATTCACTCACTCGCTCATTTATTTATTTATTTATTTATTTATTTATTTATTTATTCGCTCGCTCACTCACTCACTCATTTATTTATGTATTTATGTATGTTTTATTTGTTTATTTATTTATGTATTTATTTATTTATTCACTTATTTCACTCGCTCATTTATTTATTTATTATTTATTTATTTATTCACTCGCTCGCTCTCTCACTCGCTCACTCATTTATTTATGTATTTATTTATTTGTTTATTTATTTATGTATTTATTGATTTATTTATTATTTATTTATTTATTTATTTATTTATTTATTATTTATCAATTATTTATTTATTCATTCATTTATTCATTCATTTATTTATTTATTTATTTATTTATGTATTTATTTATTTATTCACTCGCTCGCTCACTCACTTGCTCATTTATTTATTTATTTATTCACTCGCTCACTCATTTATTTATGTATTTATTTATTTGTTTATTTATTTATGTATTTATTGATTTATTTATTTATTTATTATTTATTTATTTATTATTTATCAATTATTTATTTATTTATTCATTTATTTATTTATTTATTCGCTCGCTCGCTCACTCATTCATCATTTATTTATGTATTTATTTATTATGTATTTATTTGTTTATTTATTTATTATTTATTTATTTATTCACTCGCTCTCGCTCACTCATTTATTTATGTATTTATTTATTTGTTTATTTATTTATTGATTTATTTTTATTTATTTATTTATTTATTTATTTATCAATTATTTATTTATTCATTCATTTATTTATTTATTCATTTATTTATTGATTCATTTATTTATTTATTTATTTATTTATTTATTTATTTATTTATTTATCGCTTCTTAGCGCACTGCGATCTAAAGGATTATTATGCTAATTGGCGGGATTAAAATATTATCTCACGAGATGAGTCCAAGGGTTTGCCATGGTATGACCTGACATCAGTCTTACAATTAGGGAAAACCTAGGAAAAAAGTGACATGGCATTCATCGAATCCCTATAAACACTTTTGTTGTTTGTGATTGTCATTCTGAACATGGTTGGGATTTTAAGGATGCTTCATGTTCAATTCTCAGCAGTCCAATAGTCATTAAAGCAAAATTGAGAAGTGTTCTTGAAAAGAATTATGGGTTTAATGCTGTGTGTCATATACAAAATACACTGTAATATTCAGAAAGATGTGCTTGTTCACTTGCTGTTTAGATAGTGTATCATATTTCAGATTTTTTCCTGTTAGGCCTACGTCTTGTGGCGTGGTAGAAATATTTTCAAGGTACAAATATATTTTTTTTAGAACGTAGAAAAGTATCTCTTTTCATAACTGAAAATGTACATTATTATTAATTTACCTAATAAGGTTACATACGTATAATTATGTATTTTGTTTGTTATTCTTATATGTTTAAGTAAATAATTTTATTTTGAAAATTATCTTCGAATATCGCCTATTCTTGAAGCTTGAACTGCAGTTCAAAAGGCAGAGGAATGCCAATAAAGTCGACCTCAAGACTAACTAGTGGTTGAGGTTTATAGTATGTGACGAGCTGGAAAACTTTAGTCGAAACTGACGCTAAAGTTTAAACCGCTTTTATAATAGCGGATCTAAAATCAACAAGTTTCCTCTCCGCCTTGAGTTTGTAATTGTTACAGAAATGTTGCGAATAATATTTTCAGTAAGTACGAAAATATGTGCAAGACTGTTAAACTGTCAGTGTTAGCAATATAGACGTTACCGAGTATTTGAATTGAGATAAACAAAAAACTATACAGGATGTCCCAAGAGTCACCATACATAGGATATGTAGGTTGAAAGTAAAAATGTTGCATGAGATACTCAATATACCCAACCCGCTCCCCTGATCTCACAATCCTTGATTTTTATCTCTAGGCTCAGCTTAAGTTACAAGTCTACAATAAGAAAATCTGGGAGTCGCAACATATGCAAGCCCGCATTGTCGACGCCTGTCATGTGACGACTGACATGTTGCAGCATTTACGTCGGAACTACTGGGTGTTCAGTTCAAAGTGTGTCATGGCTCGCTGTATGCCGTCATGTGACTAGCCGATGAGCCTAGAGAATTCAATCTTCATACACTTCCGCAGAGGTGTATAACCTATGAGGCAGAGAAGTTGCCTAGCAAGTATGGCGTTCATTCTGGAGAGTACGTACCGATACGTACGGTAACGCCGGTAGTGGCAGGAATGTGAACTGTTTGGAAATACGTACTGTCGGGATAATGGGGAGAGGGTTAAGAGGATTACTTACGTATTTGTTTACATTAACTTCGACAGTCAACATGGACACGGAGCATTTGATTTGGTTGTGGAATGTTACCGTACGCAACCGATGATAACAAATACCCTGCGTACGACTTGCCGGCGCAAAACACAGTTCGAAAGAGGTTATGGTAGCACACAGACCTCTTTTTATCCTCTCAGACACAGACCGTACAGACCGCCATCTGTTGCTACGACGTTCAAGTTATACCGTACACGTTCTCAAGTTCAGTTTGAAGAACGCCTTAAATAATAGGCAACTTCTCTGACATATAAGCTGAAACTCGCTTCAAATCGGTGACCCAACAACAGTGACGTCATGACACACTTTGAAATGAACACCCAGTAGTTGGATCGCAATGCCTGTGCCTGACTCTGGAAAATCGCCACATTGACCACATTATGTGATATTTCTAATTTGAACTGGCATTCCCTATCTATGAAGATTTTTGGGATACTCTGTACATATAATGAATGATTCATTAATAACAATATCGTTCACAATTCAGATACACATAGCGAGCTACAGACTCTGTTAGTTGAACTTGCAGTGTACTTACTACGATATGCTCGTCAGTTCTAATCGTCGAACCAATTGATTTTTTACTGGGTGTTTCAGAATTCAAACGAAGAAATTTAAGAGGTTGTGGAGGGGTCCTAGATAAGTATTTTTAGGTAGGGAACTAGGTGTCTGCCAGTTCAAATTTCCATGTAATGGCGTGAAATATTTTTAGGGCCAGTACTCCACTGATTGATGTATTGAGATTAAAAAAAAACTTCCACAATGGGACTCGAACGAACTACTTTTGATCTGAGTTCTGACGCGTTAACCGTTAGGCCACAGCTTCATGCCGATAATTCGCTTCTAAAATAGATACAATAACGATAATGAAGGTGAAACAAAAAGCAATGCAGTGGCGTACTGTCTCATTATTTGCCGGCAAATTTACGGATTCTGTAAAAACTCAATTTTGAAAACATAGTTGATTAATTTTTTTTTAACAGATGAACTTCATCCGTTCCCTAATAAGGAACGAAAATATCCCATACCATTCCATACCCTATTTAATTTACCCTCTATAACCAGATAAATTTGTTCGGTTGAATTCTGAAACACCCTGTGTAACTCCACTATCTCGTTTTCTCATTTTATTATCGTAGGCTGTCCCGCGCCGTGGCGTCGCAGTCTAAGGCATCCCGCCTAGGACTCCCGTTACGGAATGCGCGCTGGTTCGAGTCCTCATGGGGGAAGAAATTTTCTCATGAAATTTCGGCCAGTGTATGGGAGCGGTGCCCACCCAGCATCGTGATGCACTTGGGGAGCTACGATAGGTAGCGAAATCCGGTTGCGAATACCAGCTATAACGGCTGGGGGGGATCATCGTGCTTACCACACGATACCTCCATTCTGGTTGGATGATCGTCCACCTCTGCTTCGGCATGTGGGCGTGAGGCCAGCAGCCGGCTGGTCGGTCTAGGCCCTTAACGGGCTGTAGCTCCACGGATTATTATATTATCGTAGGCTAAAACTGATAAAAAATATGTCCCAATTGTACTCCATATGTGCTACAAAGAAGTTGTGATAATCTGTCACCCTGCCGTACACCAGTGTTAATATTAAAGTTCTCTGATAATTATCTTGACATTTTGACTTGGAATGGGGAATCGTCTCTCCACAATTTTATTAATCTGATTAATTTTTCCGGTATTCCATTTTCTCGTAAAGCATTCCATATTTTTAAAATTCTAAAAATAATAAATATTACATCTGTATTATAATCCCAATATTCTGATAATAATTGTTTGAGGACAAATATTTGGTCAGTCGTTGACATTTCTTTCAGCTTGGTGGTCTGTAATACGTTCTTCAACTTAAGGTTTTAATTTGTTTAAGAGCACGATAGAAAATACTTTGTATGTGGTATTTAACAGTTTTATAGAAATCTGCAGAAGATGCTCTTTTATCTATTAAAAGCTTCCTTTGCCATTGCTATCCTCCTTTTGACTTCCTGGCAGCAGCTCATGTTACTGCTTATAGTACATCCCAAGAATTTGAAGCTGTCAACTTGCTCTTCTGCCTCATTTCGAATTCGCAAGTTTACCTTCTTTATTTTTCTTCCAAATTTACACAAATTCTAGGAATAATAAACAATACATTAACAGCTAAATTAATACAAAAATCTACAAGAATAAAAATATATAATACACTAGCATTACCCACCCTTCTATACGGAAGCGAGATTTGGACATTAAAGAAAAAAGACATGAACAGAATCAAAGCAACGGAAATGAAATTTTTCAGGAGAACAGCAGGATATACTCTTTTAGACCGAAAAAGGAATGAAGAAATTTTAGAACAATTAGAAGTAGAGTCAGTAGAAGAAAAAATCACCAGATACAAATTCAATTGGCTAGATCATGTAAGAAGAATGGAAAATTCAAGAATCCCAAAAATTATGATGCAATATAAACCTAGAGGACATCGTCGACCAGGAAGACCGTTAAGAAGACTGCTAGATGGGGCCGAAACAGGTCTACAGAGGCCTAATTCTTGAAGGATGATGATGATGATTTTTCTTCCTATAACCATGGTCTTCGTCTTGTTTGCATTTATCATCATCCCATACTGCTCACAGCTGTCATTTAGCTCCAGTAGTATATCCCTTAGTATCATCTTCTCCTCTGCTAACAACGCCATATCATCAGCAAATCTTATGCACTTTATTCTTCTTCCTTCTACTATCACTCCTCCCATTTTCTGAAAACAGTTCTTTACTAAATCCTCCAAGTAGATGTTGAACAGGTTAGGTGATAAATGGCATCCTTGACGTACTTCTCTCTAAAGGGTTGTTTCCGATCTCCAATAACGAATTTGAATGACGTCATGTGCATCAGGAATCACACCGACAGCTGAATTGCGGCGAGAGGTGACAGACCAGTAGTGAGTGATTTCATAATTAGAGTGCACGGTGTATCACAGTAGCAATGCCCAAGAAAATCGATCCTTTTTGGGAGGGGTACATAACAACCCTTTCCGATGCCAAGTACAGGTACGTGAAAATCATAGGAGCCTGCAAAACGCGTGGTTCCGTTAATTCCAAGAAAGGCATCTTGTGTGTACGTAATAAGACTGGCAAAGCTCGGATGGGATTAATTCCAGAGTGGAAAAAGCAAGTAAATCCACCCCCGTCACAAGTCGCCGCATCCCACGAGATGATACAAATTAATTCCATTCGAGCCTTATCAATCTTATTAAGTACTCAGAAGATGCCTTTCTTAGAAATAACAAAACCTCGTTTATTGCAAGCTTCTTTTATTTTCACTTAACTGTACCCTTCCCAAAAAGACTTGATTTTCTCGGGAATTTCTGCTGTGAGTCGCCGTTCACTCTGACTATGAGATCACTCACTACTGGTCTGTCACCTCGCGCCACAGTTCAGCTGTCGTGTGACTCCTGACGGACATGACGTCATTCAAATTCGTTATCAGAGATCGGAAACAATCCTGTATTTCACTTCCTTCAGACATTCCGTCTCTTATCTTGATTTTAACTCGTTGTTTCATATAAAGGTTACTGAACAGTGTTCTCTCTTTCCATTCCACACCAATTTTCTTTAGGATCCCCATCAGTTTATTCCAATCCACTCTGTCAACCGTATTTTCTAAGTCTACAAATACTACATAGACTTAGTACATACCATGTATTGTGGGTCCCTATCACCACGGCATGGCGCGTCCTCAGATTGCTGAAACCAAAGACTTCCCATCCAGATATGGAGGGTAGCTGCTAATATATTGAATAAGCAGTCGTGGACAGCCGATAAGAGGTGGTCCTCCAGGCGGGGTTGGGCGAAGGGCTGACAACTCATCACCGTAAAAAAACAGCTTGTTACGTATCCCTATAATAAGCCTCGGAATAGGACTGATTCTCTGGCACGACCACAGCAAAGGAATAAGGTTTTGAGATTTGGCACTTGGAACGTAACTAGTACGTTTGAGATGGGCAGGGCATGTAGCACGTATGGGCGAATCCAGAAATGCATATAGAGTGTTAGTTGGGAGACCGGAGGTAAAAAGACCTTTAGGGAGGCCGAGACGTAGATGGGAGGATAATATTAAAATGGATTTGAGGAGGTGGGGTATGATGATAGAGACTGGATTAATCTTGCACAGGATAGGGACCACTGGCGGGCTTATGTGAGGGCGGCAATGAACGTTCGGGTTCCTTAAAAGCCATTTGTAAGTAAGTACAAATACTACATATACTTCTTTATTCTTCTGTAGGTATTTTTCGTCGATTATTCGTAGGAGTTCAACTGCATCTCCCGTAACTTTTCCCTTCCTGAAACCAAACTGGTCTTCTTTCAACTGTTCTTCCATCTTAGAATATAAACGTCGTATAGGCCTATAAATCCAGGAACTAGGTGGAACCTCAAGAATGTGAGGAGGCGTGTTCTGGAAGCTCCAGGGGGTGACAAATAGACACCGAGAACGTCAGCAACTATAATCAAAGGAATATGTACAAAAACTATGTAGTGTGTTTCTATTTCATTTTAAGTTACGCTATTGGATAGACTACAGGAGAGGAATGTCACAGTTCGCACCAATAAGCGGTCACGCAAGAGTGAGCCTATATGGAATAATGTGTCATGATTGGTAGGTTATCTGTTGGTGTCAGAAGTAAACGCGAGCTGCTGTTTTTTACAATTTCCATACCACTTTAAAACTGCATTCTCTTATGGCCAGCGTGGAAGAAAACGTAATCACTGTCTTTCGAATTTACATAAAACTGACAGCTCCAAGGAGGGAAGTGAATTTACGTGGGATATTGAACACGTTGAACGTTAGTTCAGAGAACCCCGCAAATTTAAATACTGCTAACAAATACACAGTTATAATCTTACTAATAATCAGGGGCGGCTTTCGAAGGGGGGGCTGCGGAGCTGCAGCACCCCCAGACATTCGTGGCTCTTGTCTCGTTTTATGTTGTGAAATACATTTATTATACAGTCTCTATTTAGCGGCTCGAAGATTTTTATAAAATGTCGCTCATTGACATGCAAATCGTTAGTGAAGTCACTTCCTCCCTGGTGCTGCCAGAGCGAAACCAGAGACAAGGACTATGGGTGAAACTTCCTCCCCTGGAGCTGCCAGTCTCGTCTCGGAAGCTTTGAGCGTTAGTTTTACCCCTCCCCCTGCTGCCCCTCGCCATGAATCCACCGTTTCCAGGCGCTGCAAAACTTGCAGCAGTTTGTCAGTAGCGCTCAGTTTTAAATACATTTTCTTTAATGTTGTGAGTATAACAAGTGCAACAATGTTTAATTCTGTACAATATTTACAGTCTATTCAGTTCAGTACCTTAACAATTCAGGAGAAATGTGAAATTAGACGTTTGCCCATCAGTTGAATCTCATAATGGAAAGAGCCCAAACAAAATACGTACAAGGGCTCGTTATTTTTTGCTAATGTATCCAGTATCCTTTTCTTCTCTCTCGATCTCCTCACAGTCTGTATTAGATTAAAGTGTTTGAAAGACAATTCCATCAGCTGGGGCAACAAGATGGAGTTTTAAATAAGAACAGTAAATGTTGTTCATGAGAAGAAGGAGCCATTGCTAGAATGTTTTAAAACCATAACGGAATCTGAAACATCTAAGAACATCACAATAAATGAGGCAAGCACGGAACAGTGCACAACAACTGAGCAGCGAGATCTGTGAAAAAAAACTAAAACAGCGTCGTAAGGTCGAAAATTCAGACAAGGATTGCGGCAGCCAAGGAAGTGTGTAACCTCATTATCTTACAAGCTAACATCTGATATTATCTTCTCTTCTGTGTCAAGAAAATTTGAAATATACAAAAGCTCATTTCCTGAAAATGACCTAAATGTATGTGTGAAATTTTTTTAATGTTCGATAAAGACAAACTAAAAACGGAACTCCTGTTTTATCAGAGACAAGAATTCAGAAACTCAGTAAAGAGCTGCTCTTGAGCAAAGTTTCTTCTATCTGAAGAACTTGCAGGCCTCATTTTCAGTTAGTTGTGAAACTACGAAGAATCACCATAAATGACAACTTCCGAACCAGAACGTTGCTTTTCATGACCCAGATTAAAATCCTGTCTTAGAAATACGATGAGAGAAGTGACCGATTAAAGCTATGGAATTTTCCATTGTAAAGATTATGTTAAACGACATACCGGATTTTTATAAGAAGATGATTCAAAAGTTTGCAACCTACAAGACAAGGCACATAGAACTAATCTTTAAATAAAATAAGTTGCTTGGTTTATTTTTGTATGCAGCCTGCAATTCAATACCCACGAGCCGCCACTGCTAATAATAAATTTCTAAAAAATTTTTCTGGTAATTTTCAGATTTTTAAAAAATAATTGGTGTTAACATGTATAATTAATTTGATGTCTGATTTGTGTTGCGTTTTTATGAGAGAATGTAAGCCAGAGATGGACTAATTTTACAAATATACACGCGGTAGATATAAATACAGATATAAATATATTTCATTAAACCTCAAGGCATTTATTCTATATTTATTGTATTATGGTACTCTTTGTATATGGCAACTAGTAGTGGTTACAGGAATAAATAAATAAATAAATAAATAAATAAATGAGGGGCTCCGGCGTATAACTGACGTTTGGTCAAAAATGAGATAGGTTGCATATACAGAATATATCTTACATTCTGCGTCTAATGCAGTAGTTAGTTTTCTGTCATCTCAACAGATGGCGGAAGTATACAGTTTTTATTTTCCTTGTAACTATACAATCTGTTGCATATATAAATTTAATGTCTGTGTACCTAATAACTTCAAAACATTAAAACGTCTCTTCCATGTTTTACTCCCGAACCCCTAAAATAATAAAGAGCTGTCTTAAAGAGCAAAGTGTATTCCCTATATGAAGAAGTACACGGTATATCCAGTTAGGGCTGTCATCGAAGAATCGACATAATTGCATTTAAAACTCCCTCTCTTGAAGGTTACATCATAGACACAGATTCGAATCGCATGAACTTCAGCTAGAAGAAGTACACGAGGAAAAATGGAATATATATTCGTATATATGAACCTATAATCAATTTTTATAAGACAAATACGATCTGGAATTTATCTTCATTACGGGACTAATGATAGGAGCCCGTGGGACCATACCCCGATTTTTAGTCTAATTCTGTAAATATTTTGGCCTGCATAAAGATATTTTAAGATTAAGAGATCTAACAATTACAACACTCAAAGGATCAGTAAGCTATTTCAGGCATCATACATATGAACCATGACCTTAATTCATATCTCCTCGACGTTTCTTCATATATTGTTATGTGTTTCAGTCTATTTCAATTTGTTATTCTGCATTGTAACAACATAAATATATTTCATTAAACCTCAAGGAATTTATTCTATACTTATTGTATCATGGTACTCTTTGTCTATGGCAACCGGTAGTGTTTACAGGAATAAATAAATAAATTAATTAATTAATTAATAAGGGACTCGGACGTAAAACTGACATTTTGGTCAAAAAATGAGATTGGTTGTGTATACATAATATATCTTACATTCTGCATCTAATGCAGTAGTTAGTTTTCCATCATCTCAACAGATGGCGGAAGTATACAGTTTTTACTTTCCTGGTAACTATACAAACTGTTGTATATAAATTTAATGTTTATATACCTGAGAACTTCCAAACATTAAAACGTCACTTCCATGTCTTACTCCCGAACCCTTCAAATAATAAATATTTAAAATCTACGATCTTCTATGTTTTAAAAGGAACAATTTATCTATTCAATATAAGAAATCCAGATATCTAGATCCTATATTTTACATAATTAATTGAAAAAAAAAAACATTCTTAACAGTACTGAATATTTATGTGTTTAGATGTTTGCTTTTACGTAGTGCAACAAATGGCTATTTCGTAAATTTGGCGTATGACATTTAAGCTGGGTTTATGACAGTATTTCAGTATTATTCTGTAGACCGTTGTATATTTTATAAGGATAGAAGCTACTCACCAAGTTTGCGACTGGCAAGAGGCATTCGGAATTTCATATAGCTTAGAAATGTTTTCAAAAGCAAAAATGAAGTAAGCCTAATTATAATTTTCATAAATTTTACGATTTGTAGGGTTTTCCTGTGAATTTCATTAGCAAAATTGCACTGAGCATTCAATATTGGACCTTTTGATAAACACATTTTATGTAGGGAACTTGTTTATGAATTAAGAGATTATTATTATTATTATTATTATTATTATTATTATTAATTATCATTATTATTATTATTGTTATTATTATTATTATTATTATTATTATTATTATTATTATTATTATTATTATTATTATTATTATTCTTGCTTTTTATCGATGACATTTGTAAGCCCATCTGTTCCCATTATCTTCTCTTTGCCGATGATTTAAAAATATTTAGAAAAAATAATAGTCTTGCTGATTGCCATTTACTTCAAAATGATATACATACCATTCAACGTTGGTCTGATTATAACGGTATGAAAATTAATATTTCTAAAATATGCGTTATCTCTTTCTCTAGGAAGACAACTACATTGAAGTTCAACTATTCGCTATCGAATGCTGCCATAATCAGGAACGACTGTATAAAGGATCTCGGTATATATCTTGATTCTAAATTGTACTTTCATGACCATGTTGATCACTTATTTAATAATTCAATAAGAATGCTTGGTCTCATTAGGTCTGTTACTTATTCCTTTTCCTCTCCTGATACACTACTTACATTATATTATGCTTTAGTAAGGTCTAAATTAGAATATGCATCTGTTGCGTGGAACTCTATTACGTCTACTGATTCAGCTAAACTAGAAAATATCCAAAGAAAATTCATTTCTCTTTGTGCGTTCAGTTTTGTACCTAACTCCTCTTCTTTAAATTATGAACTATCTAGTAAATATTTTAACTGTACCAGCCTGTATTCGAGACGTCAGGATATTGATTACACTTTCTTTAATAATGCTATTAATGGTGTCATTGATTGCGATTCTTTTATACATGACACCTACCTTAGAATTCCCGTGAAAGGTTTTCGTGGTCAAATAATTTTCTTCACTAAATTATTTAAATCTCTTTCTCCAGTAGCCAGGTGTATTAAAAGTGCCAATTTGCAAGATCTGATTTGATTTTACTTATGCATGATATATCCTTACTTGTTATATAATATATTTTATTATTTGTTAGATATTGCCATTTATTTTACTGCATTTGGTGAATGGTTAATGTTAACCTTTATATTGATTGTATTTGATCTCACTGCCATTTTCTGTCATTCATTCTCAGAATCAATTGTTCTGTTTTGTTTTGTTTTTTATTTTGTGCTAAACTGTAATTGGCCTTGTGCTGTTGTTTTGCACATTAATATTTGAAATAAATAAATTATTATTATTATTATTATTATTATTATTATTATTATTATTATTATTATTATTATTATTATTATTATGCTTTGTGCGCTTATTGTTCATTGTTTGTTTGTTTGTTCACTTGTTCATCTGTATATATACATACATACATACATACATACATACATACATACAGGGTGATTCACGAGGATTTGCCGTCTCTTACGGAGCTTATTTCCGAAGTCATTCTGAGCCAAAAATGTCATATAAACATTTGTCGTAATCTCAATAGTTTTAAAATTATACTAATTTGAAATTGTTTGTAAAATACCATTATTCTTGAGTTTTAAGGGTAAAGGAATATTACAAATAAAGATTGAACTAGTCAGGAGTATCATTTCTTTAATTATCTATTATCCTGAAGCTGGAAAGGTGTTGTGAATTACATAGTTGCTTCGTACATTTTTTTTTTCAATTTTTAACCACAAAATTACACTTTCTTACGCATATATCACAATAATTGTTACAAATCACGCTAATCTTCTAAATTCTTGAAGACTGTACATTAG
>JAJSOF020000033.1:13242342-13582430 GCA_025594305.2 Periplaneta americana
GTTGATTGTCTGTTTGTTTGTTTGTTTGCTTGTTTGTTCACTTGTTCACATGTCTATATATACAGGGTGGTTCACGGGGATTTACCGTCTCTTTCGGAGCTTGTTTCCAAAGACATTCTGTGCAAGAAAAGTCATGTAAACATTTGTCGTACTCTCAATAGTTTTAAAGTGACACTAATTTGAAATTGTTTGTAAAATACCACTGTTCTTGAGTTTTAATGGTAAAGAAATATTACAGATAAAGAATGAACTAGTCAGGAGTATCATTTCTTTAATTAGCTAGTATTCTGAAGCTAGAAATGTGTGGTGAATTACATAGTTGCTTCGTACATTTTTTTTTTCAATTTTTAACCACAAAATTATATTTTCTTACGCATTTATCATAACAATTGTTACAAATCACGCCACTCTTGTAAATTCATTAAGACTATAAATTAGGATGCATAATAAAACTGTAAAGAATCAAGGTCCTAAAGTCATATGATTTGTAACAATTTTTGTGATAAGTGCGTAAGAATGATGTAATTTTTAGTTTAAAACTGGAAAACAAAACCTGTACAAAGCAATTAACAACACATTTTTAGCTTCAGAATAGTAACCAATTAAAGATATGACACTTCTGAATAGTTCATTCTCTATTTGTAATATTTTTTTTACCCTTAAAACTAAAGAAAAAAGGTTTTTTACTAATAACTTCAAATTAGTGTAACTCTGAAAATACTGAGATTAGGACAAATGTTTATATGATATTTTTGCTCAGAATGTCTTCGGATATAAGCGCCATAAGGGATGGTCAATGCTCGTGAATCACCCTATGTATATTTATCTATTTATTTATCCATGTATTTACTTATGTATTTATTCACTTTTATTTAGTAACTTATGTACTTATTTTTATTCCTTTATTTATTTATTTACTTACTTATTTACTTACTGATGTATTTATTTACTAACGTATTTACTTATCTATTATTCATTTATTTATTTACTCACTTATTATTTATTTATTCATTTATATATTTATTTGTATAATTATGTATTTCTCTGAGCGTTTATTTTTCTTTGTTTCTTCATTCGTTTGTTTGTTTGTATGTATATCTGTCTGTCTATTTATTTATTTATTTATTTATTTATTTATTTATTTATAACATTAAAAACATGAAAAGATATAATACATGTTTAAATGGCAAGAAAATAAAAAAGAACATGAAGAATTAAATACATACATAAATACGACACGTAAAATGTACAAATTAAAATTAAAGAATAGCAAATAGAAAGCAACTGCCTTAAAGAGCAAAGTTTATTCCATATATGAAGAAGTACACGGTATATCCAGTGAGGGCAGTAGTCGAAGAATCGACATAATTGCATTTAAACCTCCCTCTCTTGAAGGTTACATCATAGACTCTATTGTGAGATTCGAATCACATGAACTTCAGCTAGAGGAAGTACACGAGGAATCAAGAAATATATATCTGAACCTACGATCAATTTTTATAAGACAAATACGACCTGGAATCCATCTTCATTACAGGACTAATGATAGGGAGCCCGTGGTACCATACCCCGGTTTTTAGTCGACTTCTGTAAATCTTATGGCCTGCATAAAGATATTTTAAGAAATCTAACAATTGTAACACTCAAAGCATCAGTTAGCTAGTTTCAGACGTCATGCATATGGACTATGACTTTAATTCATATTTTCTCGACGTTACTTCGTATATTGTTATGTGTTTCAATCTGTTTCAATTTTTTATTTTTCACTGTAACACTATAAATATATTTCATTAAGCCTCAAGGCATTTATTCTATATTTATTGTATAATGGTACTCTTTGTCTATGACAATCTGTAGTGGTTACAGGAAGAAATAAGTAAATAAATAAATAAATGAAGGGCTTGGACGTAAAATTGATATTTTGGTCAAAAACGAGATTCGTTGCGTATACATAATATATCTTACATTCAGCGTCTAATGCAGTAGTTAGTTTTCCATCATCTCAACAGATGGCGGAAGTATACAGTTTTTTACTTTCCTGGTAACTATACAAACTGTTGTATATAAATTTAATGTTTGTGTATCTAATAACTTCAAAACATTAAAACGTCACTTCCATGTTTTACCCCCGAACGCCTCAAATAATAAATATTTAAAATCGACGATCTTCTATATTTTAAAAGGAACAATTTATCTATTCAATATAAGAAATCCAGATATCTAGATCCCATATTTTACATAATTAATTGAATAAAGAACACGTTCGGTGTTTGCTTAAGTGTAGTGTATCATTTGGCTATTTCTTAAATTTGGCATATGATATTTAAGCTGAATTTGTGACAATATTTCACTATTATCCTGTAGAGCGCTGAATATTTTATGAGGATAAAAGTTGCTCACCAAGTATGCGACTGGCAAGAGACATTCGAAATTCCGTATAGCTTAGAAATGTTTTCAAAAGCGAAAAATGAAGTCGGCCTAATTATCATTTTCGTAAAGTTTACGATTTGTAGGGTTTTCCCTTGAATTTCATTAGCAAAATTGCACTGAGCATTCAATATTGAACTTTTTGATACACACATTGTATGCCAGGAACTTGTTTATGAATTAAGAGAGTTATTATTATTATTATTATTATTATTATTATTATTATTATTATTATTATTATTATTATTATTTGTTGCTTTGTGTGCTTATTGTTCATTGTTCACTTGTTCATCTGTATACATACATACATACATACGTACGTACGTACGTACATACATACATACATACATACATACATACAGGGTGATTCACGAGGATTTGCCGTCCCTTACGGAGCTTATTTCCGAAGTCATTCTGAGCCAAAAATGTTATGTAAACATTTGTCGTAATCTCAATAGTTTTAAAATTATACTAATTTGAAATTGTTTGTAAAATAGCATTATTCTTGAGTTTTAAGGGTAAAGGAATATTACAGATAAAGAATGAACTAGTCAGGAGTACCATTTCTTTAATTAGCTAATATTCTGAAGCTAGAAATGTGTTGTGAATTACATGGTTGCTTCGTACATTTTTTTTTTTTAATTTTAACCACAAAATTTTATTTTCTTATGAATTTATCAGAATAATTGTTACAAATTACGCTAGTCGTAAATTCTTCAAGACTGTACATTAGGATGCATAATTAAACTGTAAAGAATCGATTTCCTAAAGCCATATGATTTGTAACAATTTTTGTGATAAGTGCGTAAGAATGATGTAATTTTTAGTTTAAAATTGAAAAACTAATCTGTACAAAGCAATTAACAACACATTTTTAGCATCAGAACACGAGCCAATTAAAGAAATTACACTTCTCAGTTTGAAATGTTTTTTTTTACTCTTAAAACTAAAGCAAAAAAGTATTTTACTGACAACTTCAAATTAATGTAACTCCGAAAATACTGAGATTAGGGCACATGTTTATATGATTATTTTCTCAGAATGTCTTCGCAAATTAGCTTCATAAGGGACGGTAAATCCTCGTGAATCAACCTGTATATAATTTTCTATTTATTTACTCAGTTATTTACTTACTTATATATTTATTTGTTTTTATTTACTAACTTTTGTACTTATTTTTATTCATTTATTTATTTACTCACTTATTTACTTACTTATGTATTTATTTACTAACGTATTTACTTATTTATTATTCATTAATTTTTTTACTCATTTATTTATTTACTTATTTATTATTTATTTATTTATTCATTTATTTATTCGTTCATTTATTCATTTATTTATTGGTTATTTACTTACTTACTTTTTCAATGTCTCAACAGATGGCGGAAGTATACAGTTTTTACTTTCCTTGTAACTATACAAACTGTTGCATATACCTAGTGGTTTTGATACTACATCGTTAGTAATTATACATTTAAATAAAAATAAAATTTGGCATATATATAAATTTAATGTTTATGTACCTAATAACTTCAAAACATTAAAACGTCACTTCCATGTTTTACTCCCGAACGCCTCAAATAATAAATATTTGAAATCGACGATCTTCTATATTTTAAAAGGAACAATTTATCTATTCAATATAAGAAATCCAGATATCTAGATCCCATATTTTACATAATTAATTGCATAAAGAACACGTTCTTAAGAGTGCTGAATTTTTGTGTGTTTACGTGTTTGTTTTTGCGTAGTGTAACAAATGGTTATTTCTTTAATTTGGCATATGATATTTCAGCTGGATTTGTGACAGTATTTCAGTATTATTCTGTAGACTGTTGAATATTTCAAAAGGATAAAAGCTGCTCACGAAGTTTGCGACTGGCGAGAGACATTCGGAATTCCATATAGCTTAGAAATGTTTTCAAAAGCGAAAAATGAAGTAGGTCTAATTATCATTTTAGTAAATCTTACGTTTTGTTACGTTTTCCTGTGAATTTCATTTGTAAAATTGCACTACACATTCAATATTGAACTTTTTGGTGCACACATTGTATGCAGGAACTTGTTGAGAATTAAGAGAGTTATTATTATTATTATTATTATTATTATTATTATTATTATTATTATTATTATTATTATATTATTATTATTATTATTATTATTTACTAACGACTTTACGAGAACCCGGAGGTTCATTGCCGCCCTCACATAAACCCTCAATCTGTCCCTATCCTGAGCAAAACTAATCCTGTCTCTACAATCATATCCCATCTCCCTCATATCCATTTTAATATTATCCTTCCATTTACGTCTCGGCCTCACCAAAATCTTTTTCCCTCCTGCCTCTCAACTAACACTCTAATTTTGTGAAGAATACAATGCGTGCACTTCTGTGTTGTGTAAATTTATCTATTCTCCTGTAACTTCATCCCTCTTAGCCTCAAATATTTTCCTAAGCACATTATTCTCAAACACCCTTGGCCTCTGTTCCTCTCTCAAAGTGAGAGTCCAAGTTTCACAACCATACAGAACAACCGTAATATAACTGTTTTATAAATTCTAACTTTCAAGTTTTTCGAGAGCAGACTGGATGACAAAAGTTTCTCAAGTGAATAATAACAGGCATTTTCCATATTTATTCTGCGTTTGATTTCCTCCCGAATGTCATTTATATTTGTTGCTCTTGCTCCAAGATATTTGAATTTTTTAGCTTTTCAGACGATGAATTTATTGATATTATTATTATTGTTATTTATTATTATTATTATTATTATTATTATTATTATTATTATTATATATTCGATATGGATTGTGTATGTACAAGAATATCTAATAAAACACTCATACACTACAGTACTAAAAAAGTGAATATTACTTTAGTGTGGCCATACACTTTTCATGCAGTGTTTGGGATTTCCTTAAATCTCCTGCCACTTTTTTGTAGATTAATCCTGTAGGACAACGGCCTGTCATTCAGGATTACTCCATTATGATATGGGTTGAGATAGGGAACTACAGTGAAAGGCAGTATTTGTACCAGTTTGTAAAAAATGATTTCGGGTGCCTCAACCGTATGTTTTATAAAGTTCCGGATCTTCTCATCTTGATATGAGGCGGTCCACTTGGTCTGGTCCTCATTTCACGGCACACTTCGTCCTGGCGTGACCATCTTGCAAACTTCCTGCGGAACTTCTGTCAGACTGTTCCACTTTCCATTCTGTGTCATTTGTGTCTGTGGAATGTACGTATAGATACACATTAAATGCTTGGGCTTCATATCCCTTTTTAAAATCAGTGCAAACGTCTGCGTTGCAGTCCCATTCCCCCTTTATCCATTCCTTGAACAAAGTTCATTAACTAACTTGGCTAATGTTATGTGCTAAGTAGACAAGATGATGGTTATTACGTTGCTTGTTCTAATGATGATGTAATTATTGTACCAGTGGTAATTATAAGTTGTGATAGAGATAGTGATGAAGGTCCACTGCTATGGCTCAGTGGATAACGCGTGCGCTTCCAAACCTCTGTGGAACTGGATGTTTGTCCCTTGTGTTTATCCTGTAATATCTTCGTGGTGCCCTGCATCTTGCTGACGATAAGATCTGGGAGGCAGGCAAAGAGGGAGGCTAGTGTCGACGCAAAGAAAGACAAAAACATCTGGATGTTGCAGCACACAAAGAAGAAGGGGCTTATTGACGAACAGCGAACAAAAAATAAGGAGAATACAAAGGGAACAAGGGGAAGATGAGGAGAACAACGGGGATGCAAGGAGAACAAGGGGAATATAAAGAGAAGAAGGGGAGCACAAGGAGAACAGGGAAAATACAAAGAGAACAAGGGAAATACAAAGAGAATAAGGGAATACCAGGAAAACAAGGGGAGTACAAGGAGAACAAGGGGAATACAGGGAGAACGAGAGAAATACAAGGAGAACAAGAGGAATACAAGGAGAACATGCGAAATACAAGGAGAACAAGAGATATAGAAGGCGAACAAAAGTAATACAAGGAGAACAAGAGAAATAGAAGGCGAACAATAGGAATACAAGGAGAACAAGAGAAATATCAGGAGAAGAAGAAAAATACAAGGAGAACAAGAGGAATACGAGGAGAACATAGGAATTTTAAGGAGAACGGGGAATGTAAGAACAAGAGGAATACAAGGAGAACAAGAGGAATACAAGGAGAACAAGAGAAATACAAGGAGAACAAGAGGAATACAAGGAGACCAAGAGGAATACAAGAAGATCAAGGGGAATACTGGGAGAATAAGAGGAATACAAAGCGAACAAGAGAAGTACAAGGATAACAAGAAGAATCAAGTAGAACAAGAGGAATACAAGGCGAACAAGAGAAATATAAGGAGAACAAAGGAAATACAAGGAGAACAAGAGGAATACAAGGAGGACAAGAGGAATACAAGGCGAACAAGAGAAGTACAAGGAAAACAAGAAGAATCAAGTAGAACAAGAGGAATGCAATGCGAACAAGACAAGTACAAGGAAAACAAGGGGAATCAAGTAGAACAAGAGGAATTCAAGGCGAACAAGAGAAATACAAGGAGAACAAGGGAAATACTAGGAGAACAAGAGGAATACAAGGAGGACAAGAGGAATACAAGGCGAACAAGAGAAGTACAAGGAAAACAAGAATCAAGTAGAACAAGAGGAATACAAGGGAATAAAGGGGACTGCATTTTTATGTGAATTGCCACCCCTCCATACCTAGCGAGGAGAAAACAGGTACTGCAACGTTAAAGATAAAAGATGTTGGGGTATACAAGATGAACGGAGGAATATAATGGAGAAGAATGATGAATTCAGCTGGATGTTGGTAGGGAATAAGATGGCGGTAATTTGGCATATAAGGAGAAAAGAGGAATGGGGAATACAAGGAAAGTGTTGTTGATGTCAGTATTGGTGAGGGTAGATAGGCCTATTGATTGTAATAGTGAGAGAGGGTAGTTGTGGTTATAATGATAATTATGGTGGTGGTGGTGATGGTGGCGGTGGTGTGAAGAAGAGGAATGGTGGTGAGAACGGGATGAGAATGTTGACAATGAGAATATCAAGGATGGTAATATTGGAATTTATGGCGTTGTGAAGGTTAATGAAGATAGCGATGATGATGATGATGATGATGATAATTATAATGATAGTTCTAGTTGTGTTGGCGGTGATGATGGTGATGATTTAATTGGTTGTCTGATGACGCTGTGTCAACTACTAGGTTATTTAGCGTCTTTGGATTTGATGATAGCGAGATGGTATTAGTGACATGAGGTTGGGGATTCGGCATGGAATCAACTGACATTTGCTTGGAATACAACTTAACGTACTTTACGTCGTTTTTTCGTTTCTCCCTCGTGACATATTATTTACCTTCAACAAACACGGCGCTCTCTAGAAACATTTGAGTGTCATTCTGCGCAATGTTGTTATAGGTAAAGATACCGGTAGTTCCTCCACGTCATGAAAACACTTGGGGGCGTGGAGATAGAGCCCATGCTTTCTTGACCTCGACACTAGAATGATGTGGTGTGGTCGGCACCACGCTCCGAACGACTTTTAACCCCGGGAAATACCGGGTGCTTAATTCGGCCAGATCTAAAATGTTCATGCTCTGTATTTCAAACCAAGATTTTGTAGTTAAGTTTTTGTTCAGAGGATGCCTCAATTAGAGAACACGTAGGAAATATCCCAGGTAATCATCCCAAGCGGGAATCGAACCCATGCCAGAGTGCAGCCTCAGATCAATAGGTACACACGCCTACCGCCTGAGCTACATCAGTGGCCAATCCTGATGTTCATAGTGCCGTTGACGAGGACGATGTGTATGATTGTTGTGGCGGTGTTTTGATTATGATTAGTGATGTTCCTCACCTTAATCTGACAGTTCCTCTCGCCTCACCGACGGGTCCCTCGCTGCACCCGCTAATCCGTCTGATTTCGACCGATGTGTATCTACGCGCCTCGCGTAATGGCCCATGAGATGAATTTTTCGCTCCGGTTCACCACGACACAGTTCGCTTCGCTCCCCTCCAATCCGCCTGTCTGAGCCTCAGCCTGGTGCCTATGCGTCTCGCGGGCCATATCGCATCCAGCCCGCGAGCAGTGAGCTGCACACCAAGCTGAAGACCAGGTTCGACACCCGGCGACGTCACCGGTCCGCACACCTGTGAGCAACAGGTGAGTCAGCAAGTAACGATCCTTCAAACCCACGATGTAGTGTCGGAGTCACCACTCAGAATCAAACCCATTCTTCTTGAGAGAGCCGGAGGTATGCGTATGAGTGTGTGTGTCAGAGTGTTAATGTGAGTAAACGAATAGGAGTGGTTGAGTGAGTGTGTGTGAGTGTTAGAGTCTTATTGTTGTAAACAGATGAGAGTGAGTGAGTGTCAGGGTCTTAATTTGAGTAAACGGATAGGAGTGAGTGAGTATGAGTGAGTGAGTGAGAGTCTTAACGTTGGTAAACGGATGAGAGTGAGTGAGTGAGTGTGTGAGTGAGTGTCAGAGTCTTAATTTGAGTAAACGGATAGGAGTGAGTGAGTATGAGTGAGTGAGTGTGAGTGAGTGAGAATCTTAATGTTGGTAAACGGATGAGAGTGAGTGAGTGAGTGTGTGAGTGAGTGTCAGAGTCTTAATGTGGGTAAACGGATGAGAGAGAGTGAGTGAGTGTGTGAGTGAGTCAACAGAGTCTTAATGTGGGTAAACGGATGAGAGTGAGTGAGTGTGTGAATGAATCAGTGAGTCAGTGAGTGAGTGAGTGTCAGAGTCTTGATGTGGGTAAACGGATGAGAGAGAGTGAGTGAGTGAGTGAGTGAGTCAACAGAGTCTTAATGTGGGTAAACGGATGAGAGTGAGTGAGTGTGTGAGTGAATCAGTGAGTCAGTGAGTGAGTGAGTGAGTGTCAGAGTCTTGATGTGGGTAAACGGATGAGAGAGAGAGTGAGTGAGTGTGTGAGTGAGTCAACAGAGTCTTAATGTGGGTAAACGGATGAGAGTGAGTGAGTGAGTGAGTGTGTGAGTGAATCAGTGAGTCAGTGAGTGAGTGAGTGTCAGAGTCTTGGTGTGGGTAAACGATTGAGAGAGAGAGAGTGAGTGAGTGAGTCAACAGAGTCTTAATGTGGGTAAACGGATGAGAGTGAGTGAATGTGTGAGTGAATCAGTGAGTCAGTGAGTGAGTGAGTGTCAGAGTCTTAATGTGGGTAAACGGATGAGAGTGAGTGAGTCAACAGAGTCTTAATGTGGGTAAACGGATGAGAGTGAGTGAGTGTGTGAGTGAATCAGTGAGTCAGTGAGTGAGTGAGTGTCAGAGTCTTAATGTGGGTAAACGGATGAGAGTGAGTGAGTGTGTGAGTGAATCAGTGAGTCAGTGAGTGAGTGAGTGTCAGAGTCATAATGTGGGTAAACGGATGAGAGAGAGTGAGTGAGTGAGTGAGTGAGTGTGTGAGTGAGTGAGTGAGTGTGTGAGAGTGAGTGAGTGAGTGAGTGAGATTTTCAGCAAGTGTGTTAATGCATCTAAGTGTATGTAAATAAATGTGACTGAAACATATTTTAAGTGTGAGTGTAAATGAATGAATGAGTACTTATGTGAGTATAAGGCAGTCCACTGCTGTAGAGTAACGGTAAGCATGTCTGACCGTGAAACGTGCGGACCCAGGTTCAAATTCTGGTTAGGGCAAGTTACCTGGTTGATGTTTGTTAGGTTTTTCTTCACCCAATTTTATTGAATTGCTGGGTAACTTTCGGCGTTGGACCTCGTGCTCATTTTACCATCATAATTACGCATTCTTTCTTTAATCATCATCATCATAATCATCTCCGTTTCTTTGTCATATTTCGGGCTTGCTCCGATGTAGCAGATGCTGCCAGACGCCGCCAAACTTGGACCGCGTGATATATGGTCTTTAGTTGCTAGTGGTAGTGCTATGTACTATGGGGTCTTCTCTGAGGCTCATGGTATCTCATGGTAGCGGTGATGCCTACGTGAAAGTAAAGGAATTTTGTAGGCTATAGGAGAGCTACAGGGCGGCGTGCAGAGGAATCTGTCCTGCTGAGAGCCTTAGGACATGCCCAGCATTCCATTCCGGGTAGTGAAATGGCCCGCGCAAGCGGCCTACGTGCGAGGACAGTCCCTGTCCTGTGCCCCTCGTGAGCACTAATATATAGCTAGAGCACGTATGTGAGTATAAGCCAATCCATGCAGATGAAGGTGTAATCGAGTGGGTTAATGTTTGCAGGTACAATCGTGAAATTACTGAATATGTGAGTGTACGAAAATTTGTGTAAGTGTGAATGCAAACGAAGAGTGAACGATGCATAAGCGTAAGGAAATATAAGCACATTTGAGTATAAATGTAATTGAGGCTTCCCTGGAATAATAGCTTAACGTACCTTACGTCGTTTTTCAGTTTCCACTATATATTGAATTCTTGATGACACATCTTCCTCCTGGCAAAATACCGAGTGCGTAGAAACTTACGCCTGATACTGAATGCAAGAAATATTATCAATTTTTAGTTATTACTCCTCCTCTCTTTCATTTATGTATTATTTATTTTCATTTATTTATTTGTTTCTTTGTTTCCTCATTTCATTATTTATTTATTTATTTATTTATTTATTTATTTATTTATTTATTTATTTATTTATGTTCTTATTTATTTATTTTTTCTGATTTATTTATTTACTTATTTACTCATTTACACCACCAGAAATTTAAATACAATTTAGAAATAAAAAGGAAAAAAAACACTTAAACAAAGAAATGTACCAAAACCATAACAGGTTGCAGTCGACAAATTTAAATGACAACAGCATCAGAAAATAGTAAGAAAATAATAATATAATACCTTGTAAAGGGGTAATGCTTGTGAATAGAAATCGGGCATAACTTTGTACACACCTGGCATTATTTATCTCCAAAAAAAACATAGCGCTCTCTAGAAACATTTGAATATCGTTCTGCACAATGATGTTGTACCAAATTTAAAATGTCTGATGCTCTGTATCTCAAATTCAAGATTTCGGAGTTAAGTTCTTGTTCCCGAGAACGCCTTAATTGCAATTCTGAGTCATTGAATTTGTGAATGTAGACCAGCGGTGACCAAAACTCGAACGGCAGTGATTACATGCGACAGATAGCCTATGAAGTATGGAGACGGAGAAAAGGTAATTGGCATGAAAACTACAACCAGTGGTGGTTCCTGTACTAACATCTTGATCAATCCCGCGGATAAAAATCTCAAGCTTTGCTGTATCAAGCTGTCATCAAGAGCCAGTGAATAATATACGATTTTTCTTACTTCTTTTTTTTTTAACCTTCCTCTTGAATAAAATCAGGAATTTTTTTAATTCTTCTCTCGATAGTTCGTCGAGAAATTCGTAGTTTTTCAAAATTAAAAACTTCTCATGGACAAGTTATTTAAGCTATTTCAATCATTACTCTTTTTTTTTTTTTTTTTTTTTTTTTTTTAAGAAATTCTGTTCTATTAAAAGGTTTAGAGCACGAGATATTTCAAACCCCATTAGGTAACTGACTTCCTTACATTTATTTATCTCATCTTTCTTCCTGGCTATGATTTAAGACATGTCAATTCCTATATAATATTGAATCAATTTTTCTCAATATTAAAAATTAACTAATAAATAGTTACCCTCATCTAAAGATTAAGAATATTAAATGTGAGATAAAGCCTAATAATTTTATCCTTCTAGGGAGAAGATCTAAAAATATCAATATTCATGCACGTACAGAAGAATTATAGAAACATGTACTTAGTGATCAGTAATAATAATAATAATAATAATAATAATAATACATTATTCAGCGTGGCAATTAATGTTTCTGTATACCCCAAATTGAACCGTTGAGCAAAGTAAACATATTACATTTTGTCCGAATAGAAAAATAAAAGTTCTCCTCATTCTTTACGAAACCACCTTTTACAGCTTGTAGATACAGAGTTTGTAGAGCGACATGATACCGCCACTGCTTGCCTTCAGTACGTGAATGAAACACACAGCAATGTACAGGAAACTCCTCGTACCCGTTTGAATGTCTGTGATTACACGATGTAATCACGACACCCGCTTTGGTCACCGCTGGTGTAGTCGAAAACATACGAACGTGAGTATAAGAGCATGAGAGAATATTGTACGTAGTACGATTGCACTTTGAAAAGTTAGACAAACTGAAGTCATGTATTGAATAGTGGCCTTACTTTGTAGTTACCGCACTAGTATCAGTTTGTACACTCCTGCACTCGGAAGTGTTCCCGCTCAGGTTCACCGTTAGGGTCACGGGCTGCACTCCCGATAATGGCGGTCAGGAAGTTGAAAGACACTTGATGTAGTTGACGCAGCATACTGTCGATTTCAAGATTTCCAGAATCGTCGTTTGCGACAGTTCCTCCTGAACCATTATGTGACTACAAAGACTTTGTTGTCATCTTGACTGCATGAGGTTTCCGCCACTGTCATCCTTGAGATGTTACTACAGGCCTACTTCCGTTTGCAGCTAAAGATCATTATAAATTTATACTTGAATTTAACTTAGCGTTATAGCCTTACAGAAACTGTTGTACACTGGACTGCAGAAGAAATGCAGATACGAAATTATATCGTTTTCCGAGGACTTCAGCAAACATGGCGAGATGGAAAGCTATTTTCCTAAGATTAGTTTTTTTTTTTAACATGTAAATGCGACTTTTATAACATGTTTACGTTATTATTTAATATGAATTGATTTTAAATTATACATATGCTTTTGTGCGAGATCGTGCATATTTGCTTGGTTTCCGCACAAAACCAATCCGCGGAAAGTCTAAAATTCCACATTCAGTATTCCCAATCTAACACACATAACAATTTCCCTCTTCTTACCGCTTAGGTGACATATTGATTTTACTGCTTTAGGCTTTTAACATATTATTTTAGAGACGTTCAATATAGTAATAATTATAAATTGGAAACTTACCACTGCAATTTCACCTAAATTCCACTGTTAATTATTGTTTTTAAATATTTGCAAAAATTAAGTAAACTCTACAACTCCACTAAAGTTACTGCATTCGTGATGCAAGTAACATTAAGGAAGCCGTGAAAAAATAAACAAGAATTAGATGTCAAAGATATTTTCCATTTCTAAACATCTCCTTGACCGGCAAAATTAAACTTGCCGATGTTATTACTGCAATATGTTATATAGATAATATTGTTAAAATATTAAAATGAAAAATAAATCATTACATAACCTTACCGTTTGTTTAAATTTCGCACTTATACACTGGGGGGGGAAAAAAAGACAGACGTATATCACGGCCTACTGGAGTATAGTAAAGAAAGAAAAAATTTTAAAGCAACAATGTTGAAGATAGATATTTTCGTTTTGCAAATTTGCCGTCATTGAACAGAAACCAAGATGGAGATTTCATTGCATCTAATTAGTAATTTCTCTTTCAGGTATGTATAAACGATCTTCGCACAAAATAATGCACGATACACGAGCGGTATGTTTTCTTTCAATTCTCGGAAATTAAAAAAAGCTCAACTACGTTTCGCTTTTTCAAACTTTTCCTCGAACATGAAAACTTCAACATACCGCTCTTGTAACGCATATTACTATTATTTTACAATATTAATAAGAATACTGTCCCGCGCCGTGGCGTCGCCGTCTAAGGCATCCTGCCTAGGACTCGCGTTACGGAATGCGCGCTGGTTCGAGTCCTCATGGAGGAAGAAATTTTCTCATGAAATTTCCGCCAGTGTATGGGACCGGTAGCCATCCAGCATCGTAATGCACTTGGGGAGCTACGATAGGTAGCGAAATCCGGTTGCGAATGCCAGCTATAACGGATGGGGGGGGGGTGCTAACCACACGATACCTCCATTCTGATTGGATGATCGTCCACCTCTGCTTCGACATGTGGGCGTGAGGCCAGCAGCCGGCTGGTCGGTCTAGGCCCTTCACGGGCTGTAGCGCCATGGATTATTATTATTAATAAGAATACTACACGAAAATAGTGAAACTGACGTTTATATGGTATTCCACAGCCTTCCTTATTATCCACGGATGCTGCCATTATTACAATCGATAGGCTATATACGGCCAGTTACGTTTCATATTGTATTAACAAAGCCTTCTGTGTAACTCTATTTCCATTGAATAATTGTGACGGTGACGGTGTCGTGTATAGTTCCTGGGGTAGCTCAGTCGGTAGAGCGTTCGCGCGCTAAGCGAAGGGTCCCGGGATCGATACCCGGCCTCGGAACAATTTTTCCTTGGAATTATTCAAACCTCCCTTACAGGGAGCTACTACCTGAAAGCCAGATTTGTATAAGTCTATTTCCATTGTTTCCTAAAATAAAATGTCTTCGTATTACCACAGTCTAGTATATACAGTCATTCAATACGTAGCAAATATGCATCCATAGATAGTTGCTAACCACTAGGATCGCTAGTAAGCTAAAAAATCTATCGTCTCATTACAGACAATATGAAATAGTACCAGCACAGTCTATTGTTCCTAGTACCCTCGACAACTCAAGCTTCGTGACTGTATATACTATACTGTGGTAATACGATAATATTTCAAATCGATAGCGACCTTTCCAATAATAATAAAATAATAATAATAATAATAATAATAATAATAATAGTAATAATAATAATAATAATAATAATGAAAGAAGATAACATAATTATGTCACTAACAAAAAACGTATTTAAGTTGCTAACTTAATACATTAATTAACTAGCCGTACCTGCGCTCCGCTGCACCTGTTAGAAATAAATATAAAGTAATTACATAATTAAAATAGGACGTTTGTTCCAGGGAACATTTGTGTTGGTTAGAAGGATAAATCGTTTAATATGGTACTTGATTGAAATTGTATTTAAATAATTAAAGTGTGATCATTTTGGTCCAGAGAGCACTCATTTGGTGCAATGACAATTCCTTTAACATGTTCCTTATTTGTTATTACATGCAACTATAGTTTAATGAAGATTGACATATAATTTAGTTTTAATGTGTAAACTTTATATTTCTTTCTATATGTTTCCGTTAAATTATGGCAATAACTTAATTTTAACCATTGTTTTCTACGTCTTCAGTAAATGGCGCTTGGCCCACTATGGTTCTGAACCCTTCAAATAACTTAAATAGTGATACAGCATAAACAGTGATATGTAATTATATTTCGTTCTTTCGAAAATGTAAGAATTCACGATCTCCTATGTACCATTGCCATGGAATGAATAAATGTGTTTTTTCTTACTACTCAAAAATTTTATATTAGGGGAGACTGTTGTACCTTTAGCATAGTGTACCTTTGAACATTTTTTGTTTTTTATTTTTTGCTGCTACCTAGAGGGCTCAAACTGAAGTAGATTGTAGGGAAAGCCGCTAAGTAGCTCTGGTCGTAGTTTTGGTTTGATTTATTGCAAAGTGTGAGTTGTGTGAATGAAAGAATCTTTTTTAGTACCAAAAGTAAATATTTCGTTCATTGGTATATGTTATCTGACATAAAACCAGGTTGTATTTGTTACCATCCATTAAGTACGGTGTGTTCCGTATCATCTGATGAGTAATAACATATTTTAATTTCCAAGATTTATTCGAATCTCTAGTTTTGATATGTAGCCACAATTGTTTAAACGTGCACCCTCTTGTACCTTTGAACACAGAACATCTTGTACCACGGAACATGTTCCAAGGTACATAATACTATTGGTTTTTGTTTTTATTTTATTTTAAGATCATGCCACGAACTAAATCTGGAGTTAAGAGGTCCCCAATTGATTCGGATGCCTTGAAGAAATCTGTTGAAGCAGTTATTGCTCCTCCAGGAAATAAAATCTCAATCAGAGCAGCCTTGTCTGGTTTATGATTGCAAATACATTTTAAATATGATTGTCAGTTCTTACAACTATATTCCTACCTATATTACATGTGTTCCAACTTACAAGAGGGTATGTTCTAACTGAAATTTAATGGAATTTTGTAAATGTTTGCCAACCATGTAGGTACATGAACCTGTTGTACCTTTGAACATATTACATTTTATTTTTTAGATCCTTAATAGATGTGTAGAACAGTAAAATATATACACGAAGTTGTAAAGAAATCTTCAATAATTATTTAAAGTATTTTTAATTTAAAAAATATCATTTCCCAAAATTAAAAAAAATAAAATAAAATGTGAAAAGTGTTTAAAGTTACAACGGTCTTCCCTATGCACATAGGAATTACTGCAGGAACAACAACGCTACAATCTGAGGCGGCGGTGAAAATGTATTGTATTGTTATTTTAAAGGTCTTATATGTCCTTAAATATCAGTCCTATCAAAATTTTGCATAGAATAAAACTTATCGGAAATCATTTTTAAAGAAACTTTTGTTATGTAATATTTTTCACGAAAAAGCAATAATAAGCGAGATATTTCGATTTATTTAACTCAGGCCCCGTTATGAAGTATTCTGAATGCCATATAGCCTAAAATATAAATTACAACGAACTTAATTTATATTTCAATTTTCATCGAAATCCGCTCAGCCATTATCGCGTGAAAAGGTAACAAACATCCAGACAGACAGACATACAAACAAAAATGTCAAAAAAGCGATTTTCGGTCTCTGGATGAATAATTATACATGTTAACACCAATTATTTTTGGAAAAGCGAAAATTACCAGAAAAATTTCGGCTACAGATTTTTATTAGTATAGATTGGCCAGCATGGCTATGGCCTCCTGTATTATGAAATTCCCGCGTAAACATTGACAGTAGCTGTAGGAATTATGATTAGTGAAACAGCAAAAGTAAAGAAATACCTATTTGTGATTATAAAATTTGATATTAATAAATAAACTTAACAAAAAGATCAACAGTTGCTTGCGGAAAAATATTACACTTCGTTCTTCAATACACCTACGTTAGTGACTACCGGAAGAAAAATTTTAATAATTTCAGTAAAGACACGAAGGTTTTAGCAGATATGTAACGTCTATGTAGATTGTAGATACAGAGAGAGTCTTGTGTCCTGGACAGAACATTCTCCAGCGACAGGCGTGAAAGTTTCATCGAGGAAAATTGCTAATTGTATCAATCGCAGTAAATATTTATGGATACTTGCATGAATATTTAAGTATTTGTACAGATATCCAGTCATCACAAACATTATTTACTTTTTCCATGGTAAATATTGCTGGTATAATTTATTTATCTCCGTGTTTGCGTGAACGCTGAAATTTAATGCTTTTTGTATCATTTTGTAAATGTTTAAAGTTAATTTTCATTGTGACTGGGAACCAAATGTTGGAATAAGAAGATTATTGGTCGCGAATAAAAAAATGAACGCGGCGTAGCTCAGTGTAACGAAACAGTGAATGCGTGATGGAGGCCTGCTAACGCGGATCCCTTGCAAATCCTCTCTGTGAGCCTTTTTTGTTGTCCGTGATTTTCACATCAATGCAGATCCAAGCTGCTTTGAAGATAAATAGAAACAGGAGAATATGAATGCCGGTAAATCGCTCATACCGTCTCATTAACGAAATTGCTGAGACGACATATGCGAAATGTTTGTACCTTTTAAAATTGTCTGCTCTGAAGGAAACGCTTTTGAGAATAATGCGGTCCACGCCACATGATTTCATTTTAAGAATTTTCCTGTTGGAGACGTAATTATTTGAATAAGGGCTGTTGTTCTGAGTCATAAAAATTTAAATATCTGGTATTTATTTATTTATTTATTCATTTATTCATTTATTTGTCTATATATTTATTTATTTACTCACTCACGTATCTATTTATTTACTTATTTATTTATTTATTTATTTATTTCCATCCACTCACTCACTCACTCACTCACTGACGTATTTATTTATTTATTCACTCATTCACTCACGTATTTATTCATTTATTTATTTATTCATTCATTCATTTATTTATTCACTCACGTATTTATTCATTTATTTATTTATTCATTCATTCATTTATTTATTCACTCATCTATTTATTTATTTATTTATTTATCTATCTATCTCATCTCACTCTGTCTGTCTCACTCTCACTCACTCTGTCTCAACGTATTTATTTATTTATTTACTTACTGTCTGTCTCACTCAACGTATTTATTTATTTATTTATCTATCTATCTATCTATCTATCTATCTATCTATCTATCTATCTATCTGTCTGTCTGTCTGTCTGTCTGTCTGTCTGTCTGTCTGTCTGTCTGTCTGTCTGTCTGTCTGTCTGCCTGCCTGCCTGCCTGCCTGCCTGCCTGCCTGCCTGCCTGCCTGCCTGCCTGCCTGCCTGCCTGCCTGCCTGCCTGCCTGCCTGCCTGCCTGCCTATCTATCTATCTATCTATCTATCTATCTATCTATCTATCTATCTATCTATCTATCTATCTATCTATCTATCTATCTATCTATCTATCCATCCATCCATCCATCCATCCATCCATCTACCTATCTACCTATCTACCTACCTACCTACCTACCTACCTACCTACCTGTCTGTCTGTCTGTCTGTCTGTCTGTCTGTCTGTCTGTCTGTCTGTCTGCCTGCCTGCCTGCCTGCCTGCCTGCCTGCCTGCCTGCCTGCCTGCCTGCCTGCCTGCCTATCTATCTATCTATCTATCTATCTATCTATCTATCTATCTATCTATCTATCTATCTATCTATCTATCTATCTATCTATCTATCTATCTATCTATCTATCTATATCTATCTATCTGTCCATCCATCCATCCATCTGTCATCCATCCATCCATCCATCCATCCATCCATCCATCTATCTATCTGTCTGTCTACCTGCCTCTACCTGCCTGCCTACCTACCTACCTACCTACCTATCTACCTATCTACCTATCTATCTATCTATCTATCTATCTATCTATCTATCTATCTATCTATCTATCTATCTATCTATCTATCTATCTATATCTATTTATTTATTCATTCATCTATTCATTTATTTATTTTCTATCTTTATTTATTTATTTATCTATCTATCCAGTCTATCCATCCATCCATCCAAAATCCATTGTCTTAACATTACATGACAAAAATGCATAACATTATCTTCAACATTTATCTACATCACAATAGAATTCACTAAAATCTATCTATCTTATCTATCCAACCATTCCAATAGGTTTTTCTTAACTATTTCTGTTAAAACCAAAAATAAAATGAGGAAATTTATCTATCTTTCATTGCCATCATTAAAAAATTCTATTTTGTTTTATCTATTTTGTCATAAAATCTATCTTTTGTGCTGCCTTCTGTCAAAATTCTTCTGAATATGTTCTCTTCAATAAAATCATTAAAATTATCCTTTACAAATAATAATAATAAATATAAAATATACAAACAAGTAACTGTTAACATCCTTTCATTTAAAGAGAGTGGTCGACAATGTTCATTATTAGAAGAATTAGTGATTATTCTAATTGGCCTTTTTTTTGTAATTTAAATACTTTGTCAATATGAGGACTATCTCCCCACAAAATAATCCCATACTTTAAAAAACTATAAAAATAGGCATAGTATGCAGTTTTAATACGTTTAAGGGAACAAAATTCTTAAAGCTTTTTAGCAAATACAATATTCTGGACAATTTGATACATAAATGATCAACATGGTATTCCCAGGTTAATTTAGAGTCAACAACAATACCCAACATGTTAAAATTATTGGTGTTACTAGTACTATTGCTATTAGATAAGGTAAATGAAATAGTTTCTGTTTCAGATTCATTCAAAATTAAATCGTTTGCAATGAACCAAGTATTATCTTCAGAAAGATATGTCTTCGTTTCATTCTCTAATGCATTAATGTTCCTGTTGCAATTGAAAATAGTGGTATCATCAGCATATTGCACTATAATAGTATGGATGTGAAAACCAATGTAATTAATTGTAATTAAAAAAATATAGGACCAAGTACTGATCCCTGTGGAACACCATGTTGAATAAATCTAATAGTAGATCTTTCATTGTTAATATCAATACATTGTTTACGTAAGGTTAGATAGAAAGTAAATAATTTCAATTCATTACCAATAATACTGCAAAATTTTAATTTATCCAATAACATATTATGTTCAGTAAAATCAAAGGCCTTAGTTAAACCGCAGAAAGTGACACTCAGAGATTTACCGTCTTCAAAAGCTGCTAACTCTTTTCTTGATTAAATTGGATACTGCATTGGCTGTATTAAAACCACCCTTAAAGCCATATTGGTTATAATGAAAGATATTACTGAGTTCAAAATAATCGCATTGTTTCATTTCATACTATGTCTTCTGTAAAAAAGAGTGTCATGAAGAGACACATCCTGCGTCATTACATGTTAGTGCATTCCGAAACAATATTTAGTTTCTCATGTTATCAGATAGCCTACATTCCTCTCTTTTTATTACGCGACATACCTATCCACATTCCTGCATTATACGTTACATTCCATCTACGTCATCATCTCGCTCCGCAAACACATATACATAACGATACACATACAAACGCAAACTGGAAAATTCACATGAAACAACTATTCATAGGCTTATGAGAAAAGAAATAAAGAAGGAAAGAAGGGGAAAGGATATAAGAAACAAAGAAATAAATACTGAAAAAAAAGGCAATAATCAAAGCTATTGGAACTTGGGGACTTGTGTCTTTGCAAAGTGAATTAAATAGATCTGACTTCAATGTCAAAAAAATCTTTTCCAGCATTGAACTGTCAGGTTTTAGCTTCAAAAGATGGTTTCTGTTTCATTCTCAACATATTGATAATATTATTGTAGGTTGAAAATACGTAATATCATCAGCATATATATAATAAAAATAAATATGAAAAATATATCAAATTTACAGTAATCATAGCAATATATAATAAAAATAAACATGAGAAATATATCAAATTTAACTGTTCTGTTGTGTATCTTTTATTACAGTTAACTACCTACATTCGAAGATTTTTCGTATTAGACTTAAAATACTGAATTTTTTCACTTTACTGTTTTCTGTTCAAAATTTTAATTTGCTAACTGATCTCGTATCTGAGAAAATCAGTTTTCAATTAGTGTGTCACTACTAGGGAGGCCTCTCCACGTCTCGATCCATGGCTGCTGAACAGATTTTCTCCAATTTGAGGGACTGCAATGGCTTTATTAAAATTCCGTTTCCAGCCTCTAGTTTGTGTGTACAACTTACAAAATATAAACTGATTCAAAATAATCGCATTGTTTCATTTCAAATTCTCCACGAAATTCATGAAGGGACTATCTTAAATTAAAAAAATGTATTTTCAAACAATATTTAATTTCCATTCGAAATAACAGATTTTCCTATTTCCTCTCTACAGACCGTTTACCTTTCCATTCCTGAATGTCATTGGGTTCCATCATAACAGTTTCTCTCGTCCGTCTTCCTGTCATTAGTTGATACCACTTTCTTAACACAAACTGTCCATGGAACACTTGCAGCGTGAGCTTTTATACGAGTAAAGAAACCTAACTCATGCACACGAAGGAAAGTCCCCAAGTTCCGAGCTTTGGCAATAATAAACAAATAAATGCACAAAAAATATTGAGCTTCAAAAAAGGGAATAATTAATAATTGTCACATAATTATATGCACTGTAAAGATCAAAGTACTGGGCATAGGGATTTAATGTGGAAAATAAATCACTTGTAAATACTCCCTCCCTGTTTGATTCCACAGGAAAATATTATAAGGAAAAATGTTAAGAGACTGAAAATACATCTAAATGCACTAAAAACTATTTTGTTTTCTAATAAGTTCAGAGAATGGCCTGGGTAGCGCAGTCGATATAGCCCTGGCCTTCTGTGCTCGAGGTTGCGGGTTCGACCCTGGCCCAGGTCGATGGCATTTAAGTGAGCTTAAATGCGACAGGCTCATGTCAGTAGATTTATAGGCATGTAAAAGAACTCCTGCGGGACAATATTTCGTCACATCGGCGACGCTGATACGCATAACTTCGGCAGTTGCGAGCGTCGTTAAATAAACTATAATCTAGTAATAACTCATAATATATATTATTTTAAAGTACCGATATTTCCATGCAGATATTCTGCGTCATCAGCACAAGTGTGGACTTCGGTCCTGCGTTCATAGACATCTATGACGTAGTGCAGAGGGCGGCCACTAGAGTGAACCCAAGAGTTGGAGCTTAATCTGAGACGATTCTAACCGGCGTCGGAGTTGTATCCGGTGTGGCTTAGTGGATAAAGCATCAGCACGTAGAGCTGAAAACCCGGGTTCAAGTCCCGGCGCCGGAGAGAATTTTTCTCCGTTCCATTACTCTTTCATCGAATAACTAATAAGTTCAGAGGACTTAATTAAATAAAATTCTAAACATTTATAGTCAACTGGCAAATTCAGAATGTGAAATCGGTAAACTGTTGTGTACAAAACTTCAAACAATGTTGAATAAAAATGTTGGATTTTACACTGTAATTAAATTGGTGGATATTTTTACAAATACCTTAATACAGTCAATTTGGCTGTCAGAATGTCAATTAGGCCTATTTCAGATATGCTCCTGTCGTTTCAGCGGATGTGGAACGTACTTTCTCTAGGTATAAGACATATCTGACGGATAATAGAAAGTATTTTACTTTTTTGTACGATCGTGTTTTTGTTGTAATTACAGCTATTGTAGTTAGGCCTTGAAAGTTAGAATTCCCACACAGAAATAATAATAATAATAATAATAATAATAATAATAATAATAATAATAATTTTTTATTTTCGCTGGCAGAGTTAAGGCCATAAGGCCTTCTCTTCCACTCAACCAGCCTTAATCAATACAATACATAAATTTAAATTACAAATATTTACACTACACTTAAAAGGTTCTCCAGCAATATTCTTCACTACACATTTATTTAAATTTAGATAAATGTATAAGGTAAAGTAGTAACTTAATTTATGAGCTAATTTAATTAAATGAATTATAATTAATTTAATATTTGAGATAGCTAGTAAAATGATGAAAATTAATTTAATATAAGCTTACTAGGACTATGTTACAGGAGAATATATATATTTCTATTTCTATAATGAGAATATTAATGTAATTGCCATTAGAGGTTTTGTAAATCTATTTAGAAAAATTAATGATAAATAATAATAAGAATGGACAGATGTTAGTTTCATTATAAGTAACAAATATTAATCAGCAATTCATCTGTTAAGTAAGGATTTATGTAATTTTGACCTAAATGAAGTTATTGTCCAACAACCCCTTATCTCACTCGGAAGCGAGTTCCAATTTCTAGCAACTGAAACTGTATAGGATGAAGAATATAAAGATGTCTTGTGGTAGGGTATAATGAGTAAATTGTTATGATGAGATCTTGTACTTAGCTGATGATATGCGGATAAATTTTGGAAACGAGAAGCCAAATAGATTGGGGTAGCGGTGCGCAGAAACTTGTTGCTAGGGAAACCATTCTTCATAACATAAAACTATACTGAAATAGACCCATTACAATGCACTTATTGTTACTTAGTTACCATTACAGTGCAGTTTTGCGAAGGCTTTGGAATAATATTGCTTTACATTTTCAATGCAAAATATATTGTATTTGCATTTTAAAAAATATAATCGTTCAAAAAATGTTATACAATACACGTTTGTGAAGTGCATTTCAAAATCTCGGAAATTGAAAAACTCGCTCTGCTCGTTTTTCAAACTTTTCCTAGATTTTCTAAAAAGGACTTCCTAAACTTGTATCGTAATATACTATGACAAGCTGAAGAATGATGTAATTTTTTGTTTATTGTAGGCCTAACACTTCGCTGAAATGAACAAAGTAAATAAATGTTAAGTTAGCACTTTTCTAGAAATTTAATATTTGTTCCGTGTTAATTAATTTGAAACAAAAGTAATCTTGTAAACGTAAATTCTATTACGTGTTCATTCATACGGAGCGGACTATATAAGCAGCTGCTACCATAAGTGCACCTCTTCCAGATGTATTTCAGAAAGTATAATTTGTATTTCAGATTTATCAATTGTATTTCAGATTTATCAATTGTATTTCAGATTTATCAATTGTATTTCACATTTATCAATTCTATTTCAGAAAGCATCATTTGTATTTCACATTAATCAAGTGTATTCCAGAAAGCATCATTTTTATTTCATATTCATCAATTGTATTTCATCATTTGTATTTCAGATTATTCAATTGTATTTCAAAAAGCATCATTTGTATTTCAGATTAATCAATTGTATTTCAGAGAGCGTAATTCGTATTTCAGATTCGTCAATTGTATTTCAGAAAGTGTCATTTGTATTTCAGATTCGTCAATTATATTTCAGAACCCGTCAATTGTATTTTAGTTAATTAATCATATTTTTTTGTTGTCATGGAAACTATGGAATTGTTTATCATGAGTTTGCAATAACGCGTTTATTAGGCTTAATTTTATCTTTGACTTTCCGGTATTTTACAATTTATTTTGTCAATATCAATAAATAAATATATACCATTGAAAAACAGTGAATTACAAACTTTGTACTGTATGTGTATTGTAATTTTTAAAGTAAGGTACTGACAGTAGTTCAAAATAATTATTCATAATCCTATGAATGTTAGGATTATTAATATAGCAAATTGTTTTGAATAATTTCGAGGGAAAAATTGTTCCGGAGCCGGGTATCGGACCCGGGACCTTTGGTTTAACGTACCAACGTTCTACCACTGAGCTACTCGGGAACTCTAACCGACACCGATCCAATTTTTCCTTCTATATCCACAGACCTCAAAGTGGGCTGACAACCGTCAAGCAACCAACTTCGAGTGCACACTAACTCCGTGTGACTTAAATTGTGGTTTTCTGTTAACGAACAGTGACGTGTATTATGCAAACCAAGATTTCAGGTATAAACTCCCTGTAAAGTTGATTTGAATAATTTCGAGGGAAAACCACAATTTAAGTCACACGGAGTTAGTGTGCACTCGAAGTTGGTTGCTTGACGGTTGTCAGCCCACTTTGAGGTCTGTGGATATAGAGGGAAAAATTGGATCGGTGTCGGTTAGAGTTCCCGAGTAGCTCAGTGGTAGAGCGTTGGTACGTTAAACCAAAGGTCCCGGGTTCGATACCCGGCTCCGGAACAATTTTTCCCTCGAAATTATTCAAATCAACTTTACAGGGAGTTATACCTGAAATCTTGGTTTGCATAGCAAATTGTGGCTCATGCTATTCTGAAATACAATTAACACTTTCTGAAATAATTGATAACTTCTGAAATAAAAATCACTAATCTGAAATACAAATGGCGCTTTCTGAAATACAATTCACGAATCTGAAATACTAATTATGCTTTCTGAAATATAATTGATTATCCATCTTGAATCTTGCGTACACTACTTTTAACACTTAAATATAAATGATTGGTTGATTGGCAAATTTACTCGTGTTAAATTACATAAACAACTGTGACTTACAGCTGTTTCGGTGATTCTTCACACCATCAACACGCAAATGCATCCCCACAACAGGCAGCGAAGTTCGAGATGACGCCGAGATCTAGTAGGCTCTGAGGATGGTGTGAAGAAGCACCGAAACAGCTGTAAGCCACAGTTGCTTATGTAATTTAACCCTCCAATTAATTTTTCAAATTCTTCTAAAATTGATATTAATTATTATTTCATTACAGATAATTCACATAAAACACAGGATGGTTATAGTGATCCATACAGTTGTTAACTATGCAGTTGTCATATTTTAAACGACGTGAGTACTTTTAAATATCCAATCCGATTACAATTTACATTTGATAATTCCCATCTCTATTCGTATTTTTTATATATTTCAGATACATTCACCACTCATTGGACTGAACAAGTGTTCCACATATTATGAAGTTTAATTACTACATGGTTTTTAACATTATTTAAGTTTATTACCTGTAATATTACATTTTAATAATGGAGATGTCCTATACATAATTAATTTTAAATAGTACTCACCACCAATAGCTACGTATGTGACTTTGAGATATTATATAACTCTGCCTGAGGATGCCTGAATAGGCGAAAACGTTCGCAATTTTGTAATTCATGTATATAAACTTAATGACTATAAACTAAGTCATTATTTTACTTTGATTTGTCATTGATTGAGTAATAAAATATTATATTGTATTCATTTATAGAAATTGACAATCTGAATATTCCATCATGCTTTCTAAGTTAACGAGTAAGTTTGCCAGTCAACCAATCATTTACAATTGATTAATCTAAAATACAAATGACGCTTTTTGAAATTAAATTGACCATTTCTGAAATACATGTGGAAAAGGTGTAGTCGAGCGTGCGCACAAGCATTTTGTAAACATAACTCTAATTCGATTCAGCGTAGCCTATAACCAATACTTTTTTCAGCCCTTGTGATCAGCTGCTAGCGCAGATGAAGTGATAATTCCATTCATCTTACATCAGAGGCTACGCTACAATTCGCAGTGAGTCTATGTTTTCAATATTATCGAGTTGTGGCACAAAGAGCCCTTTAGCAATTCGCTTCCTCCTCCTGTTAAACGTATAACTAGCGCTTTAACGTATGGAATTGTTATATCGAGAGCTTGGATGTGAATTACTTACCAGCAAGTTGTCGCAGTGGCATCACGCACTGCTGGAGCTTTGATGCTCCTGTTTTGGTTCGCAGAAGATTCAGTACAGTCACTTCCAAATGTGAGTAAGCACTGTCAGTATGTGTCACATTCATACATAAATTTATTGTGCTGGATATGCGATTATTAGCAAAAAGGAATCGAAAGTAATAAAAATTAGTCACCCTCCCCACATGTTTTACCTACTGCAACGACATTATTATCGTTTTTCATTTCCATGTCAGTGAAAATAGGTCAGGCAATTATTTCGTTGAAAGCGTATATTAAGGTTTTCAACAAGAACGCCTCTGTTAGTCTTTTTTTTTTTTTTTTTGTCGTTTAAATCCAAGACACTTGATGAACCTTCTCAAGACTGAAGAAAGTACACTTGAAAAAGTTGTTTTTCTTTCAGTTGTCCTAACAATCTCTTCTTGGCCGGCACAGAACTTTCTTGAACTTGCAAGTTGTTGATTATAATGAGTGTTTCGACTAAATCAGTTTTTACAATTTTCCTAGGGAATCGAAATCGAAAAATCGAAAAATCGAAGGAGAATTGGGAGGAAAATTTAAAAGGTACGAAAAACGCGTCCTTGCAAGGGGTTGGGGGCTGTACAAAACTAAATATGTGAGCTCCAAGCCTGTTGGCCACTAGTCTCACTCCGGGTTACGCTGCTCCACTGAAGGAGCTCTAGAAAATTTTGAAGGGGAAGCCGAAATTGGACGTAACCTCTTAGGTACCAAATACGCGAGGGGGCTGAGATTGATCAATTGATCACGGAACGGGGCGAGGAGGAGTTGGCTGGTGTTTGCCGTTAGGATGGCAAGACGCCGTCATCTGTTGTTCGATGACAAAGCAGGTGAAGGCCGTCGGAAGAAGCGCCGTGAAATCTAAGCTGCAATTTGAGAGGTCCCTGTCCTTTCAATTTGCGACTTATTGAGTGACCTCGTATGTTTAATAGACTATTAATATTATCTGAACTAGGGCATACATAATTTATAATAAAGGTGGAAATATATGGGGAAGGGCATATAGGTCCGTGGCCCATTTCTTATAGGGCTCATCCTGACATTTGTCTTACGCCTGAGGAAAACCACGGAATACCTTAGGTAGGATGAGTTGTCTCATATAAGAGACTAGCCAATTTGGCTATTATGTAGGAGGTCATGAGCCTTGTTGATTTGTCTCACTTTCTCCAGCCATTTGGCTATATGATGGCTCAATTTCGAAGAGGGGGAGATGTAATTGTTAATTAGGAGATTCATGGGGATATGAGTGCAGGTCCGTGACCCATTTCTTTTAGGGCTCATCCACATTTGTTTTACACCTGAGGAAAACCACGGAATACCTTAGGTAGGATGAGTTGTCTCATTAAGAGACTAGCCAATTTGGCTTTATGTAGGAGGTCATGAGCCTTGTTGATTTGTCTCAATTTCGAGACCAGCCATTTGGCTATATGATGGCTCAATTTCGAAGAGGGGGAGATGTAATTGTTAATTAGGAGATTCATGGGGATATGAGTGCAGGTCCGTGGCCCATTTCTTATAGGGCTCATCCCGACATTTGTCTTACGCCTGAGGAAAACCACGGAATACCTTAGGTAGGATGAGTTGTCTCATATAAGAGACTAGCCAATTTGGCTATTATGTAGGAGGTCATGAGCCTTGTTGATTTGTCTCAATTTCGAGACCAGCCATTTGGCTATATGATGGCTCAATTTCGAAGAGGGGGGGGGAGATGTAATTGTTAATTAGGGAGATTCATGGGGATATGAGTGCAGGTCCGTGGCCCATTTCTTTTAGGCTCATCCTGACATTTGTCTTACGCCTGAGGAAAACCACGGAATACCTTAGGTAGGATGAGTTGTCTCATATAAGAGACTAGCCAATTTGGCTATTATGTAGGAGGTCATGAGCCTTGTTGATTTGTCTCAATTTCGAGACCAGCCATTTGGCTATATGATGGCTCAATTTCGAAGAGGGGGGGGGAGATGTAATTGTTAATTAGGGAGATTCATGGGGATATGAGTGCAGGTCCGTGGCCCATTTCTTTTAGGGCTCATCCCGACATTTGTCTTACGCCTGAGGAAAACCACGGAATACCTTAGGTAGGATGAGTTGTCTCATATAAGAGACTAGCCAATTTGGCTATTATGTAGGAGGTCATGAGCCTTGTTGATTTGTCTCAATTTCAAAGACCAGCCATTTGGCTAATTGGCTCAATTTCGAAGAGGGGGGGAGATGTAATTGTTAATTAGGGAGATTCATGGGGATATGAGTGCAGGTCCGTGGCCCATTTCTTATAGGGCTCATCCCGACATTTGTCTTACGCCTGAGGAAAACCACGGAATACCTTAGGTAGGATGAGTTGTCTCATATAAGAGACTAGCCAATTTGGCTATTATGTAGGAGGTCATGAGCCTTGTTGATTTGTCTCAATTTCGAGACCAGCCATTTGGCTATATGATGGCTCAATTTCGAAGAGGGGGGGGAGATGTAATTGTTAATTAGGGAGATTCATGGGGATATGAGTGCAGGTCCGTGGCCCATTTCTTATAAATCTCATCCCGACATTTGTCTTATCTCTGAGGAAAACCACGGAATACCTTAGGTAGGATGAGTTGTCTCATATAAGAGACTAGCCAATTTGGCTATTATGTAGGAGGTCATGAGTTGTGAAATTTGTCTCAATTTCGAGACCAGCCATTTGGCTATATGATGGCTCAATTTCGAAGAGGGGGGGGAGATGTAATTGTTAATTAGGGAGATTCATGGGGATATGAGTGCAGGTCCGTGGCCCATTTTGTTTTAGGGCTCATCCCGACATTTGTCTTAGCGCCTTAGGAAAACCACGGAAAAACCTTAGGCAGGATGATTCTTAGGGAATGTTATGTTAGAATAATTTGCATTGTTTCGAATTTGAACTTATATGTGCAATCGCTACTTTACACTACAGGGCCGTGTCGCTGCGAGGTTGCGGCTAGGTCGATGTTTCCCACAAAAATGTTTGATGACTTTACCTCTAATGCACCGTACAACACGCAATAACCAGTGGCGAAGCTACATGGAGGCAATTGAGGCAATGCCTACCCAGAAAAAAACCTCAAGATAAGAATTATAAATAAGGTTACTAACATAAATTTGTCGGCAGTAATAATTGTTGTGATTGAGAAAATCAGCAGTTTATACAGGTTTCCTCGCTCATCGGCCGCTAGATAGTGGCACATGTCAACGACAAAATCTGTCTGTTGTGCTCGGCCAGGGTGATGGACGTCTGCGACTTCAGCGAGTGAGACAATTTCTCGCTTGCCTCTTCTGCCACTTCAACAGGCTTTGGCTTTACGGCAGGGATTGACGGGGACGGAAAATATCGTGAGGTTGTTTGAATTTCTAGCAACTCCCCCACGTCGCAAGGAGGCATGTCTCACGACCAACCACAGTGACCAACAAAGAATATTCAAACTTTCTCTCGCTTGCAGTTATAGTATTGCCAATTTATGGTAGCTAGATCTAGCTATTTTTAACTAATTTTCAACGGCAACATAGATGCAAGTTTTGTATTGTATTATTTTTTTGTTAATTCAGCGAGTTTTTAAAGCCCTCTTAGCGACAGGAATAAACATTTTCTCCATTGATAGCATATTTATAGTGAATTTTTACTGTTGTTTAAGGACTTTATCACAAATACTGTTGGCAACGCTGCTTTAGTGGGAAATGCTCCTTTTGATTTAGTCGGCGCAAAAGTTACTCAAGACCATTTTTGTTGTTAGAATTAAGTGTGAGTTTACTAGATTGTGCCCGAAATAATGAGTGAGTGAAGATAATTTTTGTATTATTTTGTGAGAATTAGGTGTATTTGTCCGCTCAAAGACTTTTAGATTATATTGTCCTAAATGGCCTGGAAAGTGTATATGTGGAAGTGTTCAAATTAGTTCGTTTGTTTTTAAGGTTTCCTGTGACCACAGTCTCTTCTGAAAGGAGTATGAGTACTTTGAAAAGAATAAAAACATACTTACGTAATTTTGATCAATGAAAACTCAGCTGTCTTAGTAGTTGAGAAAAAGCTAGTGAAAGAACTGATGAGTGACCAGATGTTCAAGGATTGTGTCATTGACAATTTTTCCACCAAGAAAACTCACCGTTTGGAACTAATGTATAAAAAAATTAAGGTAAGACTTTCTGCCTACCCACTCTTTAAATACTGGCATCGCCACTGACAATAACACGAACGAGTTACGTAATACAGTATGTTCAACCAGCAGAATGTACTTCATGATTGCACACTATGGAAGATTATCAACAGTAATCTCACTAGACGTTTTGATTTATCTAGAGAAAATCAAAACTCGAGTGGGATTTAATTAACTATTACACGATTAGAAGAAAGTATATAAAGATTAGAAGTAACGAAGTACTCCAATACAATAAAATATTAATTGACTTACGAAAATACAACTGTCTTCAAATGTTTTTTATACCATCTCAACATTACAAATATTACGCTAGATGCATGCTAGATGGCAGTAGTGAGCAATGCCTTCTCGTCGAGAAGTTCTCGATCTATTATACACGACGGCAATGTTACTAGTCAAGAAGACTTTGTTGATTCAGTTTCATTTTTATTAAAATGCAACATTCCACTTCAATTATCCGAATCCCAGTAATCAACGTCACTTGACAGATGATTTTCAATAAATCTTAATATTAAACAATCTCTGATACGTGACTATCCATAATACCATATAGCAGAAGCTATAACATAACCTAACTAATATACTGTACACAAGTGTTAGAAAAATTTTAATTAACGACGATGACATAAAAAATAAACATGAATAATTTTAAAAGGAATAATTATTGAATGTACAATTTTCAAATTTGAATGTGGTTGGTGGTTCAATTGATGTTATATTGGACGTGTGCGTAATAGAAGTGGAACTCGTTGATTTAGGCCTACATGGTGTATTCAACTTATTCAGGATTTCCGAATGGTGCTCTTCATTTATTTGTAAATCGGATTTCAGAAGATGCATTGGTATGATCAGTCTTTTTTCATCTATTAACACATGCTTTATTTAAGGCATTATTATTTATATGTGCTGGTATAGTGATTTTTATTAATTCTTGTTCTTGAATGCCAATGCGAGTCATATTTGAAACTGCTGTGCATCGACTGGAGTGGTTTGTAATTTTATATATATTTTTTTGACGTCCAGACCAGCGCAGTTTCAAATATTGGCAAGCAAAGAAACAAATGCTAGGGACGCGATAAAATTAAACAAATGCTAGAGACGCGATAAAATTGTGCGATAAGCAGCCATGATTGGTTGAAATACGTCCTTTCGTACCGTTTTATTGGTCAAAAGTAGTATGACGTAGTAAGAGTGTAATAGTCAAGATAACTACATTACACGCTGTGTACTCTACTGCTAAGTAATTACACAGGGACAACATTTTATTTTTACTTCAATGTTCATTGTACCTGAGTTTTTGAATGTACTTCACTCCCACCCCTTCTACTAATGAATTTCCAACTGTCCTCCACACAGAACCAAGGCCGCATATAGTAAACAGCACTGAGTTAGTATAGTACTTTCCAGAAATATGTTCGCGTTTTCCAGTGATGAAAGAGCTTTCAATATTGAATCATGTTTTCGCACAGGTACTGTCGTCCGTTTGCTTACGTCGCATCCCGATTTCTCCCACCTGCTACTGCTCACCCCTCTGTAAAGGCTAGTGGTTGGGCTGTCTTAGCTCTTTTCTGAAAACATTAATTTCTGTTAGGAATTGGACGTCTACGTAATGTTATACAACTGTTTAAAATAACTTAAATAAAAGGTCCTCGTTAAGTAATTAACTGTCACGTGATTTCCCCCTTTCTACGATCCTGCGACATAACCACTTGGACGGACAGTAGATAGCATGTCTGAGTAATTTTATCTGTGCGGGTCGGGCAGAAGTGGAAGTAGAGTAGGTACAGAATTATTTCAACATGAGTTACTAGTACGAAGACGAAACTGGTAATTGGAATTAGATGCAATAATCTATAGTGCAATAATAGGCACAAAAGAACCGAAGCCTGTATCGAAACGAACGGCCACCATTTTCAAAATTGTGTTTAAATATCCATATTATGATTATTTTTCAATTTAACTTCATTCTCTAAATTGTACGCTAATGTGCTGTAGACAGTATAATATACACTGCATAATGAATACTTTCGCATGGATAGCTCAGTTCATGAGTAAAAACACTCATTGTTAATACTGTACTGTATTTTGATTAAACAAAAACCTAATGATAATTATCTAACTCAAAATCGCGATATTTCTTAGTTTACGTAAATGGATGAACTACTTTTCCCTCCTATACCTAGTAAAGTGATTTGTTTGTATTTTACGCCAGTATCATCGAACTCCAGTCATGGAATGGGGTAGCAACGGCGTTTCCGGTTCTCAACCGTTAATCCAAATGTATAGCCAGGTTAATATTAATATTAAAAATGTTAGTAAAAATAAAATGATGTCCCTGTATACTCTGTTACTACTTCAACATCGTTTACTGGTTTCTATACGTAACCATGTTATTACAGTTTATAATATAGATTCGCTTATTACATCCAAATTCTACTGATGTTACATACAGTTTGTAACCTACATTTTTAATAACCGTACATGTTATATTTTATCAACATTTTAGTATGTTTTGTTAATCTTCGTTTAAATGCATGTTTAAGGGTAGAATGTTAAATTAACCAGATTTATAAAGTGTTCATTGTATGTTACGCACTGTTACTAGAACTGATGATACCATTTCGTGGAGAAAACGTCATAATTTAATGGCTTGATGGTTTATAACAAGCGATAAGTAATTTGACGAAAACAAACGTATATAGATATATTTAGTTTGCATTGACCCTGAAGATAGACGCATTCCCAAACCCACACCGGTTGACTACACTAAGATTCGCTGCATACCCAGGTTTCGAACAGACAAACCCCACTCGTCCCTAGGCCAGCCCCCTCCTTGCGTCGCCAGCCGGCGTTCGGAAATGCTATGGAATGATGACGAAATGGAGAAATGTTGACCGAATGATGTAAATGCTTAATATGGGGAAACAGGAGAACATAAAAAAAAAAAAAAAACAAACTTGGGCCTTGTCTGCCACAAGTGTCACTATGGATGTTTCATGAAAAATCTCAAGCCTGACTGGGACTTGAACCAGGGCCGCCTACTTAGGGGTAAAATGTATAATTTGATAATTTTGAATATAGAATTGTTATACAATATTACTTATATTGAAAGTATTCAATATTGTACAGTCCGCGTCACCGTTTTTGGCGTGTAAAATAAGTAATGGAAACGTTAAATACGAGTGTTTTACATTTATCGCAATCAGTCTGACAACCGTGTTTGACAAATGGCTGATGTGACGTGTGTAGGAAGTATACCATTCTTAACTACACTAGCAACATGCTCACAAACTGGGCAGTGTATATCTAGGACATACGCCAAAAACGCTGGCCCCAGCTATAATTCAATAATTTACACTATAGAGGCGGGGAGAAAAATCCTAAATGAATAATTTACTGAAACGTTTAACATTAGTTCTACGATTTTAAAGAAATTTGAAATCGTCATGTTGCGTTTCATTCTGTAGTTTAGGAGAAATCGGTATAGGTACACATGCTGGCTGAAGAATGACTCATCTGATATCAGGGTCCGAATTCTCGAAATACAATGCCGTAGCTGTGCATAGCTGAATGAGGCAGTAAACATCGGGCCCGACTGGTATTCAAACGACCGCGTTGTTCCGTTTTCTAGCGCTGGCTTCAATTAAAATATCGCTCTCCGCATTAAAAGCCCCGGACCGGATGGTGTACAGTATTGAATGCGTGCATGTCTGTCGGGAATGTCTTGCTTAGCTCGCTGCGGGCAGCCAGGCAATGTTTACAGTACGCCCGTTCCGTGTTACACTTCGCATAACAATCTGCTACCCACAGCTCTGAAATCTCGTTCAAGTTCTCTATGGTTTTATCCATCGTAGGTAGTATTATTTTGTCGTGTGTTACTAGAGAAAAAATCGTTTCTGTTAATCCATTGATGAAAGGAATAATAATAATTAACTGATAATCAAAATAACATACGTTTCACGTATTTATTTATTTGCTTGTTTATTTATTTATTTGTTTCCTTGTGTATTTACTTATTTATTAATATATTTATTTATTTTATTCGTTTATTTGTTTGTTAATTTATTTGGTTATGTACTTAGTTATTTGTCTATTTATTTATTTGTTTAATTAATTTTTATTTATTTTATTTATTTGTTTGTTTATTTATTTAGTTATTTACTTATTTATTTGTACGTTTATTTATTTATTTATTTGATTAATTTGTTTATTTATTTAGTTACTTATTTATTTGTTTATTTGTTTTTTTCTTTATTATTTTATTTATTTTTATTTATTTATTCTTTTACTTACTTATTTAATTATTTATTTGTTTATTTTATTTATTTATTTTTTCTTTATTTATTTAATATTATTTATTTATTTTTATTTGTTTATTCTTTTACTTACTTATTTAATTATTTATTTATTTATTTTATTTATTTATTTTTTAATATTATTTATTTATTTTTATTTGTTTATTCTTTATTTATTTAATATTATTTATTTATTTTTTTTTCTTTATTTGTTTATTCTTTTACTTACTTATTTAATTATTTATTTGTTTATTTTATTTATTTATTTTTTCTTTATTTATTTAATATTATTTATTTATTTTTTTATTTGTTTATTCTTTTACTTACTTATTTAATTATGTTATTTGTTTATTTTATTTATTTATTTTTTCTTTATTTATTTAATATTATTTATTTATTTTTTTTTATTTGTTTATTTTTTCTTTATTTATTTAATATTATTTATTTATTTTTATTTGTAATTAATACTTTATTTGTTTATTTCTTTATTTAGTTATACTTGTTTGTTTATTCATTTATTTTATTTATTTATTTATTTACTTTTTATTTGTTCATTTATTTATTTTTTATTTATTTATTTGTTTATTTGTTTATTTGTTTAATTAATTATTTATTTATGTATTCATTTTATTTATTTGTTTATTTACGTGTTTATTTCTTTATTTATTTTCTTATTTATTTCTTTTTTTTTTTTTTGTCTCTTATTTTATTTATGTCTTATCTAATTTTTTGTTTGTTTGTTTAAAAACACTCAATCATACTAGATTTAATGTAGTGAAACCTGGTGTCTCGATTTCACTAGTGATTTCTTTTGTCCACTGTTGCTAAACCACTGAACCGAAACGAATGTCAATGGTGGGGTTATGCAGCAAAAGGACTAAAGTTTGTTATGCATCACTACCTTCCCTTAGTTCCACAACTAAAGAACCCTGCCCCACAATACATCTACACAGATAACAGTGACAGACCATGTAGGGGGAGACGTTAAGGTGGTGATCCCATTCTTGTCAAACCCTATCAAGGATGTCTTGTGTGACGTACCTGATTGCTGTGATAATGCACCTTCTCAATTCGGCCAACGTTGTTGGAAGTGAAGGTGTGTAAACATTGCCCTTGACAAAACTCCACAGAAAAAATATGCGAAATCCGGTGAACGGGGTGGCCATGTGCAGAAGCTGTTGCACGACCAATCCATCGACCTCGTGGGTGTTGATTTAGGAAAATTGGCTAATGCCACAACTCACGGACGCGGAAGAACGCAGAGGTTCATTTTCTAACAAGACGGAGCCTCTTCACATTAGCATACGGAGGTCCAGAGGTATCTACAGTAAATCAACATCTATCAGGTCGACGGATTGGTCGTACAACGTAGGCAGACAGCACTTTCTGTACATGGCCTTTCTCCGTTCACCGGATTTCACAGTGTGTGATTTCTTTCTATGGGGTTTCGTGAAGGACAATGTTTACATATCTTTACTTCCAGCGCGTTGGCTGAATTGAGAAGGCGCATTAACACAGCAATCAGAAACGTCACACAAAACATGATTGATAGGGTTTGGCAAGACTGGGATCACCGCCTGGACGTCTGCTGTTGTACATCGAGTGCATCTAATGTCAGTATATAAAACTTCTAACTTCCCACTTTGAAATGATGGTAAGATCATGTATTTATGTTCAATATTGTTGAAAATATAGCCTTCTGAAATCGTCCAATAATTTGTATGATAAATTTTGCGATCCGTCCTGAACCAAGTTTTTGTATGTTCCGCAGGTTCTTCGTTCTGCAAATGGTCCAGACTTCGCATCCCGTGTGGGGCAATAGGAGCTGCCTTCGTTTCGGCATCTACAGCGACACCTTGGACGAGGACGCGACGGGCGGGGTTCGAGCGAGGGACCGGCGCCTGCGCGTCGGGATCGTGGCAGGCATGCTACTCGTCACCACGCTCCTGGTGAGTTGATCTCACTTTAAACTCAAAATGGCGGTTGGTTACAACAGGTGTCTTCCGCATAGTTGTGAGATATCAGATCGTGGTAGAACAATTGAAGGACTGTCTGCAAAAAGGGAGGGGCACCACTTTTTGGTGAAATTAATGTTTTGTTTGTTTAATGAGCTATCTGCAGAGTGAACCGTAAATATTGTCGTTAATTTCAAGGGGTTATTCTGTGAGATACTTCAAACAAAAAAAGTTTAATATTTTTCTCGTTTTTGCTTCCTTTTAGATAAAAATTATTTCCGCTGCATTAAAATAAATATAAAGTATTTTGGGAAAATTGAAATTACATTTTTCCAGGAAATTCGTGTTTGATTGAAGGATAAATGGTTTATTATGCATCGTGATGCGCTTGAAGCTAAAAAATTAAAATGCGAAATCATTTTGATCCAGAAAACCATTTGCTCATAACGGCTGGGGAGATCATCGAGCTAACCAATGTACAGAATACCTATCATTTTCTGGTGCATGATCGCCCAATATTACCTCTCTCGATTCACGTGAGCCCAGTTACTGTAATAATATTATAGCAGGCTTATGTTCATCTTTGTGAGCTACTACACTTTCCAATGGTGAATTAATAATTAATTATAAAATTTTTAATTTAGCTTCTTATTATTATTAAACATTAAACATTATCTGTGAATATCTTTCAAATCAACAATTGTTGCTTTTATTCTTCCAACAATCATTTGTTTTTAATTCATTAAATTCTCTAGATGGCAATTATTTTAATTTTAAAACTCATTTATCTCATTAAATATCACTCCTACAAAAATTTTTCAATGAATAAAACTTGGAAATTATTTTTAAAAAACTTTTGTTACTGTAACATTTTAAAAATCAATAATAAGCGAGATATTTCTATTTATTTAATCAGAACTATAAGTTCTCAGTTCAATAATGTATTTTAATGCCATAGCCTAAAATCTAAGTTACAACGAACTTAATTTAGATTCCAATTTTCATCGAAATCAGTTCAGTCATTATCGCGTGAAAAGGTAACAAACATACAGACAGACCACAGACAGACAGACAGACAGACATACAAACAAAAATTTCAAAAAAGCGATTTTCGGTTTCAGGGTGGTTAATTGTATATATTAGGACGCACACTAAGTTTTGAAAATCCAAAATTACCAGAAAAATTTCGGCTTGATTTATTATTAGTATACTGATTAAACATAACATAGCGTATTTTGAAAGTCATTGATTTAATCCTTTCTCCTTAATTTAAATTGCAGCTAGTGTAGCCTCGAAAGTGCCCACTCAGCATCGTGATGGCACTCCATAGCGAAATCCAGACCAAACCAGCTATAACGGCTGGGGTCACCAGATGCGCCGCACGATACCTCCATTCTGGTTGGGATCGTCCCCTCTACTTCGGCATGTGGCCGTGAGCCCAGCAGCCGGCTGGTCTGGTCTTGGCCTTCTGTGGGCGCTGGTCACGGATTATTATTAATTATTATTATCGCTGTTATTATTATTATTATTATTATTGATTTAATTCTATAGCTAAGTAATCTGGACGATTCCCTGTCTTATATAACTCTTCTACATATTTCGTCCATTCTGTTCAGTATCCCTTGTTTGTCTGTTATTTCATTTCCGATTTCGTCCTCTATCAACCACATGGATTTTTCTTTACATTTCTGTTTCATTCAGTCTTCCTTCACCTTCTCAGTTTCTCTTCTTAGTTCGTTATAGAATGGAAATGTAACTGAGAGTTATGGTTACTATAATATTCATAGCGATTAATAAAAAAAAAACACATTCAATTTGGTTTTCAACAATGCATTCTTGTTTAAACAAGCAGTTAAATATAAGCAGTTTCATATTATTAATAACGTGATAGCGGTATTACAATATATACAGCTGCACACTTTCCTTTTACTCTTGCCGCGACCGCGACAGTGCGATTTCCGACTTCCACAAGGTGTTCAAGAATAAACTTCAGAAAAAATTTACGAACAAGTGTTTTAAAAACAAATTTCATTGTAAAATGAAAATGGAAAAAAAGGAAGAGTGAGAGAAAGCAAAAATGCCGGCCCCTGGAAATTTCCGCCCTAGGCAACTGCCTAGGCTGTCCTAGGCCTAAATCTGGCACTGATAGTTAGGTCCCGGGTGGGTAGATGGGCTACACTATTTGGGTCCTAGAGTATGCAGGCTTAGGGCTGCCGAAAGGTATGCTTAAAATTTTGTCTCTATTCTGTCAAAAATGTATGCAAGAGAATGCACAGTCACATTACTAAATCACAATTTTCTGTTTACTATTATTAGGCACTTTGGGGGGGGGCATGCTTTCTTGACCTCGGTACGAGAATGAGTTGATGTGGTCGGCACCACGCTCCGACCGACTTTAACCACCGGGAAAGACCCGTTACTGGATTTGATAGGAGGTCGAGTGAACCTCTGGACCGTTCTGGAATTTTGGCAACGAGAAAATTCTGTCACTACCCGGTATCGAACCCGGACCTCCCAGTTCGTAGTCAGTTCCGCGAGCTATGCCGCCATTTTTAGGTGTAATGCTATCAATATTTTAACGTCAACGAGAAAATCAATAAGCAAAACACGTCTTTGGTCATCAGAGAACCTTACTGGATTCAGGAGTCGAATGAGATGCCAATTGTGTTATAATCTGATGCCACATATGGAATTATGAATCATTGGTCTATTCTCGAACATATCTGACGATTTCCCAAGAGGTACTTTTTCCCTCTGTCTCTGATCCTGAAGGTGATTTCCTTTATGGTTTCAACACGACGATGCCCACCGTGTTATAATTGATAGGTCCCCAGGTGGCAGCACTTGTAATTTCCTGGATATTGGATAGGCTGTCGATGACCAGTTGAGTGATCACTTGAAGACTAAACCGATTACAGAGAAAATTCGAAGCATGGCTCATTGGAAGGGACATATGAGATGATTCAAGATATTACACTGTCTAGTGTATACAGTCACGAAGCTCAATACTTAATAAATATGCATCCATAGATAGTTGCTAACCACTAGGATCGCTAATATCGCCTCATTACAGACAATGCGAAATAGTACCTCCACAGTCTATTGTTCCCAGCACCCTTACAACTCAAGTTTCGTGACTGTATATACTAGACTGTGGCATTACTATTTGTCGTGACATATAGCTCTACTTAAAAATCTCTTCCTTATTACTGACTTCTATTATCTTTCTTTAATTCACAAATTTATTTTATTTATTATCTCTTCTCTCTATTCGTCTTTGAGTGTTTACATATCCGTATTTCTCTCATATCATATTTCAAACGTTTATGCGCTTGATATTCGAGAAAATAGTCACAATTTTTGTTAATACGGTGACGTCATTTATTACAATAGGCCTTGAATTACTGAAATTATAGTGCGTTGAAAACAAAATACTTTCAAATCCAGACAGCTGTGACAAAAAATAAATGAGAAATGAACAAATGTGATGTCCAGTATTGCCAATTCAGCGGTTTTACCGGTATATCTAGCTATCGGGTAAAATTTATTAAATTTGTATTGCTCAAATAGGGATTTAGCGATTTTTAACACTCACAACGGTAAAATAATTTTATTTTTATATTGCCAATATAACAATTTAGCGGTTTCTGCACTGTATCTTAGCGGGATTTTAAGAATCGAGTTGGCAATACTGGGTATATAATGAATTAGTTATTGTTCGTACCAATTCCAAGTGATTAATAAATATGGAGAGTATAAAAACAGGAATATTTCATTTAACACATTTTAATTCTAAAAATACTTAACTATGATATTAATTTCCAAATGAATCCAATTCTCTGTAATGACATATTATTTTTATTATTCATTATAATTCCAAACGATTCATTGGCGTCATATTGATGTGGGAATTGTTTCGACTATCATTTGCATTGTTGTCTCGAGACTAGGCCTCATGGCATGAGGAAGCGGTTATGAAATAGATAACGAAAAGACTCCTCCTTGTTAAATTTAAATGCGGGGAATACAAAGACAGAAATAGTTAATGTAACATAGTCTAATTCTAATGTGCCGGTACTTAACTGTGGTATTAATTTCCAAATGAATCCAGTTCTCTGAAATGACATATTATTTCAAACAACTCATTGGCGTCATACTGATGTGTGAATCGTTTCGACTATCGATTGCATTGTTGTCTGGAGACTAGGCCTCATGGAATGAGGAAGCGATTATGAAGTAGTTAACGAGAAAGCTTCGTCTTATTAAATTTAAATACGGAGAATATGAAAACGAATGATAAGAAATACCAACATTTTATTTCAAACCCAAATATCTTTACAATCCCAAACATGCTCACAATAATAATCACGAACGAACAACATTAACGTTTCACGCAATTATGGAGATTTGATAAATTCCCTGTCACTTTTTTATTTCATCTTGTAAATTAGTAGGCCTATAATATGTTTTTTGCACGATAGTGTGTTTTCTCATCGTTACAGCAAACGGCCGCCACGATTCATTTTACTGAATTCGGAGTTGCCGTCCTAGATAAATATGTCGAAATATTACAAATAGCTGCTCTAGTGTTGTAATGAAAACCACTGCCTTCTATGTATGCTACAATGCATGTAAAATACTTACGCAAAAGGCAGTGTTAATTAATATACATTATACGAAACAAATCACTGCGTTCGAAATGTACTGAACTTTATTTAAACAAGCCAAACTTCACTTAACAAAATAAATAAAAATATTCCAATTGAACACGAAATATTACTCCTTAACATTTTTTTTATTGGGTTATTTTACGACGCTGTATCAACATCTAGGTTATTTAGCGTCTGAATGAAATGAAGGTGATAATGCCGGTGAAATGAGTCCGTTACCCAGCATTTGTTCGTATTCGGTTGAGGGAAAACCCAAAAACCTCAACCAGGTAACTTGCCCCGACCGGGATTCGAACCCGGGCCACCTGGTTTCACCGCCAGACGCGCTGACCGTTACTCCACAGGTGTGGACTCCTTAACATTGAAGTTGATGGTGAAGTTCGTATGTTGGTCAGACTGATAACATCAGTCAGCTGTTCATAATGCAACGTACGTACTGTATATTAAGATTTTTAAAAATATTATTTCGAAAATATACTATCGTGCAAAAAATACTCTACAATACACGTTTGTGAAGTGCATTACAAAATCTCAGAAATTGAAAAAAATGCTCTGCTCGATTTTATAAAAAGCACTTTCCAACCTTGGATCGCTATATGCTATTTCTAGTCCTGCAATAAAGTTTAATCCATATACTTCCAGCAGTTTTGTTTAAATTTATATGGCCTCTACAATTTTATTTTTCTTATACAGTCTGAACGGCGAATCGTCGAAGAACTGACATCAGATTATTTTTGTAAGAGTAGAAAATGTTACATAGAAAAATGTAGATGCAGTAACACAAGCCACTGGAATTTATGTTTGGGAAAATATTTTAGTAATGTTTTACGAACTACTTTTTATAAACAAACACGTCCACTTACAGTGGCGTACATCCGAACACAGATTTTATTCTATCTGTCGTTATTTTATCTTAGTAGAGAATATAACATTCAAAACTATTTGCTTTTACTGCCTATATTTTTCATATTAACGAAGAAGTTTTGTTATTCTGTTATGGCAAGTCACGATTTAAAAATATGCATTTTTGTGTCACGCCTTCCATTCAGTCAATGAAATACAGACATACATACATACAAACATTACAAATTATACTCCTGCCAGTGTTACGAATAAAACATTCGTTACTAAACGTGACCTTACGGCATTGTAAGGCCACAGACTTGTTCTGTAATCTTTATTATTTTAAATATATATATATAATTTGAACTGGTAATGGAAATTACGGGAAAACGGCTGAACGAATTTCAATAAATGACCCCTCATTTTGAAGCTTGGAACTCAAAGTTTTCAGAAAAATAGTAGTTTTCAGTGAAATGTCAATTTTCAACATAATTTTCCTATTTTCCAAAATCCATCTGTCGTCAGTTTTGAGAACTAGCTAATTACATTTCAGAATAAAACAAAACACAAACTACAGTAAACAATATTACACGAAGGCCATGATCTGCAAGAATGCTGACATATTTAGAGCTCAAATTAAATTGGTTATTAAAAACTTAACTTACTAAAAATAATTTGCAGGTTCGATTCTGTGGTGTGTAATTTTCTGGGTACAGCTGTGTATTGGATATTAAAAGCTACAAAACTTGAGGTGGTTTGATGACATTATTACCATTAAAAATGAAATATTATTGTAGTTAATGCCATGATGTGACTATTTTTCATTAATTATACATATTAATGTTATATTGATTATATGAAAGTGAAACGTTTTGGGGTTATATAAGTGGATGTAGAGAATAACTTAAATTAGATTTTGATTTCTATATTTTACTGAGTGGCGGCTATATGGTAGGCCTATATATTATAGTATATGTTACTGAAAGCTATAAAACTTACGTAAGATAATATTATTAAAAATAAAAAATTAATAAAAGAAGAGGAAGAAGATCTCTAAGCCAAAGAGTTTTGAAATTAATATTCTCGCAAAAAGTAAAGATTTGTGATTTCTATACTCATAAATATCAAGTAACATGAATACAATACATAACTGCAAATATTTTTATAGTTATTACTCAAGTGGGGTTGGGTCTTTTTCATATATTTAATGGTGTAGATATTTATATGCGTAGTTCTCTTCAGTATTGGCTCGAGAGAGAGTATCTTTGTATCTTTCATTATTATGGAAGCAAATAACTTTCAGAATGTCTGGTATTCTTCATTGAAAATAAATCTGAAAAATGTTTATTTGAACGTCTAATGAACTTAGTTTGCAGCATTTGCTGCACAAACCACTAGTCTATATATAAAACGACAATTTTGCATCACTGCAATTTACAACAACACTTTCTACTTATACATAAAGGTGACGTGAGATGAAGTCAGAAGTGTTCTACTGTAGCTTAGATTTTGCGAAGTGATACCCAAAAATTATGAACAAATTAATTAAATTTTCTAACAAGAAGATGGCGAGCAGTCGATGCTGAATATCATGATTTGATCGGGTTTGTTTAGTTGGTACTGACTTCCATATAACGCTGCGTTTTCCAAGTGGGCTCGGTGTATAAACTCATCTCATTCCTAAACGTATTACTTGAATCTGCAAAGCAAACCCTGTGCATACAACAGAATCGCTTTTATCGTATGACTTCATAAACCCTGGATATAAACTAATTCGCTTGCAATTTCCAGCGTTTAAAGCAGCGAAACAACATTAGCCTTCATCTGTTTCAGAGCATCTAGAAGGTTTACACAATACCCGTTACCATAGCAACTCTGGATGGTCTCTGAAAAGCATGAGCGTCCGTAATATTGAAAAGGACTTAAAAGGCTCGGAATAAATCATGGCCCCCGCAAAGTTTCGCAAGTTTGTGTCTACTGGTGATTCTATGCGCGCCACAAGGAAGCGGAGCGCTCCCGTGGCGCTGAATGAAACTAATTAAAACTTGTTTCGCAGTTGTGAATGTCACCAAGGCTTCCTTCAGAGTTCATCTTGCATACTGCAATCTCCGACACGGCTTGTGTCATTAATGCTGTCTACATACGGAATGGCTCCTAGGCCACCAAATCCAGCACTGCTGGTCATCGCACTGTTCAGGGGTAATGAATACAGCTTGCAGAGGCTTCCATTCAGAAATAGAATTCTTTACACGACCGAACTAATGAAAGCCATGCATAATAGAACCACAGTGCTTGGTCCACACGTCATCAATCGTAGTCGAATTATAAAACCTGTTTCACAGTGTTGCATATTATCCAGGGGACATACACTTCGAGGATCGCCGCTTTGTTTCTTCTGTCTCGGATGAAGGTTAATGACGTAACACGAAGGCTGCAGAGCTAAAAGCGAGATTATGCTCTTCGGTCTAATTCCGGGAAGAAAATTCAGTAGACCAGAGCTTAACACTGGACTGCTAAGGGAAGATCTCGTATTGAAAACGCATCTCGTAGGCGATATTGTTTCTTCTCTTGACGTCACAAGAATCGATAATTCGCTAACGCGTTACATGAGTCAGTTATCCAAAGAGTTGTCAACTTGCGTGATATTTTATTAAGATTCTTTGACGAATAATGATAATAAATAAATAAATAACAAAAGGGCCCACATCTGTGGAGTAACGGTTAGCGCGTCTGGCCGCGAAACCAGGTGGCCCGGGTTCGATTCTCGGTCGGGGCAAGTTACCTGATTGAGGTTTTTCCGGGGTTTTCCTCAACCTAGTATGAGCAAATGCTGGATAACTTTCGGTGCTGGACCCCGGACTCATTTCACCGGCATTATCACCTTCATCTCATTCAGACGCTAAATAACCTGAGATGTTGATAAAGCGTCGTAAAATAACCTACTAAAAAAAACAAAAATAAGATAACATTTATACAGAGTGGAACGTTCGAAAGTACCTAATTTCAATTGTATGTGACTGGTGAACTGTTGAAGATAGAACCTTACGGTAACGTTTATATGAAAGGAAAACTCAACACGTTTCGAATCCTGTCGGTAGATGGCACGCAGACACGGTTTCCTTTCGTAGATTGTGTCGATTGTCAAAATGGCGACACCGCAGGTGAAAGCGCAAACTGTGTTGTGGTGTGTGGAGTTTAAATCAATTGTTAGAGTTCAAAGGGAGTATCGGCGAGTGTTTAACCATGATGCTCCAACTGCTAAAAGCATTAAGAAGTGGCACGATACATTTTTAGCTACAGGATCGGTGTTGAAGAAGCATGGTGGTGGTCGTAGAACATCCGACGAAATGGTTGCAAATGTTCAAGCCGCGTATGAGCGAAGCCCGCGGAAGTCATTACGAAGAGCTTCGCGGGAACTTCAAGTACCAGAGTCAACATTGCAACGAATTGTCCACAAACGTCTCAAACTGTACGCAGTTTTTTTCCACAAATTGAACACCTGCAGCCTAACATCCTTTTCCAACAAGATGGCGCTTCTCATACTGGTTCAATGACGTTCGTACGACTTTAGACAACGTGTTCCCTGGCCGTTGGATTGGTAGGGGAGGACCGATCGCTTGACCCCCGAGATCTCCGGATTTAACACCGCTCGATTTCGTTCTCTGGGACTACGTCAAAAATAAAGTGTACGCCAGCCCAGTCAGAGACCTTCGTGATCTTGGAAGCGCATCATAGAGGCTATTGAGAGCATTCCAGAAGACATGCTCCAACGTGCTTGGCAAGAAATCGTTCATCGCCTCGACAAACAACAGACAATCGATGAACTCTTAAACCTACGGACCAACCCCTCAAGGGAAAAATTTCACTTTTTGTATATTACGCAATCTGACGTAAAGAAAGCCCTGAAACGAATCACAACTAAAGCAGAAGGACCAGACCACGTCAATATTTCGTTATTAAACAAAATCATAGACGTAATACTACCGACTGTGACCCACATTTTCAATGCCTCAATTATGACTTCGACTTACCCACAGCAATGGAAACTCGCTTTTGTCCACCGAATTCCCAAGACCAAAACACCGACATCTTATAACGACTACAGACCTATCAGCATCCTACCTGCCCTATCCAAAGCATTGGAACGCATTGTACACAAACAACTGACAGAATACTTAAACAAATACAAACTTCTCGACTCTTATCAGTCAGGTTTCAGGGCCGGACATAACACAAGTACAGCATTACTTAAAATCACGGAAGATCTACGCGAGGCCCGGACGAACGTAAATTGACAATAATGACTTTACTTGAAGCAAAGCCTTCGATTCTGTAGACATTGACTTGTTAATATGTAAACTCAGAAGACTACACCTAGAAGAGCACGTTGTCCTGTGGTTTGCCTCTTACCTTAATGGCCGCCAACAAAGTGTGGTAGCTGGAAATCGTTCTTCCCCTTGGCAGGCCGTGAGGTCAGGGATCCCACAGGGATCAGTTCTTGGCCCTTTACTATTTACAATTTATATCAACGACATATCAGAATCTCTAAAGTACTGCCGACACCATCTCTATGCAGACGACCTTCAAATATACCGTACATAAAATTCCACACTGACGAAATAAATGATGCAATAACTAAAATTAATGACGATCTGGACTCAATCTGGACATGGACACGGAAATTCCGACTTAAACTAAATCCAGAAAAATCACAGTCAATCATTGTGGGTCATTCACGTTTGTTAAGCACTATTACCATACCAAATTTGTCCCCGATTAAAATACATGGCACCGAAATTCCGTTCAGTGAATCAGTAAAGAATCTAGGTATTTATATGACTAAAAGTTTAAATTGGAACATTCAAGTTGCAGAAACCTGCAAAATAGTAATATACGTTATAAGAGCGTTATGTTGACGTTTTCATGGTCGAGGAAAAGATTGAAAAAGCGAAACGTAGTTGAGCTTTTTTAATTTCCGAGAACATGAAAACAAACATACCGCTCGTGCATCGTACATTATTTTGTGCGAAGGTCGTTTATTACATACCTGAAAGACGAATTTCTAATTAGTTGCAATGAAATCTCCATGTTGGTTTCTGTTTAATGACGCCAACTTCGGAACACCAAAATATCTTTCTTTAACATTGTTGCTGTAAAATGTTTTCTGTGTTTACTATACTCCAGCAGGCCGTGATTTACGTCTGTCTTTTTTTCCCCCAGTCTATAAATGCAACTTAAAACAAACGTTTATGTAATGATTTATTTTTCATTTTAATATTTTAACAATATTATTTATATAACATATTGCAGTAATAACATCGGCATCTGGAATCTCGTTGATTTTTTCACGGCATCCTTAATGTTACTTGTATCAGGAATGCAATAAGTTTCGTGGAGTAGTAGACTTTACTTAATTTTTCAAATATTTAAAAACAATAATTAACAGTTTATTGCAGTGGTAAATTTCAATTTATAATTATTACTATGTTAAACGTCTCTAAAAAAATATGTTAAGAGCCTAAAGCAGTAAAATGAATGTCACGCTTAAGCGGTTTGTTATGTGTTTACGTTGGGAATACTGAATGTGGTATTTCACACTTACCGCGTATTGGTTCTGTGCGGAAAACAAGCAAATACGCACGATCTCGCACAAAAAGTATTCTCATTAATCCACTCGTTTAGACGATTGAAGGATTTTCTACCCTTTTCCATGAAAAAATGTTAGTGCAAACACTCGTGATGCCCCAATTACTGTGATATTCTGTTTACTGACCTAAGCGTTACTTCGGCGCAGAGACTAAAACGTGTTCATAATATGTGCGTCCGTTTCGTCTGCAATATTCGCCGGGCTGATCACGTAACACCATCCCTCGAAATGTTGTCCTGTCTCCGTCTAGAAGATCGTAGGAAAATCAACTGTCTTTCCCTTCTCTTTCACATATTGCATTTCTCCACTCTGTCTATCTTTCTCGTTTTCAAAATTTATCCACCCATCATAACCTAGACACACGATCACAACACTCCTCAATATTATCCATTCCCTCCCACCGAACATCCTCGTATTCATCTTCTTTCACTGTGGCTGTTCCTCGGCTTTGGAATTCCCTACCGAGTAATGTCAGGGACTGTCAGACATCAAACCAATTTAAGAATAGGCTAACGAGATATTTGTCTAACAATTCTTGTTAACAATAATAGCTGTTTCAAGTTTCTCAATGTTTAATTTCTATATATATCACAGATAAATATCTAAATTATCTCATGATTATTATTATTATTATTATTATTATTATTATTATTATTATTATTATTATTATTATAACAATTATTTCTTACCCATGTTTATTATTGTCACACTAACATTAGTTATCCAATTTTCATTATTTACTTTCATGTTGTTTTATGATCTAGATATTAATGTAATAACTATTGTATTTAATTAGAATTAGAGTCCTGGGCTTTAGCTCTGCCAGATTAAATAAATAATTATTATTATCATTATATCGTCACAGTGACAGCTGGAGCTCACGTAGAGATACGGTGATGTGCATATCGAACCTTTGTTGAGTTTTCCTTTCATATAAACGTTACTGTAGGGTTCTATCTTCAACCAATCACATACAATTGAAATTAGGTACATTCGAGCGGTCCACCCTGTATTATATACAACTCCTACGATCATTATTCGGAAAAGTATTGAAGAAATTAGGAGGTAGAAGCAAGGAAAAAAAATTGGTAAAATCCTACAAATCTGGTCCCTAGTTATTAGTGTAGGATTGACTGTTATTCATAGCTTATTTCATTCCGTTCACTAAACACACTTAAATCTTCCAGCAAATTGTATTTATTTATCCTAATTCCATTGCCCTACTTCTTGGATAGACGTTAACTAGCAATCATAGAGATTTCCTCAAATCTCCAGTCAATTTTTTTCAAGGTCCTCATCGTTCCTTGATGGAATTCGAAACCTTCACCTATAGGCCTCTGTAGGGATATCTTACGCGAAGTTTTACCGTTAGATGGCAGGAGCGTTCCGAACGGCACAACTTCTTGTAGGGCAATATTATGTCATATGCTACAGTTGATTACGTTCTCCCGTTTGTTGATTTTCTGTGCGTGTCAAAATTATAATTATAATTATTTTGTATAACCTAGTATAATTTAATATAATTCAGTATTTTCTTACCTCATAATTTAATTTAATTTACAATAAATAATAGCGTAAACTTGTATAATACTGAGCGATTCCCCTTAAGAGATGGATGAGGGAATCTGCAGTATGCAGAATATAGATATGAGTAGATTGAATGTTCGTGAACCTAAACGAGAACTTGGGAACGAATAAAAAATTAGGAACTATGTCGAAGGTGAATATTGCCTCTTTAATCATTAGTACTGTAAGTACCATACGAGAAAAACAGGATATGCAGCCACCAATGTGATTTTTTTTATAGGGAAGGGACTATAGGACTTGAATATCTCGTATTTTTTTCTTTTAGCTGCAGAAAGATCAAATGCAGTTTTTAATAGGACGATATAATGTGATCGCAGTAGTATCACGATTATTCCTGTGTTTTGTAGGTTAAGGACATGCAGTTTTGAATACTATGTGGGATGATTTTGAAAATCGGAAGTGAAAACCTGGTTTTAATAATTAGTCTACAGCAGGCGTCGTCAACCGATCGCACTGTCGTGCTGGCTGGAGCTGCACAGAGCACAAGTCTACACGTGAATCAGTCGCTGTGCAGGAGAGGGGACGGGATGATAGTTGAAACCGGGTCAGTGGTGGTCTACCAGTACAGTCATTCAAGCGTTGTCCGGCATCTCTTATACTCTTACAGCCTATTGGTCATGCACCATTCCATGTGTTTCTATTTGAAATATATGTAATAAAATTTATCCTATAACTTAAAGAATTTGATACAAGCAATCATTAATTAAATATGCTGAAATCAGCCAAATAATACACTGAGTTTAACGACCCATTTTGTTCCTAAAGCTAGAAACAATTTCTTCAATTTTATGTTTAACATAAATTATTCCTTTTTTCAACAACCGTAAACTAAATTTTTACATGAAAATAAAGACCACAAATATGTACAACTATTAAAAATTAATAAACTATATTCAATACTTATTCTCCATCAAACTACAGCGTATATAAGAGAATTGTTTTCCTGTACAGTATATCTAACAAACATTTTTCCTTTCTATTAACACAGTAAATGCCAAATGAGCTTATTAAACTTACTTTAAGATAACGAATTGCAAAAATTGGTTTATGTTCGACCATGCCGAAATGTAGTAATTATATACCTGGTAGCAGCCCTTTAATGGACCTCATTAAAGTACACCTATTCATTAAAGTTCAGGTGTTCCACCAATCAGAAAACACTATTGTAGCAATATGAAAGCGCAAGTATCGATTATTCTCGGATATGCAATCGAAAGACAACTAGCGAAACGTCACGGAGGCTGGAAATCCAATACTGTCGCGGAAGGTTATGTTCTGTTACTATAATAATTAGCGTTAATTGTAAATAATATTCAAATAAATTCAATTTGTCATCTCGTTTTTCAATGTCTAAATCAATTTCAAGGTTATATCAAGATTAATGTTTATTTTACTCTCTAGATTATATAAAGGTCAATGACATTTGTTTGTCGAAAAAAATCAATACTTTCGCGTCTGCGCACATCTCACAATTTACGAGATATTGCACAAGGTCAGTTCCGCTCCCCAGTCAGATAAGAATAACATGAATACTTATGAATAATTTCATGTTAGAAATATGGTCGAGCATAAAAAGTCGTATGAAACTTGCCTATAATGTTAATTAAGACGCTCGTATGAAAATTATGAAACTCGCTTGCGCTCGTTTCATAAACATACTCGTGTCTTAATTACTACCTTTATAGGCTCGTTGCATAATGTACTGTACTTTTGTACTGATGGAGTTAGAAAAAGAATGTGTAATTTATTATTATTATTATTATTATTTTATTATTATTATTATTATTATTATTATTATTATTATTATTACTATTACTAGTATTATTATTATTACTATTACTAGTATTATTATCATCATTATTATTATTATTATTATTATTATTATTATTATTATTATTATTATTATTATACACATTAGTAATTAGCAGAGAGAGCATTTCGTGTACGTAAACCGTTAAGTTAACTGCTACATGCACTATATCGCGATGTATTAGAGAGCAAGGAAGGGAGGGGGTGAATGTCATCGTGTCGCTACAATAACGACTGGAGTACAGTGCCTGCAGCAAATTATCTTTACTATTCAGTAATTTCACTTTGTAATATTAAATAACCTATTGTTTATATTGTGCATTTAATTACAACATACATAGTTCTATGTTACGTGATATTAATGTAGCTACATAAGAACAATATATTGTATATAAATACAACATATAAAACATAGTATTTTGTTTTGTACTACTTTGCTCTTCTTCATGACTACATTTGTTACAGTGCACGACAATATACTTAATTAAGCTTTTCTGCTTTCATTTCGTCAGACCACAATAATCGCATTGATTTTTCAAACAGAGCTGCAATGGTAACACGATTTACTTTCTCTACCTCTTCGAATGTCAATAGAAACTTTTTGCCCTCATCTTCAGTTTGAAGTGCCCCAACAATAACAATCTCTTCGCAATATTTGTCGTTTCGTCTATAGATATCCACAATTTTTCATCTTTTAAGGTTTCTCTAATTTCACGTAAGACATCTTCATAACATTTTGCTAAATAACCCGTACGCAGAGTAAATTGTTGGGGTAGTGTTCTACCTGTAAATTTTAGCAAAAATGATCTGACACATGGGTGTTCCAGTTTTTTAAATGGAATATTTGCCCTAACGAACATGTGGCACAAGTATTGGTAAAAATCACATTCCACATTTGAACTCGTGGGAATAGCTTCGACTTTTTTCGAATTCAATAACTTAAAGTATTCCTTGTGTCTTTTAGAGTTGTAGTGTTTTTGTACATGGTGTCTCTTGTTCCCCTGTAGATCGACTTTACATACCACGCATGTAAGTTTTTCACCATCTGTAGGAAAGTGCTGCGATCCGAACTCCTCAACAAATCGCTGCAATTGTACATGCCGAGGCTTCTTTTCTTTCGGTATATCGTAAACTATGTTGTAATGTAAAGGCAAACAAATGTTTTGCACTTACGGTAAACACAAATAGAACTAATTAGGACTGCGATAGGAAAAAAGTGAATACAGGTAATACTGGATGTTCAGTTCAAAGTGTGTCATGGCTCGCTGTATGCCGTCATGTGGCTAGCCGATGAGCCTAGAGAATTCAATATTCGTACACTTCCAAAAGGTGTATTACCTAGGAGGCAGAGAAGTTGCCTAGCAAGTACGGCGTTCATTCTGAAGAGTACGTACCGATGCGTACGATAACGCCGGTAGTGGCAGGAATGTGAACTGTTTGGAAATACGTACTGTCGGGATATGGGGAGAGGATTAAGACGATTACTTACGTAATTGTTGACATTAACTTCGACGGTCAACATGGACACGGAGCATTTGGTTTGTGTTGTGGAATGTTACCGTACGCAACCGATGATAACAAATACCCTGCGTACGACTTGCCGGCGCAAAACACAGTTCGAAAGAGGTTATGGTAGCACACAGACCGTACAGACCGCCATCTATTGCTACGACGTTCAAGTTATACCGTACACGTTCTCAAGTTCAGATTGAAGAACGCCTTGAATAATAGGCAACTTCTCTGACATATAAGCTGAAACTCGCTTCAAATCGGTGACTCAACAACAGTGACGTCATGACACACTTTGAAATGAACACCCAGTAGTGTAGAAGGACCAATAAAGTAGACTATGCAGAAGACAGGAAATTCAAATACCCCAGGAAATGCACAGGTATTGAAAACTATCTAAGACAGCACGTGTAACATCAGAGAGATCTGCGCATACAAGGACTGTACCTTGTAGGTAAGACCCCTTCCCCCACCTCATGACGTAATCAAAGCTCTCGGTATAGTAAACTTGTGTCCACTGATAACGTACCCCATCTGCTGTCTTTGGTAATTAGTAATTTTTGGATGGGTGTGGTTCGTTCTTCTCCCCTACATTTTTCATAATCATTTGAGTGATAGGACGAATAATATCGTTGTAGGTTGAAATTTCTTCTGTTATTTATAACTTTAATTCAGAACTTTACCACAAACCAAACACGTGGACACTCCCGACTTTTCAGCAAATAGAAATGACTCTTCCCATAATAACAAATTCAATGGCGTGGATAGCCTATCGGACATCCCTTCTTCTGACATTTCTGGTCCGTCTTTGCGTACTACAGAGAACGGTGTCCTTGCGCCTGCACAGACATCGATACACAGCAGGCGAGACGCTGTACGTAACTAGCGCAACGGTCAGTTGAGGACGCCTGGTCTACATTAAAGGCATTATTAACGAAATGAATTTTTGGAGTCAAGGTTCCCCTGCTTTCTCATTTTATACATAGACTATATTAGACTATTCATAGGCCTATACATTTTTTTTTTCACTACGGATCGTCCTAGATAATAAACATCCTTACCTCCTTACTTGAAGGAGAGGTGCAATATAATTAATAATAATCCGTGGCGCTACAGCCCATGAAGGGCCAAGACCGACCAGCCGGCTGCTGGCCTCACGGCCACATGCCGCAGCAGAGGTGCACGATCATCCAACCAGAATGGAGGTATCGTGTGGTTAGCACGATGAGCTCCCCAGCCGTTATAGCTGGTTTGCGTAACGGATTTCGCTACCTATCGTAGCTCCCAAAGTGCAACACGATGCTGGTGGGCACCGGTCCCATACACTGGCCGAAATTTAATGAGAAAATTTCTTCCCTCATGAGGACTCGAACCAGCGCGCATTCCGTAACGCGAGTCCTAGGCAGGATGCCTTAGATCACGACGCCACGGAGCGTGATACAATTTAATTAGTTAAATTTTTTAGGTTGAAAGAATATATGCAGATTATTTCGGTACCTGATTGGAGACAAAAAGCTTTCTCTGGTTTTTAAATACAGGAACACAACAAGAATTTGGCATTTTGAGTTGTTTTTAAGAGTATTTAATATACTAATACTGTACAATGCGTAAATCCTCAGTGTTTAAATACTGGAAAACAAACGCACATGCAAAGCACACGCGCTATCTGTTGGTGCTAGTTCATATCCCTGGAATCTGTTGTTTCAATTTTGAATCAGCTAATAACAAAAGAGTAACTGTTATGCGTTCATGACACAAGATTAAACGCCATTCACAGTTCCATACGGTAAACGTGAATCATAAAGATTAGCTATGGTACAGATGAGACTCACCCCCAGATTATGTTCGCTCCCCCTACAGGTTTAGAGGAAGGTTGATTTATGTATTATAAAAATATACACTTTGACTGTAGCTCTATAAATGGAAGGACATCGGTCTACAAATCTTAAGAGATTCTTTAGCTATAGTACACAATCATTTATATTCTTAAAAATTAAAATGTAATAACTTTTTGAAAGTGATAGCTGCTGATTCAAAATGACATAAACAAAACAAAAACAGTTATTGTACTATTGCATTAAAATTATTAACACACATAAATTAAAATATTATCTTGTTTGCATTGATGAATAGGTTATATTTTCGTGGTTAATTCTTAGAAAGGGCAGCTATAACTTTCTTTATTTCTCTCTCTAAACTCTGTATTTATGTTCCTCAGTTTTACCCCTGATCACATATATAACAGATTGGCCATAACCATATTAAAAACGGTAACATGTAGAAGAGAACAACCACCAGGCTCGCCACTGTGGATTAGTAACGACCGCTAGATGAAAGTACAGTTGCTCCATGCAATTGAAATGGGAGTGATAACGTGATTTCTTCTACCGTCGCTAGATGGCAGCATAGTGAAATTGATAAAAGTTATTGCCTTCAAAGCCGATAAGAGTGATCAATCTGTTATGGTATATGTGATCTGGGGTTTTACTTATGATGTACTAAGCCTTGTCTTTTAACTATTATTTTATCGGTGACTTGAATTAATTCATTGGTAACGTCTGTTCAGATTGTGGCAAATCATTAAATAATTTTAAGCCTAGACCTATATAACTAAAATAAATTTGTGTTCTGTTTAATCTAACATAAGAAAGTACAATACAAGTATTATTTCTAAGATTATAATTATGGACCACATTTCTAATAGGCAAGTTATTATATATAGCAAGTAAGTTAAAGTATATAATAAACTCGGTAAAATCAAAACTTTTAATTCCTGAAAACAAAACAGACAATAATCTATATCCTCCAACTTCTTCTTTATAGCTAATTTTATTGTTTTCTCTTGCCACTTAAATATAGCCTAACTTTGGCACCATTAGAGTTTTATATAGCAATATATACTTACTTACATACTTACTTACAAATGGCTTTTAAGGAACCCGCAGGTTCATTGCCGCCCTCACATAAGCCAGCCATCGGTCCCTATCCTGTGCAAGATTAATCCATTCTCTACCATCATATCCCATCTCCCTCAAATCCATTTTAATATTATCCTCCCATCTATGTCTCGGCCTCCCGAAAGGTCTTTTTCCCTCCGGACTCCCAACTAACACTCTATATGCATTTCTGGATTCACCCATACGTGCTACATGCCCTGCCTATCTCAAACGTCTGGATTTAATGTTTTAATAATGAATTCTGCGTTGTGTAACTTTCTCCATTTTCCTGTAACTTCATCCCTCTTAGCCCCAAATATTTTCCTAAGAACCTTATTCTCAAACACCCTTAATCTCTGTTTCTCTCTCATAGTGAGAGTCCAAGTTTCACAACCATACAGAGCAACCGGTAATATAACTGTTTTATAAATTCTAACTTTCAGATTTTTTGACAGCAGACTAGATGACAAAAGATTCTCAACCGAATAATAACATGCATTTCCCATATTTATTCCGTGTTTAATTTCCTCCCGAGTGTCATTTATATTTGTTACCCGTTGCTCAAAGATATTTGAATTTTTCCACCTCTTCGAAAGATAAATCTCCATTGTATTTCCGTTTCGTACAATATTCTGGTCATGAGACATAATCATATAGGCCCTACTTCGTCGTTTCGGGGTTTACTTAGCTATACTTGCGAATTTCCGTGTTTTCCCTAATCGTTTGTGAATTTTCTTCATCTTCTTCTTCTTCTTCTTCTTCTTCAATTCAAGGGATAGGCACATGCCTGTTTCGGCTTCATAGTGTATCCGTCCAACGCTTCCTAGGTCTTCCCGGATGTCTTCTCCCTCTAGGTCTATAATAAATTCATCATTCTTCTTGGGATTCTTTCTGGTGTCATTCTATTGCCATGTTCTGCCCACTGATCTCTATAATTCTTAATTTTTTCTTCTAGGGAAAAGATCGTCAATTCTTCTCTTATTTTCTTATTTTATCATTTCTAATTTTATCCGATATAGTACATTCCTTGACTGACCTTAGAAACTTCATTTCAGAGGCCTGTAATTTTTTACTGTCAGCTGCAGTCATCGTCAGGTTTCTGATCCAATTTGCAAAGATGGTACTGCCATTACTTTATAAAATTTTCTCCTAACATATTCACGTCATGAGCATAGACAAGAAACTAATGTAACCCGTTCAATTCCAAACCCTCTGTGCTATCCTGAACTTTCCATAGCAATATATATATATATATATATATATATATATATATATATATATATATATATATTACATAATTATTAATTTAGAACCATAAACACTTCATCATTTGATACAAGTAATGAATATGTAGAAATTTTGTTAATTCTAAACTTTTTTCTTATGGTTCTTCAAAGCTTCAAGACCGTAATACATGAATAGTGACTTGGTTTTTTATAATAGCTGAGATTAACAATATTATTAGAGGACCTCGGCGCCCTCTATTCAATATTGTGTAGTCAATTACTTTGTATAGTTATCACGTAGATACTTATTAACGGAAAAAAATTCGTTCCGGCACCGGGAGTCGAACCCAGGACCCTCATCTTGACGATACAAAGGAATAGACTTCGCCCAGCGCTGTGATTCGGGTCTCGGCATAGCTCAGTCAGTGATGTCAATCAGAGCGTATATGCGCTACGAGAACGCTTGCGCTACTGGAGCACGCAGAGCGCGCCAGCTACGAATACGAGCTTCAGTGAGGGTTGTACAGTGTGCAGTTGGCATTAATCATGCACCAGCGAAGAGATCGTATAACAAGTTCCAGTTCGAATGAGCACTGCAGTTCCTATGCAAGGAACAGGAAGGAGATATACAGTGCTTAATATGTGAACAACATACGATTAGTAAGAAAAGCAGCATACAGCGACATTATTCAACATACCATGAACAAACATACAGAGATATCGAGGGGGAAGAACGATCAAAATTATTACATACATTACAGACTACCGTAAGTGCAAATATCTAGATTATTTACTATGTATCAATTAATTTATTATTTCTTTATTGAGGGTCCTTACAGGGAGTTATCCCCAATTACAAGTACACCAACATAAAGAAATACAAACAACAAATTAAAAACAATGATTCATAAACATGTGCTGTAAACACAAAGTTTACAAAAGTTCAATGTATATACTAATGTGATAAACTTCTAATTTACAAATACGTAAACTGAATTGACAGATGTATAGGCTACATAACAAAAAAATCAAGTACAGTTATTAAAGAGGTATTCAATTGAAGACAGTCCTGTAGGCCTAAATAAATAGTGTTCAAATTTAATGTATGAGGCTATTCCATCTCAAATCGACCGAAATATAGAGAAAATTGACCTTGCATTTTTAAATACAATGAAACTTTTTCTGTCCGTTGACAACTGTGATACAATGCTTTTATGCGAAGTTTGAGGCATCAGAACTTAATAGTGTTTAAATTAAAAATATTTTAATTTATCGTATTTTTGTTTTTAGCAACTTTAAACTGTTGTGGCTGAAACCCTTTCACCCAATGATCAAAATCATGGTTTATTTTGATGCTGAGAAATTAAAGTTTATATTGACATGTAAACAATTTTTCTTACTTTTTATGGAAATGGAGGAATTTAGATTTTTCTTCATTAAGACGGCTTTGCCCACGAAAAAAATATTTTTAAATTATATGGTTAGATTCTGCATTGAAAGTACAAATAAACATATTTTTTACTGGTGCACCGTTGAAAAGAAAGTACTGAAAATATCAAATGAAGAAAATAAATAGTAAGCGCGTGAACTAACCAGCTGACTGTGAGACGGGACCTAGCAGAGACAAGCAAGGCCGGGAGACAAAACATGTGATATTTCGTCTAATAGCGCATAGCTGGGCTAGCTTTATCACAAGTTTTCATAAACACAGGAGTAAAGTGACGCCCAACGCTCGCTTATCTCCAGTGCGTGCGGTATACCAGTATACTACTCCGTTCAAGTCTAGGCGTGTGAAAATAATCCACTTTGTCCGCCCCTGTGTCTCGCTCTTATCTGTGTTTACGGCATCCCACTCCTGCACTTGAGCACTGGAAGGAATCGAACGTCCGTTATGCGCTCTTTCTTTGACATCACTGGCTCAGATGATAAGAACACTCAGCGTGCCAAACTGAAGGTCCTGGGTTCGATACCCGGTGCTGGAACGAATTTTGCTCCATTAATAAGTACGTAACAAAGGGTAGCTAATACGTTTTTACACAATATTTCAAATAATTTAACTCTATTTGAAATATTTTCAAAATAGAAAATTACCTTAAGAATGCTCATGTGAAGTTTTTATTCGTGCCCCCCAAGTAAAGCAACATAAGTTCCGGTACAGCTTCATGTAATGAGTTAATACATAATGCGAAAAATTTTCAGTAACTGATGCAGGAAAGAGAATGATTCGTACAGTTTCTCTCGCCACACTTTCCCTTACTTCTGAGCCTTTCAGTTCACACATTATGGGTACATATAGAGAAATCCAAAATTTTCGTTAGATTGTGTCGAACCTGTGTTAAAAACGGCAATGAAACAGATGAGAGTCGGGATAAAAACGTTAATGAATGCTTGGCAACGTAAACAAATGAGCGCAGCATCGCGGCCTCCTGACACAATGCACTAATTAGCGACTGCAACGCCTGCGCGCTCTGCCAGTCAAGTGTTGATTTGAGAGCGCCGTGACCACGTGACTCGACTCTCTGTACAATGACAAATTAGCTTCATTTGCCACTGCTGCAGCTAGCCCGTCTTCCGAAAAGAAAACAAGCGTTATGACATCATCATCAGATTGCTTGCTTGCGTCTTCCTTAAACGCGATCTGATTTGGACCAGACTTAATAACATTTAATGCCAGTCAAAAACATATCGAATTGAAAAGAAACATTTATGACTAAGTTGGGAGTCTTAACTCCCAAGAACTCCTCTCATTGTTTGGGGCGAGTGAGAAAATACAGAATGAGTCATAAATAATGTCATTAATTCTGAGGGATGTTTCCCTTAGTAAAGAGCAACAAAAACCATGTATTGTGGGTCCCTATCACCACGGCATGGCGCGTCCTCAAGTTGCGGATCGAGGAGACGTCCTCCAGATATGGAGGGTAGCTGTGAATATATTGAATAAGCAGTCGCGGACAGCCGATGAGGGGTGGTCCTCCAGCTTGGGGGTTGGGCGAAGGGCTAACAACCCAGAGCTTGTTACGAATCCTTCAAATAAGCCTCGGAATGGGACTGATTCTCTGGCACGACCACAGCAAAGGTGTTAGTTGGGAGGCCGGAGAGAAAAAGACCTTTGGGGAGGCCGAGACGTAGATGGGAAGATAATATTAAAATGGATTTAAGGGAGGTGGGATATGATAGATGATAGAGAATGGATTAATTTTGCTCAGGATAGGAACCGATGGTGGGCTTATGTGAGGGCGGCAATGAACCTCCGGGTTCCTTAAACGCCAGTAAGTAAGTAAGTAGAGGGCAATAAAAAAGTCAAATACCATTTTGCTATGTTTTGAATAGTTTTCCAGAAAAACGTGCATTTTAAAATACGAGAATTATGAGACCGTGCAATGCTGTAATAAGTAGAGAATGGATATCAGGTTGTGTTGCTCTAAACAATCCCTTCACCTGGCTTATTCTGAATAGAAGGTCATTGTCATGTACATAGTTTTTGAAGTCGTAAGAAAAAATATGAATGATATCCCCTTTATTTTATTTATTTATCCAAACGATAACAGCTCCCTGTATTAACAGGCTGCCACAAAGACAGAGCATATTGTGCAATAGGCAGTTGGAAGTAGAAATAATATACAAATGTTTAAGTTGAAGGGAGTCTTACCACAACGACAAGAAATGACTGAATAAATAAGTAGCTACTAATTAATTAGTTGAAGATCACTGTTGACCGTAGAGATGGTTGCGGAGTATAAATATTGATCCTCTCAGAGCTGCAAGAACGATGTCATCAATTGCCTTCCTCTGTAGGCCGAAACGTTGCCAGGTCTGGAAGAAGAAACCGGGAATAGTTCCGCGCGCTCCAACCATAAGGCCTATTACTTCAATTTGTTGTAGACCGTATTTGTCCATGAAATATTGAACGGTACGTACATAGATGTCGTTTTTTTCCCTATTTACATCTTCAGGTTGGCTCTTTTGTTTTTCAAATCTAACGGTGGGATCGATGATGTAGCCATTGTTGTTATTTGGCGGGATGGCAATCATGTCTATTCTTCTTGTACTGCCATTGTCTGCCAGTCCGTGAACTTCTTCGAACACTTGAAAATTTATTGATCTAACCAGATTCTTCGTGATGTAACTATTGTTTAACCCTTAAAATTGGCAAAGCTTCATTTCTCACACGAGTTTATTAAACCGTGTCGGACCGTAAAGAAAACAACTATCGCAATGTCCATATTTTATATGTTGTACAATATTATAATATTGTGAAATTTTAATTTTCCTACCATTTTTTTCTATTGTTCTATTAAAATTATAGCATAATAGCCTATTAACCTGTTGTATCCTATAGGATACTTTGTGAATTTAAGGGTTAAACTGTGTTAGAGAGCGAAGAATGAACACTGCTCATTTCTCGTTAAATAATATCTTGAAGAATTTAAAATAAACTCTACATCTTAATTTTAATGAATTGTTCAGAAAACGCAGACAATAAGACACGCTTATTTCAAACTGAATTGAAAAGATTAAGACCTACTCTCCCATTTGAATTGCATATTCAAGAGAACGTAAACAATAATGGTGCTTATGTAGCGTTAACAAAAATCATTTAAAACTGTAAAGGGAAATATAAAAATACAATGTGCTTATTTTACGTTAAATGAACTAAATTAAAAATATTATTTTTAAACTCTTCGACTTAATTTTAATTAAATATTCGGTGAACAAACTGGACTACCACACCTTATTGGCTGTCCACGACTGCTTATTCAATATATTCGCAGCTACCCTCCATATCTGCAGGCCGTCTCCTCCATCCGCAACCAGGGGCCTGTTTCTCAAAAATACTAGTTTAGTAGTTCACCAGTTACTAGTTACCAGAGTATATTTCACCAGCTCTAGTAGATTCTGTTTCTCAAACTATTTCACCAGTCTAGTAACTTGTGACAATTTTTCACTAGTCACATGATCTCTTTCACTAGTCAGCTGGTTGAGTTCATTTGTTTATAGCCATTGGTAGGTATTGTTATTTGAGGTTAGGAGGCTAAGTTGTTTGTGTTTTGGTTCTTACTTCTCTCTTCTCTTGAAATTCCATCAATTGAAAGCAAATTAACTATACTCAATATGATTAATGACTCAAAGGTTATATCATTCGGTGCGTTTTCAAGCATAATAACAAAAATGATAAAGTAAACGACTGGACAAAAAAATTTGTAATAAGTGAGGCTATGGAACTGATACTTCGGAACAAAGATTATGCATACGTTAGGGACACTTATTGGCCCAACATTAAGAAAGCAACTTTGATGAGTACCAATTCAAGTTCACAGTATCATAATATGAACACATTATGTAGCTAGTGGGTCTACTGGCGCCTTGAATGCCACTTATGACTTGAAAAAAATCGCTATTTTTTTTTTTTTTTCAGTTTTAGGTTTGATCTATTCATAAATTAGTTTCGTTTTGTATTTAATTTGTAGGCTAAAGTTGACAATTTCAGAAGAACTGGCAGTGGAGGAGGAAAGCCAGCAAAAATTACTGCAGTTGATGAATTGGTATCAGATTACTAGGAAAACAATTCTGCATGTGTTGCTGGTCTAGGGCAGAAAAACCAGATGGCATTGGAAAATAATCAACATCCCGATTTGTATTTGTATTTGAAACTTTGCTGATAATGCATGACTTCTATTTGTTTGTCTTGTCATGGCAGGTCCCACTATATTGAACAACTCTCCAAGCTTTTCAGCACATTATTTAAACCGTTCATTATATTTAAACAATGCTCACATAAAGGAATAATAATTGTTCTTTCTCGATATAGTTTTAGCTCTTCTCACAACAATTTCCTTACTACTTCAATCGAAATCACTAAACCACATTTATTAAAAAATAACTACAATATTTTGTTTTGATTATCTGAGAAAGGTTGTCACTGGTAGCTGATAATATAGAAATCACCAGTCTTTAGAGTCTTGTAGGAATATTCCTGTTGAATACTAGTATAATCAACTAGATTAGCATTTTGAGAAACAGAATCACTTTTGAACTGGTGAAATCGACCAATATTACTAGTCTGTGAACTGGTAACTACTACTTTACCCTTGTAGTTTCTAGAAACACAGACTTGTAAAATAAACTAATATTACTACTGTACAGACTAGTATTACTTGTCCGTGAGTTTTGAGAAACAGGCCCCAGAGGACGCGCCATGCCGTGGTGATAGGGACCCAAAATACATGGATGAAATTTTCATACTCCTTCCGTTCCAAAATATGGTATAGTAACAAAGAAAACAAGTTTGATTATTGCACATGCGCACACGAAATGTTTCACTGTGAGGTATTTTGTTCAGTAGTGAAGGGACTATCAGACAGTGCAGTTGTGAATGATTCTAATCTTCTGTAGTGCATCAAACTATAATATTTAAATAGTTCATTATGAACAGAAATCAAATGGGCACCTGCTGTGGTGTTCCTATTGCAAAAAATGTGACACCTACCCGGTCAATTTTGAATAGGACATCTAAGGCTAAACAGTAGTATAAAAACGGGTTGTAATGTATTGCAATTTTTAATTATGTTAATTAATCTCTCTCAAAACAATATATATTTTTCTTTTATTAATTTGACATCACTTATAATGAAATGTACTTTATTTATTAATTTTTTTCTACGTTAATTTATCATACAAATAAGTATCTAGAAGATGCATTAAAGTTACATTATATTACTCAGAACTTTAACAAATGTATACCATATTTTGGAACGGAATAAATTACATCTTTCTATACCATATTTTGGAACAGGGGAAATATAAAACAATTTTTATCTCGAAAACAAACAAAAACGAGGGAAATTATATTAAACTTTTTGTTTGAAATCTCTCAAAGAGTAATCACTTGAAATTAATGACCTGCATACATACATACATACATACACAGTCGGCCTCGGTAGCGTAGTTGGTATAGCGCTGACCTTCTTTGCTCGAGGTTGCGTGTTCGATCCCGGCCAAGGTCGATGACATTTAAGAGTGTTTAAATGGGACAGGCTCATGTCAGTAGATTTACTGGCATGTAAAAAAAACTCCTGCGGGACAAATTTCAGGCACGCCGGCGACGCTGATAATAATTAACCTCTGCAGTTGCGAGCGTCGATAAATAAACCATAAAATAATATATACATACATACACATATACGAGTATACATACTGTACACTCGGACGCGGGTTCGATTCTCGCTTGGGCTGATTGCCTGGTTGAGTTTTTTTGCGAGGTTTTCCCCAACTATAAGGCAAATATCAGGTAATCTATGGCGAATCCTCGGCCTCATCTTGCCAAATATCATCTCGCTATCTTCAATTCCATCGACGCTAAATAACCTCGTAGTTGAATAATTTCAAGGAAAAATTGTTCCGGGGCCGGGTATCGATCCCGGGACCCTTCGCTTAGCGCGCGAACGCTCTACCGACTGAGCTACCCAGGAACTATACACGACACCGTCACAATTTTTCCTTTTTACCTGCTTCACAGGGAGCTAATACCTGAAAGGCAGATTTGTATAACCTCGTAGTTGATACAGCGTTGCTAAATAACCAAGTAAAATTAAAAAATATATACTGTACATTTTACTTTGTTTCAGGTGACGCTCTTAGTGGTGGACGTGGTGGGTGGCTATGGACCGCCCAGTAGGGAGAAGGATGCAGTTCAACATCTGCTAATGCTCAGAGCAACCACAGAGCCCTCCGTGGTACAGGTATCCACGGTGGCAACGACACACGCCACGAGTACGACCCACACGAGCACCGAACCCACGACCACCGCGTCCTTCCAGAACCTGTCGGAAGCTCTGCCCTACTCAGCACCGGAAGTGAGGTTCAGCAACCGGAAGTACGGGCGCGTGCTAGAGAAGGAGCCGTACCCGGTGTACTGGACGCCCGAGCCGACCATCAGAGCCGCATCATGAACAGGGCGCGGGTTCAGGAGCCCCGGCCGTTTAGGGCGCGCAACACCACAGCCACCCTGAAGAAGGACTCTTTCCATACTACAGCCTAAGCAAGTACCCACAGCTGACCAGCTACCGCTACCCCAACGAGGCCAAGAACATCCAGGACATCATCAAATACCTCACGGACGAGACGTCGCCTAGCAACAAGCAACAGGAGACGATCGCCGGCCGTAAGATCAAGTTCGCCGGGGTCTACAAGACGGGCGCAGAGCAAGAGGACAGCTATTCGCGTCCCGACGAGTCCGTGGAGGAAGTCCTGCTGGCAGGCAACCAGAACAAAATGTCTGATCCATCTCTGAATGGTCATGCCTACATAGCCGATCCATTCCACGCGTATAAGCCAGCAGATCCGTCTGAAGTTAATCTTCTGGCAAACAGCGACTTCCGGTTCTCGCCCATCCGGTTCGCCTCCCGCCCGCATGGCACCCGCTGGGGGCTCCTCGATGTCAACCCCAACGACAAGTACTTCCCCAGGCCGCCCATCAACTTCGGGAAGCCTATGCCGACACAGACGGAGCACCACGAGCCCGTGGTGCAGATGTACCCGGGCACCTACACGTCCGCCATCTACAGGCCGTTCGGCAAGGAGCCGGCGAAGAAGCCGAAGCCCTTGAGCGTGATGCTGGACATCTACCCCATGGCGGAGGACGGCGGGCACCAGCAGGCCACTCAGCTGCGACCTACCAGGCACCGGAGCAGGCCGCCCCACGCTGGACCGTCAGGCGAGGCCAAGCACCAGATGATCGTACACCTCAACCTGTACCCCAAGAAGAAGACCCCGGGCTTCGCCAGCAGGAGCTTCCATGTGGATGTGCAGAGCAACGCGCAGTGCTGCGAGGACGAGGTGCTGCGGAGAGGTGAGTACCTGGACATTACCGAACGCGGCAACACCTTTCAGTACTTAGTACTCACAAGTGGGTATCTGGATACAATACTCGTAATGTTTCCCTGAACTCCTATCACGACTACATTACTCTTCCAGTAGTTCGCACAGCAGGATTCATAACTATTTACTGCGTGGATACTTTGGTAGTCTACTTATGAACATAAATGATTCCTCAGCACTTACTGTGAGTGCTTTGGTCCTTCACTGCTTACTGGCCGTAGAGGGTCCCTGTGTACTTAATACATATTAACAAGATCCATGAGAACCTCTGGGAAAAAAGTGAATATATCGGTACCATAATTGGGTCCCTCAGTACTTACTGTGAGTATTTTGGTCCTTCGCTGCTTACTGGCCGTAGAGGGTCCCTGAGTACTTATACATATAACAGGATCTGTAAGTACTTCTGCGAAAAAGTGAATATATCAGTACCAAAATTGGGTCCCTCAACACTTACTGTGAGTACTTTAGTTCTTCATTGCTTACTGACCGTAGAGGGTCCCTGAGTACTTAATAGGTATAACAGGATCCATGAATACAAAAGTGAATATATCGGTACCATAATTGGGTCCCTCAACACTTACTGCGAGTACTTTGTTCCTTCACTACTTACTGGCCGTAGAGGGTCCCTGAGTACTTAATAGGTATAACAGGATCCATGAATACAAAAGTGAATATATCGGTACCATAATTGGGTCCCTCAACACTTACTGCGAGTACTTTGTTCCTTCACTACTTACTGGCCGTAGAGGGTCCCTGAGTACTTAATATATATAACAGGATCCATGAATACAAAAGTGAATATATCGGTACCATAATTGGGTCCCTCAACACTTACTGCGAGTACTTTGTTCCTTCACTACTTACTGGCCGTAGAGGGTCCCTGAGTACTTAATAGGTATAACAGGATCCATGAATACAAAAGGGAATATATCGGTACCATAATTGGGTCCCTCAACACTTCACTACTTACTGGCCGTAGAGGGTCCCTGAGTACTTAATAGGTATAACAGGATCCATGAATACAAAAGTGAATATATCGGTACCATAATTGGGTCCCTCAACACTTACTGCGAGTACTTTGGTCCTTCACTACTTACTGGCCGTAGGGGGTCCCTGAGTACTTAATAGGTATAACAGGATCCATGAATACAAAAGTGAATATATCGGTACCATAATTGGGTCCCTCAACACTTACTGCGAGTACTTTGGTTCTTCACTACTTACTGGCCGTAGAGGGTCCCTGAGTACTTAATAGGTATAACAGGATCCATGAATACAAAAGTGAATATATCGGTACCATAATTGGGTCCCTCAGCACTTTCTGTGAGTACTTTGGTCCTTCACTGCTTACTGGCCGTAGAGGGTCCCTGAGTACTTAATACATATAGCAGGATCCATAAGTACTTCTGCGAAAAAGTGAATGTGAAGAGTCCACTGCAAGAATGATGGATGTCACTTTCTTGTCGAAAATGAACCAAGACTGTCAATGCATAGCTTAAGACATATAGGATGTACATAGAGAGTTATATGGCATTAACACTGATAGTCACTGTCCAGTAATGATCGGAAAATCACAGTTAAGCTTTGATCTCTAAGCATTTCAAACTTTCAATTGCTTCTCCTGCAAAATGTATTCCAAATGACATCCATCATTCTTGCAGTGGACTCTTCATATATCGGTACCATAATTGGGTCCCTCAGCACTTACTGTGAGTACTTTGGACCTTCACTGCTTACTGGCCGTAAATGGTCCCTGAGTACTTAATACATATAGCAGGATCCATAAGTACTTCTGCAAAAAAGTGAATATATCGGTACCATAATTGGGTCCCTCAGCACTTACCGTGAGTACTTTGGCCCTTCAGTGCTTACTGGCCGTAGAGGGTCCCTGAGTACTTAATATATATAACAGGATCCATGAATACAAAAGTGAATATATCGGTACCATAATTGGGTCCCTCAGCACTTACTGTGAGTACTTTGGCCCTTCAGTGCTTACTGGCCAATGCTTACTGGCCATAGAGGGTCCCTGAGTACTTAATAGGTATAACAAGATCCATGAGTACTTCTGCACGGAAATATGTACCACAGTACCATAATTGGCGCTCACTGCGAGTAGTTACTTCGCATAACTTACTGCGCAGAAGTGGGTGCCTCGATATTTACTGGGACCTTTAAAACTTAGCCAGCCACCGGCGTAGCTCAGTCGGCTGAGGCGCTTGCCTGCCGGTCCGGAGTTGCGCCCAGGCGTGGGCTCGATTTCAACTTGGGCTGATTACCTGGTTGGGATTTTTCCGAGATTTTCCAAAATCGTAAGGCGAATATCAGGTAATCTATGGCGAATCCTCGGCCTTAATTCGCAAAATATTGTCTCGCTATCACCAATCGACGCTAAATAACCTAATAGTTGATACAGCGTCGTTAAATAACCGACTAAAAATGTATTGAAAATTTTGAGTTTTAGGATTAATCCTGCCCCTGGATATAGAGAATATTTGCACCGTATTGTATCGAATTTTTGTTATTCTGTAGTCTACGAAGACGCTGTTGATGACAGCAGAGAAGATCCTGCACCTTGGAGACAAAAACAAGAGAGCTTCGACTTCATACAACCAAGGGGCAGACTCACTTCCGGTCCGAGCGCTGAGCAGGAAGTGACGGCAGGAGAGGAAGAATCCCTGTCCGCCCCCCTGGATGTGAGCCTGGTGCCTTCCAACAGCAGCGACACGTGACGGCACGCTACCACACGGCCGAGTGCGCTGCTTCCAGTTCAGTATTAAAACCTCATTCGTCCATTTCTCCATATCCAATTCTCCCGTCACATTTTGTCTTCTTTTCATTCAGTCTTATAACTTTCCTTACATTTTACCCTTCTTTCTTTTTCTTTCTATCTTATTCATTCATTCATTCATTCATTCATTCATTCATTCATTCATTTATAGTGTTATGCCCAAGGTCAGGTCTTTCACTGCAAACTCAGCATTCTCCAGTCTTTCCTATTTTCTGCCTTCCTCTTTGTCTCAATGTCGTCTATCATCTTCTTCTGCCACGAACTCTTCTCCCGTTCACCATTCCTTCCAGTGCATCCTCCATTATGCAGTTTCTTCTCAATCAGTGACCTAGCTAATTCCTTTTCCTCTTCCTAGCATCATTCTTTCTTCATCCACTCTTTCCAACACAGCTTCGTTTCTTATTCTGTCTGTCCATTTCACACGCTCCATCCTTCTCCATATCCACATTTCAAATGCTTCTCTTCGCCTCTCTTCATTTCGTCGTAATGTCCAAGTTTCTGCCCCATACAATGCTACACTCCATACGAAGCACTTCTCTAGTATTTTCCTTAGTTTTTTCTCCAGAAGTCCGCAGAAATGCTCCTTTTTGTATTAAAAACTTCCTTTGCCATTGCTATTCTCCTTTTGACTTCTTGACAGCAGCTCATGTTATTGCTCTATCTACAATATCCATCATATTATTACCCACAAACTTATCCTCCATTTAATTTTTTGTCTTTTGTTTTGACCTCTATTTTCATTGCTTTCTTCTTTGTCCTATTACTGCTTTATACATCTGTTTTATTACAATTCATCTTCCTTCCCTTTTCTCTTTCTTATCTTTTCCACTTTCTACCTTATAATTCGTCACCTTCCTGCCCATATATTCAACCCCTTCTTTTTATTCTGCCTCTTCCATTTCATTTTTTCCTTGTCCTTTCTGCTTGACCACAGTTTGTTATTTCTCTCTCTCTTTACCATTCTTCTTCGCTTTATTTTTTTTTTTTCATGGATTCCTTAAAATATTAATTGCCTTCCTCTTATCTATATTTTGCTTCTTTCTTCTTCTGTCACAACACAATGCTTCTTACTCATATTTTCCTTTCTTTCTTTCTTTCTTTCTTTCTTTCTTTCTTTCTTTCTTTCTTTCTTTCTTTCATATCTGCTTCATCATAATCCATAAGATCTTCTTGGTTTTTTCTCCTCTTCAACTGTTTGTGTTCACCTTCTTTTTTTTCCGCTAGGTTGCCTAGCAACGTGTAGTTCTTTAATGTTAGCATGTCCGTTTGTGTAAAGGATAACGATTATTTGATTAATAAAGTTTTATTATAACACTGGTGACCCAGACGTGATCAAACCAAGTACCATCAAGTATTTGAAACAGAGAGAACATCCGATGCATATAGGAGAATTGAAGACATTGTGCCTCATATTACAATCATGTGAAATGAGGATATAAACTATATCAATGCATAATAATTGAAGGGTTTAGAGCCATAGTGGGCCAAGCGCCATTTATAAAAATGTAGGTAGAAAACAAGGGTTAAAATTAAATGATTACCATGATTTAACGAAACATATAGCAAGTACTATATGCACATTGAAACTAAATGATATGTCAATCTTCATTAAACTATGGTATTTACTTAACTTTAACCTTGCTTTCTCCGGTTTTAATAAATGGCGCTTGCCCACTATGCCTCTGAACCCTTCAATTATATCTGGGTTCTGCGATCTTGCTGGTGGTTTATAAATGTGTCTTGCACGTTTAATTATATTTTATAAATGTTTGGCTTAGATACATTTACATTTATAGAAGCCATTATTTTTAATAACTGGGCCATCTTAATTAATTAAAAGTTTTTCCATTCTCAAGGGATCTGTGTTTGACTTTCGCTTAAAGTCTCTCAAGTTCATAATTATTTCTTGTAAATTAATCATTTCGACGGTAAATAAAGAAATCTCGGCTATCATACACTCAGCTGTGTTACAGCATGTTCTTAATGTTTTTTTTTTTGGTTATTTTACGTTGATTTTTCAACAGCTATGGTTATCTAGCGTCTGAATGAGATGGTGGTAATGCCAGCGAAATGAGTCCAGGTTCCAGCGCTGAAAGTTATCCAGCATTTGTGCTTAATGGGTAGAGGGAAAATCTCGGAAAAAACCTCAACCAGATAGCTTGTACTAACCAGGATTTGAACCCGGGCCATCTCGTTGCACGGTCAGGAATGCTAACCGGTACTTCCCACAGGGGTGAACTTTCTTAAAGGGGTTGACGGGTGAAATTTTGGTCATTTTCAGTAAAAAAAAATCGCATATTCGTTTTCTTGTAAAAAAAATGAATCTCCAATCTCTTATTTATATGCCGGGCAAGTTTCTGCGTTAGAAAGCATACAAATTACGCCATATATAAATAACTGCATTCTTGAACTTCAATACCACGTAAATTTTACAAGCTGTTTTCTAACACTTATTTTCAGCACATTTTGCCGGGTTCGAAGTGTAATAGTACATTATGCAACTAGCCTATAATGGTAGTAATTAAGACGCGAGTATGTTTATGAAACGAGCGCAAGCGAGTTTCATAATTTCCATACGAGCATCTTAATTACCATTATAGTCAAGTTTCATACGACTTTTTATGCTCGACCATATTTCTAACTTGAAATTATTCATGTTATTCTTATCTGACTGAGAAGCGGAACTGACCTTGTGCAATACCTCGTAAATTGTGAGATGTGCGCAAACGCGAAAGTATTGATTTTTTCAGAGAAACAAATGTCGACATTGACTTTGATATAGCTAATCTAGAGAGTAAAATGAACATTAATCTTGATATAGCGTTGAAATTGAAATAGACATTGAAAAACGAGATGACAAATTGAATTTATTTGAATATTATTTACAATTAACGCTAAATATTATAGTAACAGAACTGACTTTATTTCAAATATAGGTGATTTATTGTGCAATTGGCGAAATGAATTTGCGGGAATGTGCTTTGTGAAAGGCTGGAAGATGACGGTGAATTGATGTTAATTTGTGTGTTGTTTTTTTTTCGACTGGGTTTAATATTGTATTTGAGATTTCAATTTTATTTTGGATCGATTCTTCAACATAACTTTCTGCGACAGTATTGGATTTCCAGCCTCCGTGACGTTTCAGTGTTGTGATGTCCCTGCCAGCGTCTACTAAAATTGTCGCAGAACTCCTGCGAAAACAGTTTGTCTTTCGATTGCATATCCGAGAATCGATACTTGCGTTTTCATATTGCTACAATGGTATTTTCTGATTGGTGGAACACCTGAACTTTAATGAATAGGTGTACTTTAATGAGGTCCATTAAAGGGCTGCTACCAGGTGTATAATTACTACATTTCGGCATGGTCGAGCATAAAGACTCTTGTAATTTCGATGATAGGAACATGAAATTTTTACTGCTTGTTCTATACACTATAGTTAACAAAATAGCTTATGGCTTTTATGGCTTATGAATACTTTTTGAAATAAAAAAGTAAATATTTATAGTGGCAATGGAAAATTTCTATTTTTAGGTATGCAGTGTTATAAAATAATATATTTTTTTCTTTTTCTCTTGCTTTAAAGAATGCTATTCATAATTAGGAATATGCTGTCTCATGTATTTTTAAACTGCGTCATGTCGGACAGTGTGTCTAACGTTCGTGAAGGCCACTTCGATCTAGTGGTAACCTGCCCCTAGATTGAAATGTCGCGACTGACTTTTATATTAAAAATTCTGAAGTGCGGCTTTCATCGGATGAAGAGGCAAAACCGCTGCATTCTTTGTTAGATCTCTTCCATGTAAAAGATCCCTTTTTCATGAATATAGGTACAGGATTTTGCGCCTAGATTTCCCAGAAATAATTATTTTACATGTTAAATGTTGATACCACTATCTTCCAAGAGGCTGCATTCACTTTGATGACTAATAAATAAGGACGAAATTAAATATTTTTTGTCAGAAATCAGAAAGTGTATTAAACTTGCAATTCATGTGAAAATATCCAATACTTCTGCTTTAAAGGAACAAAATCCAGATATTAAAAAACTGTTATTACCATTACTACTACTATTACTACTATACTACTACTACTATTGCAACTACTACTACTACTGCTAGTAATACCTACTGCTATTGTTGCTACTACTGCTACTTCCACCTACTGCTATTGTTGCTACTACTACCGCTACTACTGTTGCTCCTAGTACCATTACTGCTACTACTACTACTACTACTACTACTACTACTACTACTACTACTACCACTGCTGCTATTATTACTACTGCTACTTCTACCACTACTGATACTATTAATACTGATGCTGCTACTACTACTACTAATACTACTACTGCTATTACTACTGCTACTACTACTGCTATTACTACCGCTACTACTGATACTATTAATACTGATACTACTGCTACTACTACTACTACTGCCATCACTGCTGCTACTACTACTGCTACTGCCACTGCTGGTACTATTAATACTGCTACTACTACTGATACTATTAATACTGATACTACTGCTACTACTACTACTACTACCATCACTGCTGCTATTACTATTGCTACTACTACTGCTACTTCTACCACTACTGATACTATTAATACTGCTATTACTACTACTGCTGCTACTACCTATTGTTGTTGCTACTACTATTACTACTACTACCACTGCCGCTGTTCTTACTACTGCTGCTACTACTACCACTGCTCCTATTATTACTACTGCTACTACTACTAACACTGCTGCTATTACTACTACTGCTACTACTACTACCACTGCTCCTATTATTACTACTGCTACTACTACTAACACTGCTGCTATTACTACTGCTACTACTACTACCACTGCTGCTATTGTTACTACTGCTGCTACTACCTATTGTTGTTGCTACTACTACTACTATTACTACTACTACCACTGCTGCTATTATTACTACTACTACTACTACTACCGCTGCTGCTATTATTACTACTGCTACTACTACCACTGCTGCTATTATTACTACTGCTACTACTACTACCACTGCTGCCTATTATTACTACTGCTATTACTACTACCACTGCTGCTATTATTACTACTGCTACTACTACTACCACTGCTGCTATTATTACTACTGCTATTACTACTACTACTACCACTGCTGCTATTATTACTACTGCTACTACTACTACCACTGCTGCTATTATTACTGCTATTACTACTAACACTGCTGCTATTATTACTACTGCTACTACTACTACCACTGCTGCTATTATTACTACTGCTACTACTACTACCACTGTTCCTATTATTACTACTGCTGCTACTACTACCACTGCTGCTATTATTACTACTGCTACTACTACTAACACTGCTGCTATTGTTACTACTACTACCACTGCTGCTATTATTACTACCGCTACTACTACTACCACTGCTGCTATTATTACTACCGCTACTACTACTACCACTGCTGCTATTATTACTACTGCTACTACTACTACCACTGTTCCTATTATTACTACTGCTGCTACTACTACCACTGCTGCTATTATTACTACTGCTACTACTACTAACCACTGCTGCTATTATTACTACTGCTACTACTACTACCACTGCTGCTATTATTACTACTGCTACTACTACTACCACTGCTGCTATTATTACTACTGCTATTACTACTACCACTGCTGCTATTATTACTACTGCTACTACTACCACTGCTGCTATTATTACTACTGCTACTACTACTACCACTTCTATCACTGATAGTATTAATACTGCTGCTACTGGTACTACTACTAATTACCGATACTGATTATATTACCCACAACTACTACTACTACCATTGCTACTACTGTTACTGCTATTATGCTAATGTCAATACCACTACTGTTACTACTACCACTACTGCTACTACCACCACTACTGTTTTTATTACTACTACAACCATTAATACTACTACTACTACTACTATGACTGCTACTGTTGCCGTTACTACTACCACTACCAGTACTACTGCTGCTACCACTATTTCTACTACAGTATAACTAAGCCACCAGTGCTCTGCTACTGCTACTAGTGCATCTCAAAACTCGTAGAAACAGAATCAGTGCGATATAATCTCACAGGAGAATGTAAAAATACTTCGATTAAAAATCTCAGTTGCGAGTATTATTCTTAGTATTTTGTGTAATGATACGTAGGCCTACGTATATATTAGTTGCACAATGAATATTTATTTTAATTGCACTGAAACCAATCGAAAAAATCCAGTGACTTGGTTGTCAAAAGACAGGCGACGTGTGCTAACTCCATCACTACATTGAAATTGACGCTTTAGTGCTTACTGTATGAAACCGAATCGCTGGAAATACTGGCTCCACAGTACGCCCCAGGTATGGAACACCTCGTTTTATCTGGGCCATTATCCAGAGCTGGAGCACTGTATCATAGCGTTGTTGTCAGCCGAAACGATAGGGGGCGCAGGTGATTTTGGATAAGAGGATTTTCTGATAATTCGTGAATTCCCCCTTGGGTTTAAAGGCTTTTTAAGAAACAGTATTTATGATATGAACGCGCTTTATTGCTACTAACATCTGGTGTAAAATTTACGAACTATAAATTACACCGTTCAAGGTGTATTTCTCTGGAATCAATTCGGCTTGGACTAATTTTGAAAACGCAGTTTTGCTGCAGAGTTAACTTTCTGCTAAGAATGTGATATTCAATTGTTTTGTAAATAGCAAATGGTGATAAAGATCGGATATGCGAGGTTGTATGTAATGTATACAGGGTGATTCATTATTACGTGTAAATACTTCGTGTGTGTAATGTAGAGGTGAAACTAAGACTAAAACGTTCTATACAACTTTTCTCAAAACCTTTAATTCCAGAGTTAACGCCATTTTCCGTGGGACTTGCATTCTCAAATAAAGAAAGGATAACACAGCAAATGTAAACTAATTATCATTTTCATACAGTGCATTTCGACTTCAGTACAAAAACAACCAAAGTCACTAAACCCAAATCCTCGGCAATCCACTTACGCACGTTTTGTGATTAAAACCAAACACAGTAAAAAATGTAACACAGCCCGTTCAACTCATTACGAACAATTCCACACGCGTGTTCAATTCGCTGTTGTAGTACTTCTACGTTAGGTACAGCAGAGGCATACACTAACGACTTCAGGCGGCCCCGAAGGTAGAAGTCCAGAGGGTTCATGTCCGGTGACCTGGCTGGCCAAAGAGTTGGCCCTGCACGGCCTATCCATTGACCTGGATACGCAGCATTGAGATACGCCCCTTACGTTGCGGCAGTAATGCGCAGGAGCACCATCGTGCATAAACCATAAGTTCACTCGCGTTGCAAGAGGGATATCATGCAGCAGACCATGCAATTCGCGTTCCAAGAATGCGCGGTAGATTTTCCCATTCATTCGCGGATGTAGAACTCGAGGTCCGAGTAACTGATTCCACACAATACCACACCAAATGGGAGAACAGTAATGCCTATGCAGTTACTATGACGTAGGTGGCATCTACTGGAACTCTGGATTTAAAGGTTTTGAGACAAAGTTGTACAGAATGTTTTAGTCTTAGTTTCATCTCTACAATACATACACGAAGTAATTACACGTAATAATAAATAACCCTGTATATTCTAAAGCAGTGTTCCTAATTGATGGTCCGCGGATTATGCAGGTAACACATAATCGCAAGGGATCCGTGGCGATATTCCCAGGAAAAAAATTCCATTTTTCATTTTCATAGTGTTCTGCTCAAGGGCAGGTCTTTCACTGCAAACCCAGCATTCTCCAATATTTTCTATTTTCCGTTCTTCTTAGTCTCCACATGTGATCCATGTATCTTAATATATTTATTCCTTTAACTTAAACGTAATATTGGTCGTCTATCTCTATATCCTGTGGCCAACTTATCCCTATACTTTGGGAGAGATGACCAATGGCTTATTATATTTTAAACGTGTTGCTTTATTATACGCAGTGGCGACTCGTGATATTTTTTGTATGTAGGATATGAGATTGATGACTAATGGTCAAGGCAGAAACTAATAATAATAATAATAATAATAATAATAATAATAATAATAATAATAATAATAATAATAATAATAGAGCATACGCAATTAATTTCTTGCTACAGTTAAATTCTTCTAAATGATCAAATACAACTTCAGATATTCTTTCGGCAGTCCTGTCATCTGAAAATCCTGTTAATACTTGTGTTTTATTATACCTTATTTTATTTATTTTTATGTAATTTTGGTTTTTATTCATTTTATTTTTTTACATTATATCATTTTAAATTATTTATTATTTAGTTTATTCTGGTATTTTAATATGACCAATGAACTGCATTTAAGGAGGCTGCAAGGGTACTTGAAAATTCGTATTGTAGTCTCTGATAAGGTCTCCACCACCCAGAAAGAAGGGTTGTAGTATTAGGATATACGGTCATATCCTCAAACGCGGTTAAAGTTAAGCCATACCCTGCCCTCTGCACTCTCCCCTGTCCTTAACTTCACTGCTAGAAAAAAACAGTTTACTATAAGATATTTGGATGGTTCCTCGGAAAGTATTTCTAAGGTCTGAGATGTGCAGTGGCGACAACTTACGACAGAAAGTGGAAGTTTGAAGAAAATTATTACGTCGGGACGCATTAAAAATCAAAATCTCCAATTAAAATGTTTTCTATCCTCAGAGGCACGAAATTAAACTGTCGGATCATCCTCATATCCTTTATGGAGGAATCGCGACTGATTATACGTATTAGTAAATTATGTACGCTCTATGTCATTATAATGATGAAATTTATCATTGCAAGAACGCATTTGACTTTTTCTGTATTTCTTTACCGAACGATTATCTTGTTAGGTAATTTAGAAAAATATTGCAATCTAACAGGAAATTACTATACAACACGCTATAATTATTCTCTCCTCTAAAAAGTGTCTTTCGTCCTCGGAATACATCAATGCCATCAAGATGTCTTGCAACGTCACCGCAGTGAGATCTGTCCCTGGCAGAACCTTCAGTACTACCCGTTGTCGCCATCCCGGCTGCAGCGAGACTGAAACACTTGGCCACGTACTGGGGTTCTGTAAGAAGGAAGAGCTACTGCGTGACAACAGACACCATCGTGCCCGTACAGCAATTGCCAACCTGCTAAGAAACAGAGGATGGGAAGTACATGAGGAGATTCATTGTGTGTCTGAAGATGATTCTCATAGAAGAGTCGATATAATTGCCATCAATAGAAGAACCCAGAAAGCGATGGTCTTAGACCCTACGATTTGCTTTGAACGAGACACGAACCAAGCACTGCAGATTAACGATGACAAGCGAGCTAAATATGTACCTTGTCTTCCATACCTCAGTGAAAAATATGGCATTTCGCTTTACAACTGGGATGTTGCAGGCTTACTATTTGGAGCGAGGAGTTGTTTACCAAAATTTATATGTAATATTCTTAAATCCTTTAAAATTCCCTTTTATGAGGTTCAGAAGATTGTAATGGAAATTCTGAAGGCCTCTCTTTAAATTTTACACTATCATCTATATATTAACACGTAAATTTTTGTTTCAATGTACAAATCTAATACATATTTTGCCCGTTTCATTTCCCTTTATCTTTTATGTTTGTTAATTCCGGATCCCAGTGGTCAACCTCACTTGAGGACGGATGATTTTAAATCTTAGTAGTACTATTTCATTAATAGTAATTATTATATCATCACCGACATTATATTATTATTTATGAATATGTTATGCAAAAATATTTATTTTTATACAGTAATCTCACTAGAGGTTTTGATTTATCTAGAGAAAATCAAAACTCGAGTGGGATTTAATTGACTATTACACGATTAGAAGAAAGTATATAAAGATTATAAGAAATATACTCTAATACAATAAAATATTAAAAAATACTAAACTGTCTTGAAAATGTATTATTGTACCATCTCATCATTACACATATTCCGCTAGATGGCAGTATTGTGTTATAATGAGCTGTTCTCTTGTTACCAGCTGTACCAACTATACAAACTTCATTGACCTCTATGGACAATTACTAGTCAAGAAGGCTTTGTTGATTCATTTCCATTTTTATTAAAACAGTTGCATTCCACTTCAATTGTCAATATATACTAAACAATCTCTGATACGTGACTATCCATAATCTCATACAGCAGAAGCTGTAACATAGCCTAAATAATATAAACGAGATCAATTATAGAAAATTTTTAGTAAAATTAAGGATCAAGAAATAAACATGAATAATTTTAAAAGGTACAATATTATTGAAAGTACAATGTTGGCAAACAAAGAAACAAATCCTAGGGAAGTGATAAAAACAAACAAATGCCAAGGAAGTGATAAAAACAAATGCTAGGGAGGTGATAAAAATTGTAGACTTAGTTGAAACACGTCGTTACGCACCGTTTTATTGGTCAAAAGTAGTATGACGTAGTAAAAAGTCTAATAGTTAAGGTAAATTAATTGCTACTTCATTTCTAACATTAGATTTCAAGGTAACAAAATGAATATTTTTTTTTTACGTTTAAGATAAGATTGAGGCAATGAGTAAAAATCGGCGGTAGCTTGCGTCGAAAAACCAGACATATGGTTGAACGTGGAATACGTCTTGGGGTTAGGGGATAAGACGGTTAATTTCAGTAACTGCATTTATTTATTGCCAATATTACAAAGTCAACATGATTTTGTGGAGTGCTGGCTTGTGGCATGAAAACAATGATACAAATGGCTTATAAACTATATTGAGATACTAGCCGTACCCGTGCGCTCCGCAGCACCCGTTAGAAATAAATATAAAGTAATTACATAATTAAAATAGGACATTTGATCCAGGGAACATTCGTGTTTAATAGAAGAATAAATCGTTTAGTATGTTACTTAATTTAAATTGTATTTAAAAAAATTAAAATGTGATCTTTTTGATCCAGAGACATAAACATTATTTTAGGAAATACAGGAAACTAATGTACAGAATAGCGTATCAAGTTTTCTGTGCATAAGAAGCTATTTTAATCTTACCTGTCCTCGATTCACTCAGAAGTTACTGTAACAACATTATAGCATTATGTCCACCTAGAGAAACTACACTTTCCAATGGTGAATTAATAATTAATTATACAAATCAGTTAATTTAGCTTCCGATATTAATTCATACAAACACAGAAACATTCTCTGTAGGCTATGTTTCATAGCTTTCGATTGTTGTTGTCCAAGGCCCCTTATAGACGAAGTCATTGGTTTTTTATTTCATTACACCGTCTTAGATGGCGTTGTTATTGTAATTTTAAAACTCATTTATCTCATTAAATATCAGTCCTATCAAAATTTTGCATAGAATAAAACTTATCAGAAATTATGTTTAAAGAAACGTTTGTTATGTAACATTTTTCATGAAAATTAATTACAAGGGAGATATTTCGATTTATTTAATTCGAGCCCTCTTATAACCCCCCCTTTTAAATTAAAAATTTTGAATGCCATATAGTCTAAATTCTAAGTTACGACGAACTTAATTTATATTCCAATTTTCATGTAAATTGGTTCAGCCATTATCGCGTGAAAAGGTAACAAACATCCAGACAGACAGACATACAAACAAAAACTAAAAAAAAGCTATTTTCGGTTTCAGGGTGGTTAATTATATATGTTAGGAGCAATTATTTTTGGAAAATCGAAAATTACCAGAAAAATTTCGGCTACAGATTTATTATTAGTAGGATAGATTTCTTATGTTAGATTTACAGAAGAGTTGCTTAGAGTAGGCATTTCCTTCAAAGCAGCTCGGTTTCGAATGTTGCCTGAGGTATTCATTGAAATCTTTGTTGTTTTCAATCATTTATTATAATACAATACTCTCTTATATTGACTGTATATATTAGAAATTAAACCAATGGCTCTTCAAAAACGCGCTATGAAATGTTTCATATGGAACAATTTATATCTCGGAAAGGACTCAAAAACAAGTAAAATTGTATTAAACTTACAAAAATCGCAGACGTCATTTAATTGGGAACCACTGGTTTCAAGTATAACTTATATGTATAGAGGGAAAATCTCTTAACACAGTTACCATCTAATTATCCCTTCTTTTCTTTACCCCACTTCCTTTAATGCAAAAATTGTAAACATTTCTTTCCAACAGCAAAGAAATTTGAGAACTGCTCTTCTTCAAGATCGACCGGTGTATTCTAGGATGTTTGTGCGTCACCGATCTTCTTCCTCAGTCTTCAGATACTGAATTCAAGTTTGGTCGGATCGGTCAAATAACAGAAGATCTTCGAGTCAAGAAGTTTTAATACATCGCCAATAAAAATATACGAAGTGAGGAAGATGTGGTACCACTAAAACTCATTTCTGATGTCATTAATTTTATTTACAATATAATGTTGAGGTTATGTGTAAAAAATGTATGATTCAATGTCTGAAATGTCAATTTTGGCGTAATCAACAACATGTATATCCCTGTTCCTTGCCACTTGCAAGCGGTCATAAACTGAAGTTGGTGTCCTCATCATCCAAAACAGAAAAAAAAGTGCATTGGAAATTGTGCATATTTTTTGTGTATAGCCTAGATTCACACAATGTTCATTGCAGAAATTAAATTTTGCAGCATATCGTTTAATTTATTTTTATTTTGTATCCAAATGTTCCTTGTTGTTTGTAATGTTATATTATGAATAAAATAAAATCTCGATACAAACTAAAGAACATGACTTGATATATTTCTTACATTTTTTGTTTTCCCTGTGGTACGGAGGAGGGACCCGAAGGCTACACTGCAGCCTGAAGGTTATTGTGCTTACCATGTGAATTATTGGATAGTCTAACTACCGCGCTCTTGTACAAGTATAGCACGCTGCACCGTGAAATGAACCCGGGCTATGGTGTGCACGATATGATATGTGAATTCGTGATGGCGAAATGGGTCCGAGGTCCAACGCCGAAAATTACCCAGCAATTCTGTTTCAGTTGGTTGAGGGAAAACCTCAGAAAAATCTCAAACCAGGTAACCACTTCCATCCAGGATTCGAACCCGCGTTGACCGTTACTCCACAGTAGTGGATTTTCTTACACTTAGTAGTAGCATATGTAAAAATGTGTGCTGATCTCATAAATTTTTAAGAAGTAATATTTTATAGGAACTGGTGTTTTAAGAATTCAGACTCAAGAAAAGTTACAAAAATTTAGCCATTTAGAAATAACTAATATTGTGTGTCCAGTCATCGTTGTTGTCTGATTTGACGCGGAGGATATGAATAAAATAAAACATCTGTGAAAATATTACACTACAAGAGTAACACAAAAGTGACTAGGACTTGAGAAAATCCTATGATTGCCTTTAACGTCTATACAGGAATTAGGATAAATAAATATAATTTACTGTAAGATTTAAATGTATATAAGGAAAGGAGTGGAATAAGCTATGAATAACAGTCAATCAGCCAATAAAAATAATAATAATAATAATAATAATAATAATAATAATAATAATAATAATAATAATAATAATAATAATAATAATAAAATTATTATGAATAATTTCAAGGAAAAATTGTTCCGGGCCGGTTATCGATCCACCTCTTTGAACGTAACTCTACCACTGAGCTGTGGAACTCCACCCGACACCGTCTCAACTTTTCCCTTTATATCCACAACAACTCGCGTGGGCTGACGAAACGCCAGAGACCCAAACGAGTGCACACAATCTCTGTGTGACTTGGAATTGTGGTTTTCTGTTAACGTACATGTTATGCAAATCTAGTCTTTCAGGTGAAGCTCCCTGTAAAGCCGATTGAATAATTTCAAGGGAAAAATTGTTCCGGGGCCGGGTATCGATCCCGGGACCTCTGGTTGAACGTACCAGCGCTCTACCACTGAGCTACCCGGGAACTCCACCCGACACCGTCTCAACTTTACAGGGAGCTTCACCTGAAAGACTAGATTTGCATAATTATAAATTACTGTGTAATTAACAGAAAACCACAATTCCAAGTCACACAGAGATTGTGTGCACTCGTTGTGGGTCTCTGTCGTTTCGTCAGCCCACGCGAGTTGTGTGCATATAAAGGAAAAGTTGAGACGGTGTCGGGTGGAGTTCCTAGCCTGTCTATAAGCGCTGGTACGTTCAATCCCGGGATCGATACCCGGCCCCGGAACAATTTGAAATTATTCAATCGGCTTTACATAATTCAATGAAAGACTAATTTGCAAAATTATTATGGTTTATTTAACGACGCTCGCAACTGCCGAGGTTGTATCAGCGTCGCCTGTGTGCCGGAATTCTGCTTGCCCATAGACCTGGCACAGCTGACGATCAATTTCAATCGGCGCTATGACCTGTGCATTCAGAAACTTTATCATTGACCGCACTTCACGCGGCGGGAGCTGGAATAGGAACGTCCATCTTCAACCAATGCAACGAAGCTACTGAGAGCACTCGGGAAGTTCCGCTAGCTCATGTACCATGCCAGGACATTACTCTATCACGTACACGCAATCGCTTCGCGCAACATATGGTTTGCTAGCTGTGGGACGAGTGGGAAAGTTACTTTATGGACGCGCCTCGTACTTTTACGAAAAACAAGTGGAAAGTTCTCTTTTAAGTAAGGGTGTGTGCCTCAGAAATTGCTTAGAAACTTCTAAATTAGGTGTTACTGGACTTTAGTTCCTTATCTGGAATTATTCCTTGTAACATCCTTTACCAGTCCTAGAAATTTGACACAAAGTTATGGAAACACCCTGTATTTTCAGTATGCCTTGAACAGTGTACCGGCTGTCTGCAGTTTGTAACTAACAATGTTATATGTCTCACAGCATATCGAGTGATTGTAAAATGGAATGAATTCTGCCATGAAAAACCAACATTTAATTTTGTTTTGGAATTTAATTTCGACATTAATTGTTTCCATAATTACACGCTGTACATGATACAGTCATTATACAAATTTCAATTCCTATTGATCCGTTAAATGTGGTCAGAAGCTTACACCAATATCTGCGCAAACAGAGGTATTCAATACAAGGACCATCAATTGGCCAAATATCTAATAGAAAATCCAGTACAGGGTTCGTAATATGCTGTATTTCAGATAACAATGTTCATACCAGGATTACCGTAAACAATTTTATAGGGAACTGCTGAACCGAGGAAAACCTGCAAATTGCGTAGCAATGACAGTTTTTTTTTATTGTTGTGGGCATATGCTTAATTAGTATACCTATAAATTCGCTGTAAAATATTACTGAAATTATTTTCCACCTCGCGGACAAAAACTGATGCAATTATATCGAGGATTGTTCTGTACTGTAGGCCTATTTACTCTTGCATTAACCTCAGAATAGGTTTGCTGAAGTTGTATTGTTAAACAGCAGTTAACTTATAAATACACGTCTTAAAAAAAGCGATTTTGACTCATCATTCTTTTAAGCGTGATCCGTTTATTTATTTAATTATTTATTTACTTACTTAATTATTTATTTATTTACTTATTTACTTCTTTATTTATTTACTTACTTTATTAATTATTTATTTATTTGTTTACTTATTAATTTACTTACTTAGTACTTATTTACTTACGTAATTACTTATTTATTTACTTGTTTATTTATTTACTTACTTTTTAATTTGTTTATTTATTTGTTTACTTATTAATTTACTTACTTAGTACTTAATTACTTATTTACTTATTTATTTACTTACTTTTTAATTGTTTATTTATTTGTTTATTTATTAATTCACTGACTTAGTACTTAATTACTTATCTACTTACTTATTTATTTAATTATTTATTTACTTATTTATTTGTTTATTTATTAATTTATTGACTTAGTACTTAATTACTTATTTTCTTACTTATTTATTTACTTACTTAATTATTTAACACGGATTTTGTTCACTTCCGCTCTTGCTGACGTGACAGATTTTTTGGAAACTACTAAAAGAGTTGCGAGATCTATAGCTTTGAATTTGTGAGTGAATACACCATCCGATTTCCTTTGTTGAAAGAGGAGTTTTTTCCTGTGTTTTGTGGTCCAATTTTTTTTTTTTTTTTTCAGTGGTAAGTACAGTGGTGATGAAAATATGAACTGAATACATTTATGTATATCTTGCCTAACTTTTTTCCATTCCACTAGGCCATTTTTATTCTCTTTAAATTTTTTTCTATGATATAAACACATTCTCTGGTGGAATAAATATCAAATGTTATAGTCATTTATACTACAGTATATAATCAGAATTACATTTGGTCTTGGTATAAATTCGTGATAAATTTAAATAAAAATATTACGAAATTAGCCGAGTTTGTTCTACTGTATTTCTAAAGAAGGTGTTCAAATGACGATTTCTAGCTTGGATGCAGGAGTTGTAACGCCTCTACAGGGTGGAAGTGAAATAATCCTGCAGATTGAAAGGGACGATAGGGTACACTTAAGGGGAGAGGATGGTATTTTTTTGTGAGTAAATTTTCAAAAAAAATATATTTAAAATACCCTGTGATATGTGTGGAATGCATAGCATAACATTTTGTGGGTATTTGTACCCTTATCGGATGTTGAGTAGCCATTTTTAAACTTTCTGCGTTATGGATTTTTAAATCACTCGCCCCCTTTTTATTGTTGTTTCCAGTAAATTAAATTTTCAAAAAATTTGTTTCTTTAAAATATCCTTTGATATGTGTAGAATGCATTGCATAACATTTTGTGAGTATTTGTGCCCTTATCGGATGTTGAGTCGCCATTTTTAAACTTCCTGCGTTATGGATTTTTAAATCACTCCCCCTTTTTATTGTTTTGTCCGGTAAATTAAATTTTATTTTTTTTTCTTTAAAATATCCTTTAATATGTGTGGAATGCATAGCATAACATTTTGTGGGTATTTGTGCCCTTATCGGATGTTGAGACGTCATTTTTAAACTTCCTGCGCTATGGATTTTTAAATCACACGCCCGCTTTTATCGGTTTCCAATAACTTCATTTTTTTTGCTACATTGCCAGACAAAAATGGATATAATTTCTGAACTATTAAAGATACATGCATGAAATTTAGAACACACATTCCTTAGACTATTAGGAAACCATTCTCTGTAACAGAATTTTGTTAATTGATTTCATTTTAAAAATACGTCCGTTTGTTTGCGAGAAAGGAAATCAGAAAATTGTTATTAAATTTTAATTGTTTATTTTACAAACTTAGGGACTAATATCAAAATTATGTTACAGACAGTTTGTAGAACATGCTTTTGCAAATAAATTGCAAAAAAACTGTTTGAATCTATCTTTTAAAACGGTTTAGATATATCGGTTTTAGTACAATCCTGCATTGGGAATATTTTTTTCTAATTTAGGGCCCCAAATATTTTTTTTTTTCAAAATATATTTTTATTTGGTTGAGTTGCCACAACTATGAGCTCTCTACATACAAAAAATTAATATTTTACACCAAAAAGGAAAAAAGTTTTAAAAAATATCATCCTCTCTCCTTAAATAAATAGAAAACCTATATTACTGTGGAGGTAAGCAAATACCGGTACACATTACAGCTTCATATTACAGACAGCCAGTGCACTGCGAAACGCATTTTGATAGTAAATACACATTCCGATAAACTGCAGGACGTGAATAAATTTAATAATAATAATAATAATAATAATAATAATAATAATAATTTATTTAACCTGGCAGAGTTAAGGCCACACGGCCTTCTCTAAGACTCAACCAGGAGTAAAACTGCGTTACAAAAAACACAACAAATTTACAAAGTACACTACAATTTTACACACAAAACTGAATAAGATAATATTAATAAAATGTAAACAACAAGTAAGTAGAAATCAGACATAATATATAACATGCAGAAAGAAAGGAGAAAGCATAATAAAATGTGAATAGCAGGTCAAAATAAATGAGACATACAAAGAATAAAAAATAAGACAATTAATAATAATAATAATAATAATAATAAATAAGAATAGTAATAATAATACTAATAGTAGCAATGAAATAGTGCAGTACAAAGCATAGAATGAATATAATATTTTAAGTACACACAGTATGAAAAATTATGATTATATATAGCTCAACGTATCAGATTATAGATATACCATTATCGGAAAATATGAAAACAAAAACATAAAATAAGTTAAATATCACTAGAACAGAAAAAAAAATGTGAATACGTGGTAACATGCAATACAACACTTATCATAATAGTAAGTTAGTTTAACAACTCATCATAAGATAATTTTCTAACTTGGATTTGAAAGATTTCAATATTCGGCAGCCCTTGACTTCAGGCGGCAGAGAGTTTCAGTGACGAGAGGTAGCAACAGTGAAAGATGAGGAATACAGAGATGATGTATGAAGTGGAATTTCTAGCGTGTTATCGCGTTGTGATCGAGTATTAATATTATGATACCGAGAGTATGAAAACGAGCGAATAAATAATAGGGGGATGAAGTGTGCATAATTCGATATAAGAGAGAAAGTGAGTGCATATTTCTCCTCTCATGTAACCTATGCCATGATAACTTCTCGAAAGAAGGTGAGATATGATCATAGTATCGAACATTACAAATGAAGCGGACGCACGCGTTATGAACACGCTGTAGTTTCTGAGCGGAATCAATCCTGAGATCACTGAAGAAAACGTCGCAATAATCGAAGTGAGGTAGAATGAGTGTCTGTACCAGCGTCTGTTTTAATTTAGATGGATAGTTATAGGCCTACATCATAGGTAAATATGAAATACAATGAGGAGATATACTACAAAATACATATTGTGGATGACCTTCTCGGACACCCGGTATACTATGAGAAGTGTTGCGGTCACTTCGCACACAGAATCACAACCGTGCGGGCGGCAGAGTGGCTCTCCTAGCACAAGTGAGGCAGAAAAACAAATCAAACGCTGCATAACTCTTCTGCCAGAGCGTTTGCAGGATTGACCAAAGCAAATTTCCGGACTTGAATGCATGCAGAATGTAATATTATTGCTCCTTGTAGAGAAAGACTATTCCTTTCTTCTGAACCCGAGCAAAGGAAAGTATACAGATGTAGTTTAAACCCGAGTCACACGGGGATAGTTTACAGGAATCAAGTGCTTGAAGCCTCTAAACTTGATGCTATATTTGTGATGATCTTGCCCCCTAATAAAAGATGTAGGTCATCCCATATTATTTGCAGATGACACAAGTACAGTAATTACAGCCAATAACTCCAACACATTCCAATCTTCAACAGAGGAAATTCTGTTCAAAATATGTGACTGGTTCTCAGTCAATAAATTAGTATTAAATTGTAACAAAACTAACATAATTCAATTTAAATCCTGTCCAAATTCAGCGTCGCAAATTTCTAGCACAATAATTAATAATAGATCTCTATTAGAAACAACAACAACCAAATTTCTTGGCTTAAAAATCGATCATGTGTTAAATTGGAAAAATCAATTTTTAATAGCCTCCCTATCGATGTAAAAAATGAAACTCAAAACATAAAATTATTTAGGGCCAAATTAAAGAAGTACCTAATTTCTCACGCCTTCTATTCTGTAGGTGAATTCATGACATTCAATAACACTTCATGAAATTGATACTAAAACTTTGTGTTGTACTAGTAGACTATATTGTAAATCTCGTCTGTAAATATTCCATCTAGACTGTGACTATAATTTAAGATCTTATAATAGTATTAAGTTTTTTGACTTGTTCCATATTCTAGATGTAAGCAATGTATGAATACCATGGAATGTTAATAAATACAATACAATCACACGGAGACATTCAACTTGAAACCATGTTTGAAAAAAAGCGCGCGCTGAATGTTGTATTCGTAGTGGTGTTTGAATTCTTGTATTCTGTTTTAGTTAATAAAAACGAATAGAGAACTGGCATTTTTAGTTTGGTGAAACTGAAGATGCCACCAGCATATATTCAAGCATGTGTGCAGCTAATTGGCTCCTTGTTATTGTATGAATTACAAAATATTCTTGAAAAAAAGGAAAAGAGAACATGGGTTAAGAAATGAATTCGTACAAGAATTTTGAATTGAATTGAAAGAGGTGAATTGGGAGGACAAATTTAAAGGGTACGCAAACGCGTCCTTGCAAGGGGTTCGGGGCTGCAAGAAACTAAATATGTGAGCTCCAAGCCTGTTGGCCACTAGTCTCACTCCGGGTTACGCTGCTCCACTGAAGGAGCTCTAGAAAATTTTGAAGGGGAAAACCGAAAATGGACGTAACCTCTTAGGTACTACATATGCTAGGGGGACGGAAATGTGATCATAATGATCACGGGGCGGGATGAGGAGGCGATGGCTGGTGTAAATCTCACATTGAAATGAACTGTGTCATTTCGCAGTGCAGGAGGAGTCGAGAAGACTCTGTCGTCTGTTGTTCAATGACAAGGCAGGTGAAGACCGCCAGGAGAGACGCCTTGAATTCTGAAACTGCAAATTGAAAGGTTCCCTGTCCTTTCGCATTGAAACTACATGAGTGGCGTTGCACATGTATTTCATAATTTTATAGACTCTGAACTAGGGCATTAAGTTGTTTGTTAGAAAAAAGGGGAACTTATGGGGAAGGGCATATAGGTCCGTGGCCCATTTCTCTTAGGGCTCATCCCGACATTTGTCTTAACGCCTTAGGAAAACCACGGAAATACCTTAGGCAGAATGAGTTGTCTCAATATAAGAGACTAGCCAATTTGGCTTTTAGGTAATAGGTCGATTGATTTATGAATTTATGATAGATCTAATTATTAATTTAGAGTAAGTAAACGGGTCATGGGGATATGAATGCAGGTCCGTGGCCCATTTCTTTTAGGGATCATCCCGACATTTGTCTTAACGCCTTAGGAAAACCACGGAAATACCTTAGGCAGGATGAGTTGTCTCAATATAAGAGACTAGCCAATTTGGCTTTTAGGTAATAGGTCGATTGATTTATGAACTTATGATAGATCTAATTGTTAATTTAGAGTAAGTAAACGGGTCATGGGGATATGAATGCAGGTCCGTGGCCCATTTCTTTTAGGGATCATCCCGACATTTGTCTTAACGCCTTAGGAAAACCACGGAAATACCTTAGGCAGGATGAGTTGTCTCAATATAAGAGACTAGCCAATTTGGCTTTTAGGCAATAGGTCGATTGATTTATGAACTTATGATAGATCTAATTGTTAATTTAGAGTAAGTAAACGGGTCATGGGGATATGAATGCAGGTCCGTGGCCCATTTCTTTTAGGGATCATCCCGACATTTGTCTTAGCGCCTTAACGGAAATACCTTAGGCAGGATGAGTTGTCTCAATATAAGAGACTAGCCAATTTGGCTTTTAGGCAATAGGTCGATTGATTTATGAACTTATGATAGATCTAATTGTTAATTTAGAGTAAGTAAACGGGTCATGGGGATATGAATGCAGGTCCGTGGCCCATTTCTTTTAGGGATCATCCCGACATTTGTCTTAGCGCCTTAAGAAAACCACGGAAAAATGAGGCAGGATGAGTACAAGAATTATGCACGGTGCATCTAATACCTTGTTGAAAGAATTAGCTGAAGAAGATCCTGCAGAATACGGGAAACATCTCAGAATGAGTCCTGTTTTAAGGGTTTTTAACTTTTTTCGAACCACTTCTACGTCTACGTTTTCGAAACCTTGCTCCATGAGTTCGCTGACTAATTTCTGGAATAATAATTCCCGCTTGTTTTTATTGAGGTATTCTTTCTCACGTATATTCCATACAAGTTCATACTTCTCATACACTTCCAAAAACTTTATTAATTATATCGTTGGAATTCCACTTAGGGCTGCTCATTATTAATAATTAGTAATTTACTTCGACAACAGGCCTAAAACTACAAACTTTCTACTTACAAGTTGCTACAAGTTAGCATTCACACGCGGGAAGTGGTGGAGTCAAGTTGGTCACGTGACGGGAAAGTGGACACAAAAGTTGACGGGTCGTCAACTCAAATTCTGCTTGACCGCCAAGTCACAACTTGACTGTCTCGGCCATATCACACGGGGAAAGTTGAAGGAAAGTCGACTTGCTCCAAGCACTTGACTCCTGTAAACTATCCCCGTGTGAATTAGCCTTTACATTTAGGAACATTTCAGTTCTACTGTACCAGCTTATCCAACCACTATTAACATTCCAATCATTTATTTATACTAATAATAAATGTGTAGCCGAAATTTTTCTGGTAATTTTCGATTTTCCAAAAATAATTGGTCCTAACATATATAATTAACCACCCTGAAACCGAAAATCGCTTTTTTGAAATTTTTGTTTGTATGTCTGTCTGTCTGTATGTTTGTTACCTTTTCACGCGATAATGGCTGAACGGATTTCGACGAAAATTGGAATATAAATTAAGTTCGTTGTAACTTAGATTCTAGGCTATATGGCTTTCAAAATACATTATTTAAAAGGGGGGTTATAAGAGGGTCTGAATTAAATAAATCGAAATATCTCGCTTATTATTGATTTTTGTGAAAAATGTTACATAACAAACGTTTCTTTAAAAATAATTTTCGATAAGTTTTATTCCTTGAAAAATTTTGATAGGACTGATATTTAATGAGTTTTAAAATTAAAATAACTGCCAAGGCCGTGTAATGAGTTAAAAAACAAATGACTTCGTCTATAAGGGGCCTTGGTCAGTAACAATCGAAAGCTATGAAAGATAGCGTACAGAGAATGTTTCTGTGTTTGTATGAAGTAATATCGGAAGCTAAATTAACCGATTTGTATAATTAATTATTATTTCACCATTGGGAAGTGTAGTTTCTCTAGATGGACATAATGCTATAATGTTATTACAGTAACTTCTGATATAATATAATATAATATAATATAATATAATATAATATAATATAATAACATAATATAATATAATATAATATAATAATATAATTTAAGTTATTTGAAGGGTTCAGAACCATAGTGGGCCAAGCGCCACTTACTGAATACGTAGAAAACAAGGGTTAAAATTAAGTTATTACCATAATTCAATGGAAACCTATAACAAGTAAAATAAAATATACACATTAAATCTAAATGATGTCAATCTTCATTAAACTATGGATGCATGTAATAAAAATTAAGAAACATGTTAAAGGAATTGTCATTGCACCAAATGAGTGTCTCTGGACCAAAATGATCGCATTTTAATTATTTGGATGCAATTTAAATTAAGTAACATATTAAACGATTTATCCTTCTATCAAACACGAATGTTCCCTGGATCAAACGTCCTACTTTAATTATGTAATTACTTTATATTTATTTCTAACGGGTGCAGCGGAGCGCACAGGTACGGCTAGTTTATAAATATACCGGGTCATCATTTTGTTTTTACTAATATTTCTAATATCAACCCGGCTATACTTTCGGATTAACGATTGAGAACCGCAAATATTGTTTCTAACCCCCTGTCCACGACCGGAGTTTAATGATATTAGTGTAAAATACAAACAAATCACTTTACTAGGTATAGAAGGGAAGAAATCTTGTGCATCCATTTACATAAACTAGAAAATATTACGGTTTTTTTACTTTGACCATTTTCGTTATGTTTTTAATTAATTAAAATGCAGTACAGCATTAACAGTGTTTTTAACTCTCTAACTGAACTATCCAGGCGGACGTATTCATTATGCAACGTGCAGTACATTGTCTACAGCATATTAGCATGCCATATGGCGAGTGCATTCAAATTAAAAAGTAATCAAAATCTGAATTTTTAAACAAACTGTTGAAAATGGTGCCCGTTCATTTCGTTACAGGCTTCAGTACTTTTGTGCATATTATTGAAAACGTTTTGAAGCCTATCTTCTGAAATTGAATGTATTGTTTCTTGAATGTAATTCTTCTATTGTTGTGGGAAGTTTAGTAAACACAACTGTTTTACAGTAACTCCCAAAAAAATAATGTAAAGCACTCAAATCAGGCGACATATGGGGTCATAATCCTGCGCCTGTTGAAATGATTCTGTACCTACTCTGTAACAGGGTACCTTACGTTCTGTAAATTCAATCTTCACTTCTGTCTGATCCGCGCGCACACACACACACACACACACAATACACACACACACACACAAGCACATAGACACATATACAAAGTAAATTTAGTTTGCTTCACTTTACTTTACCTAACTTTAGTTTACTTTAGTTTCAGTTTAATTTACTTTAGTTTATTTCAGTTCGGTTTAATTTATTTTAGTTCAGTTTACTTTAGTTTGCTTTACTTTAATTTACTTTAGTTTAGTTTAGTTTACTTTAGTTTGCATTACTTTTTAGTTTAATTTACATTAGTTTAGTTTGCTTTAGTTTAGTTTAGTTTACTTTAGTTCAATTTAGTTTACTTTATTATACTTTATTTTAGTTTAATTTACTTTAAGTTTAATTTTTTACTTTGAAAGAGTTTGGAACTTTAGAAAATTTAGTTTAGTTTAGCCGGGATTTGAACCCGTTTACTTTTCAGCTTTAGTTTAGTTTAGACGCTTTATTTAGTTTAACTTTAGTTCAATTTATTTACCCCGGTTTACTTTATTTTAGTTTAAATTTACGTTTAGTTTTTAATTCCAACTTTAGTTTAGTTTACTTTAGTTTAGTTTGCTTTAGTTTAGTTTACTTACTTTAGTCAATTAGATATCTATTAACCTAGGACCGAAGTTTAATTTGTGCTGAGGTGCACTTTATAGTTTAAGTTCCATTACTCTTTCATCGTATGATGACGCAGAATTCTTTACTTTAAATTAGTTTAGTTTACTTTAGTTCATTATAATAATATATATTTTATGCGTAAATCACTTCTTTAGTGATTTAAGACGGCGCTTTATTTTCGGATCCTTTAGTTCAACTTAGTCACTTTACTTTAGTTTTCAGCACATTTGGACTTTAGTTTAGTTTTTAGATTTATTTATGACTTTAGTTTAGTTTGCAGTTTAGGGCGTTTAGCCACTTTAGGGAACCCAAGACTTTGGTTTAGTTTAATTTACTTTATAGTTTAATTTGCTTTACTTTAGTTTAGTTTACTTTAATTTGCTTTAGTTTAGTTTAGTTTACTTTAGTGGATTAACTTCATTATACTTTAGTTTAGTTTAAAACTTTATAGTTTAATTTGCTTTACTTTAGTTTAGAATTTTTACTTTAGTTTATTTAGTTTGCTTTCATCGTTTAATTATTTTACTTAGAATATCTGCTTTATGTTTAGTTCATTTAGTTCAATTTAGTTCTTTAATTTATTATAATTTAATTTACTTTAGTTTAGTTTTTAATTGACTTTAGTTTAGTTTAGTTTAGTTTACTTTAGTTTAGTTTGCTTTAGTTTAGTTTAGTTTAGTTTACTTTAGTCCAATTTAGCTTACTTTATTATACTTTAGTTTAGTTTAATTTACTTTATAGTTTAATTTGCTTTACTTTAGTTTACTTTACTTTAGTTTAGTTTGCTTTACTTTAGTTTAGTTTAGTTTACTTTAGTTTAGTTTAGTTTAGTTTGCTTTACTTTAGTTTAGTTTAGTTTACTTTAGTTCAATTTAGTTTACTTTAATTTACTTTATTTTAGTTTAGTTTAATTTACTTTAGTTTAGTTTTTAATTTACTTTAGTTTAGTTTAGTTTACTTTAGTTTAATTTAGTTTAGTTTGCTTTACTTTAGTTTAGTTTACTTTACTTTAGTTTAGATTAGTTTGCTTTACTTTAGTTTAGTTTAGTTTAGTTTAGTTTAGTTTACTTTAGTCCAATTTAGCTTACTTTATTATACTTTAGTTTAGTTTAATTTACTTTATAGTTTAATTTGCTTCACTTTAGTCCAATTTAGCTTACTTTATTTTACTTTAGTTTAGTTTAATTTACTTTATAGTTTAATTTGCTTTACTTTAGTTTAGTTTACTTTAGTTTAGTTTAGTTTGCCTTACTTTAGTTTAGTTTACTTTACTTTAGTTTAGTTTAGTTTAGTTTGCTTTACTTTACTTTAGTTTAGTTTAGTTTAGTTTAGTTTAGTTTGCCTTACTTTAGTTTAGTTTACTTTACTTTAGTTTAGTTTAGTTTGCTTTACTTTAGTTTAGTTTAGTTTACTTTAGTCCAATTTAGCTTACTTTATTATACTTTAGTTTAGTTTAATTTACTTTATAGTTTAATTTGCTTTACTTCAGTCCAATTTAGTCCAATTTAGTTTAGTTTAATTTACTTTATTTTACTTTAGTTTTTAGTTTAGTTTCATTTACTTTATAGTTTAGTTTCGCTTTACTTTATTTTAGTTTAGTTTACTTTAGACCAATTTAGCTTACTTTATTATACTTTAGTTTAGTTTAATTTACTTTATAGTTTAATTTGCTTTACTTTAGTCCAATTTAGCTTACTTTATTTTACTTTAGTTTAGTTTCATTTACTTTATAGTTTAGTTTGCTTTACTTTATTTTAGTTTAGTCTACTTTAGACCAATTTAGCTTACTTTATTTTACTTTAGTTTAATTTGCTTTATAGTTTAGTTTGCTTTACTTTAGTTTAGTTTAGTCGTTTTACTTTAGTTTACTTTACTTTAGTTCAGTTTAGTTTACTTTACTTTACTTTAGTTACTTTAGCTTAATTTACTTTAAATTACTTTAGTTTAGTCTATTTAGCTTAGTTTAGTTTAGTTTACTTTTGTTTACTTAGTTTACTTTACTTTACCTTACTTTACATTAGTTTACTTTACTTTTGTTTAGTTTAGTTTATTCTACTTAAAATTCATTAAATAATATAAAATTACAATAGTCTTCGTCAAAGTTAAAACTATTTACACACAACTTAGTTAAAATTACATTCAATATATTCCTGTGCTGTGTAAAAGTTTTTGCTAAAAAGCGTATTTTTAAATTTGGTTTTAGAAACCGTACAATTATCAATATATCTAATGTTAAAATAAATTTTATTAAGATGTTTCACACCCACAACAAAATGACTATTACAAACTTTAATTACTCTACATACATTCTTGCATACACACAGGTACAGTTGCAGTGGGTGCCAGGCATCTGCTCCAAAGTAGATTCTGCCAGTTTGAGACTCTCCCGTCCTCTAAGTGTTTTCCGATTCGTCCCGCTAATTTCATTGCTGCCAGTAATGCATCAACGGGATGGATCGGAAAACCAATACGGAGGTGCTTGTTCATAATTATGCCATAATTTTAGCACGGGGAGGGAAAGATTCTGCTTCCATCTGGAAACAGTAAGAAACATTCCTTAGTAACGATCTCCAGGCTGCCTGGATGTTTTTTTTTATCATATTTAGCGTCGAAGCCGAGGGTCACGGGTTCGATGACAGTAGTATTTTTAAGTCAACAAATGTTCTCACTAGACGAAACTTCAACGTGCTCATAATTTGTGCGTACGTTTTGTAAGCAATGTTCGTAAATATGATCATTATTACTCGATCCCTGGAAACAACAGATTGGCTTAAACTAGATAAGAAAAGAAATTTACATTCACTTCTCCTTCTCTTCGAAATCTTGAACTCTTCTATTCCTTCGTACCTGTCGTCTCGCTTCACTTACCTTTCTTCCCACCATAATCTGAACACACGCTCTCGCCATGAAACAATAAACAATAACCATCCCATCGCACCTCCTCATACTCATCCTCTTTCACAATAGCCCTGCCAAGACTCTGGAATTCGTTGCCTGCTAGCATCAGGGACTGTCGAAATAAAATTGAATTCAAACGCAAACTTACTAGGCACTTGGTCAGTAATTGATTTCTTGTAAATAGTTTCTTTAATCTATCACAAAATATTTCAATATTCAGTAATTTCATCACTATACAATTTTGTTATTCTAGGTTTAATTTATAATTCAGTAAATACAAAAATATTCTTTGTTCTTAACTTCTACGATAAAATATCTAGCTTTCATTAATCAGGTAATCTTGTACTTTAATGTTTATTGTAATTGTAAATTTAATATTATAGTTGTAATCCCCTGTTAGAGGGGCAGAGAAGGCCTGACGGCCTTATCTCTACCAGGTTAAATAAATAAATAAATAAATACTACTATTACTACTACTACTACTACTACTACTACTACATCCTTGATATGCATTTTATGTCGTACATTGAAAAATGCATATCCCTGAAGAAGAGTATTGGAGGCAAGATTCATCGGCCATATATTTGTCTTATATACAGATCCACATATGGATTGAAGCGCACCGTTAGGAGAACGGGTAGATTGTCGGCTTTCTATGCTGGTCAGCTGGGTTCGAATCGCGGCGACTCCAAGTCGAAAATGTGATGGCCAAAATTGGTGCTTTGTGGCAGGTTATCGAGAGGTATACCTGTTCCATTATTGATTCAATAATCATTTCATGTGATTTATATAGTTTCCCTCCCATCGTACACCAAGGGCAACGTTAAAGCAGTGATCGGCAAAGATTACGTCATATTAAATGCAGCCCGCAATACAAAACAAAGGGGAAGGTAGGCAGAGGAGGATGCCCAAACTGCTTAACATTGAATGAACAAGGGGTGAGAGATCATGCCTTACCCCTCCGCCCTGCTTGGGTATTAAAGGGTTGTATTGTATTGTATTTATTTACATTTCATGGTACTCGTACATCGCCTCACAGCTAGAATATGAAACATGTCAAAAAATCTTAATAGTACTACAAAGTCTTACTTATAGTCATGTTTAGTTGAAGTGTACAGGGTGGAAGTAAAAAAGCCTTGCAGAATTTCAAAACGATTAGCTTATGTTGTATGTAACAAAAAAACTATAGGCTAATATTATATTGGTGGAAGGTTTATGGATTTTCCAGAAAAAAAAAAAAAGTTTTTTTTTTTCTCAAATGTTTAACAACCTCTTATTCGGTAACTATTGCGAGTATGATCGAGATTTTTGTCCATATCTTTAGGAAAACTAGTAAAGAATAATTTATTTCTGTGGATTATTTCATTATTGTGGACGGTTTTCGTGTAAATTTAATTTTGCAAACCTCTAAATCCAAGTCATTGCACTCTACGAGTTGGCTGCAACACAGCGTCACAGAACAGCTCTCTAGCGAGACACACAGAGTTACCGAGTTCGTTGACCTCTTGCATATATGTATCATGAGATGTTCGCGGCGATTTTGTCGGAGTGCTGGAACTTCAAACTTAATTTTCTAATTAACCGTGCATTTAATCACAAAACGTAATATAGGTTTTCTAATTCATTTCTGTGTACCATATCTTCCCTTTCAATCTGCAAGATTATTTCACTTCCACCCTGTATACAGAAGTGTTTTACAATACACTAATACAACACAAGAGGTTAGTATCGATCTTGTTATTCATGTAGCGTTCTTAGATGTCATGAATTCACCTACAGAATAGAAGGCGTGAGAAATTAGGTACTTTTTTAATTTGGCTCTAAATAATCTTATGTTCTGAGTTTGATTTTTTTATATCCATAGGGGGCTATTAAAAATTTTTACTGTCATACAACGCACTCCTTTCATAGCACGATAGAAAAGAAATTTACATTCATTCTCTTTCTCTTCGAAATCTTGAACTCTTCTATTCCTTCGTACCTGTCATCTCGTAACCTTTCTTCCCAATAATCTGAACACACGCTTTTGAAACAATATAACAATACCATCCCATCGCACCTCCTCATACTCATCTTCTTTCACAATAGCCCTGCCAAGACTCTGGAATTCGCTACCTGCTAGCATCAGGGACTGTCGAAATAAAATTGAATTCAAACGAAAACTTACTTTGGTCAGTAATTGATTACTTGTAAATAGTTTCTTTAATCTATCACAAAATATTTCAATATTCAGTAATTTCATCACTATACAATTTTGTTATTCTAGATTTAATTTGTAATTCAGTAAATATAAAATATTCTTTGTTTCTCTATGATAAATTATCTAGCTTTAATTATTCAGGTAATCTTTTTGTACTTTGATTTTATTGTAATTGTAAATTTAATACTAATTGTAATATTGTTTGTAATTGTAATTGTAAATTTAATACTAATTGTAATTTTATTGTTGATATTGTAGTTGGAATCTCCTGGTAGAGGGGCAGAGAAGGCCTGACGGCCTTATCTCTACCAGGTTAAATAAATAAATACTACTACTACTACTTGCCGATGGAGTATGAAAGTCATTCTTTGACGAGTATTTATACTATGAACTGTTGAATTTGTTAGAAAGTTTTCACGATTACATACGAGGAAGATTATTAATGAAAAGAGTAGTTCTACTGACAAGGAATGGGCATCATTTGTAGTTTTTTGCCACACGATTCCCTAGATTTAGCACCCACTATTATTTAATTACTCTTTTTTTGTAGTAGAAATATAATGTTACTATCTGTAGAATTTCCCCAGAATATTATTCCAAAACTCTTTACCGAGTGGAAGTATGCAATAGTAATATGCGTTACAAGAGCGGTGTGTTGAAATTTTCATGTTCGAGGAAAAGTTTGAAAAAGCGAAACGTAGTTGAGCTTTTTTAATTTCCGAGTTGAAACAAAACATACCGCTCGTGTATCGTACATTGTTTTGTGCGAAGATCGTTTATTACATACCTGAAAGAGGAATTTTAATTAATGAAAAATCTCCATCTTGATTTCTGTTCAATGACGGCAACTTTGGAAAACAAATATATCTATCTTAAACATTGTTGCTTTAAAATGTTTTCTGTGTTTACTATACTCCAGCAGGCCGTGATATACGTCTGTCTTTTTTTTCCCTCAGTCTATAAATGCGAACTTAAAACAAACGATAAGGTTATGTAATGATTTAGAGTTTACTTATTTTTGCAAATTTTAAAAACAATAATTAACAGTGCAATTTTTGCAGTGGTAAGTTTCAATTTATAATTATTACTATATTGAACGTCTCTAAAAATAATATGGTAAAGCCTAAAGCAGTAAAGTCAATATGTCACTTAAACGGTAGAGAAGAGGAAATTGTTATTGTTTAAATACTGAATGTGGAATTTTAGACTTACAAAACCAAGCAAATACGCACGATCTCGCACAAAGTATATTGTTTCTAAGCTATTGATATTCACTATCTCTTGCATAGATCTAATAGCAAAACATGCTGAATTTAGTTTCGGGTAATTTCTTTAATATGATTTTTCTAATTTGACACATTATCGATTTGCAAACCAAGAAATTTGGTTGTTGTTGTTTCTATTAAGAATCTATTATTAATTGTTATTGCGCTTCAAATTTGCGAGGTTGAATTTGGACAGGATTTAAATTGGGATCGCGAGTCAACAAATGTCAACCACTGCACTATCCTAAAGAATATATAACCGAGAGAATTGGTTCAAACGGTAAAGTTTGAGATTCGCATTCAGGAGGTCCCGGGTTCAAACCCTGTAGCAGGCCAGTCTGACTGGAGTTTTTCATGGTATCCCTCTGTCACAAAGGTAAATGCTGAATTGGGCGTTTACATACCATGATTCATCACCGCCTCAATCACCAATATCATAAACATTAATCAAAATCTGTAATCAGTTACATGAACACAAGCCATCTACAACACACTATAGAAACAGGAGCACAACAATAGTAACAACGGCTACACACGGGATATGACAACACAACTTTTTCCATTGAGATTGTTCCGAGTATCATTCATCTGAAATACACTCCATTTACTTCGTATGAAGTTGAGAGATCGTTTTTCATTTATAAGAACATTCTAACAGACAGAAGGCAATCGTTGACCGCAGAAAATATGGAAAAATACTTAATTATTAATTGCGCCTCAAACAACAATTAAATGACGTTGGATTACATCTGCACCTGTAATTTTTCAGTTTTGTTTTCTTATCAGTGTGCAAATAGTACATTATGCAACGAACCTATAATCAAGGTAATTAAGAAGCGAGTATAATTTTCATACGAGCTTCTTAATTACCATTATAGGCGAGTTTCATCCGACTTTTTATGCTCGACCATATTTCTAAGTTTATATTATTAATTTTCTTTGTATCTGACCTTGAGCAATGTCCCTATGTTGTGAGATGTGCGCAGACGCGAAAGTATTGATTTTTTCCGAGGAACAGATGTCCACATTGACCTTGCTAGGCCATAAGAACCTACAGAGATAACATTCACATTAAATTAGACATTGAAAAACGAGATGATAAATTGAATTTATTTTAATATTATTTACAATTAACGCTAATTATTATAGTAACAGAACATAACCTTCTGCGACAGTATTGGATTTCCAGCCTCCGTGACTTTTCGCTAATTCTCTTTCGATTGCATATCCGAGAATAATCGATACTTGCGGTTTTATAACGATAGAAAGCTGACCTGTCCTTGGCTGAACAGTTGTAACCTGAGTCGTCATTGGCTGAAAGACCTGACCTTTAATGAGTAGGTGTACTTTAATGACATGCATTAAAGGTCTGCTACCAGGTGTATAATTACTACATTTCGGCATGGTCGAGCATAAAATATATTTAATAAAGCTTAGATTTTAAGTTACACATATTTTATTTATTACATATTTATCTACATATTTTGTCATTTTTAGCTACGTATTTATGCACATATTTCTCATTTTCAAATTACATAAAATCCGGGCTCTAGTTATAAATTAATTTTCTCTTAGATTACGTTTTGTATTCGTCTTCTGTTTTTCTGTTGTCATGGACACAAATCCTCTTTTTAAGTCGTTGTATCCATAAAATCTAATTTTACTCTCTTATACTACTAATTACTATCTCTTATGTTTCATTTTGTATTCGTCTTCTGTTTTTCCGTTGTCATGGACACGAAACCTGTTTCTTAAGTCGTTGTATGCATACTATAGTCTCTTTTATAACTTTTTGTGTCAGTGTCCCATTTGTCACAGGTACGGAGAATACTGCAGTACTGTGTTTGTTTCATCAATACACGAAACTCTTAACGACCTCTCTCTAATTCCCCTGTTAGCGTCCTCAATTCATAAAATTTTATTATTTCAGAGATAATATCGTAATGTTCTTGTGGCTGCAACAAGCGTTAAATTCGAAACGTTATTAAAACTGGATGTGTAAACATCAGTTTTAAATGGTATTGCACCATTTCGCTCACGGATTGTGCTAACGTCAGAAACTCAAACTGCATTGCTTTACATCTCATGACCTGTTCCTTTGTGGAATAAATAGCTTTGAAGGGAAATACAATAATTACTTCTTCTCTTGTTAGAGCGCAATGTTTTGTTTTATTATCTTATCCATAATACCTGAAGACTAAGGTATCGGAGCCAACCTCAGGGCTGCCCGTGGTTACTTGTTTCACACGTCATTATTATTTATTTTACTGTAGTTAAAGCCTTCAGACCTTATTTTCACACCACCAGAAATAACTTTAGAGTAATAGAAAGAATAAAACTGTAAATATAAATTAAAACCACAAGAGAATATAATACAGAACTAGGTCAATAAATAAGTACAGGGACATCATTTTATTTTTACTAACATTTTTAATATCAACCTGGCTATACATTTGGATTAACGGTTGAGAACCGGAAACACCGTTTGCTACCCCCTTCCACGACTGGAATTCGAGGATACTGCGTAAAGTACAGAGACATCATTTTATTTTTACTTCAATTTTTATTGTACCTGAATTTTTTAATGTACTTCACTCCCACCCCTTCTACTAACGAAGTTCAACCGTCCTCCACACAGATCCAAGACCGCATATACAGTCATAGTAGCCTTACGGTCATAGTAAACAGTACGTTCCAAAAATATGCTTGCATTTTCCAGTGACGAAAGAGCTTTCAATACTGGATAATTTTCGCACAGGTACTGTCGTCCATTTGCCTACGTCGTATCCCGGTTTCCCCCACCTGCTTCTATTCGCCAGCTAGTGGCTGGGCTGTGTTAGTTATTTTCTGAGAACATTAATTTCTGTTACGAATTGGACGTCTACGTAATATTATACTCATAAAACTCTTTAAAATAACTTAAATAAAAGGGCCTCGTTAAGTAATTAACTGTCACGTGATTTCCTCCCTTTCTACTACCCTACGACATAAACACTTGGACGGACAGTAGATAGTATGTCTGAGTAATTTTGTCTTTTCGGATCGGACAGAAGTGAAGATTGAATTTAGAGTACGTAAGGTACTCTTTTATAAATAATATACAAATTATTTCAACATGAGTTACTAGTACGAAAGACGAAACTGGTAATTGGGATTAGGTACAGTAGTCTATAGTGCGATAATAGGCACAAAAGAAGTGAAGCCTGTATCGAAATGAAAGGCCACCATTCTAAAAAAATGTGTTTAAATATCCGTATTATGATTATTTTTCAATTTAACTTCATTGTCTATATTGCACGCTTATGTGCTGTAGACAGTATAGGCTAATACACACTGCATAATGAATACGTCCACATGGACAGCTCACTTCGTGAGTAAACACACTCATTGTTAATACTGTAGGCTACTGTATTTTGATTAAACAAAAACCTGATGAAAATGATCAAACTCAAAATCGCGATATTTCCTAGTTTATGTAAATGGATGAACTACTTTTCTTCCCTCCTATACCTAGTAAAGTGATTTGTATTTTACGCCAGTATGATCGAACTCCAGTCGTGGAAGGGGGTAGCAAATGGCGTTGATCCAGAGGTACATACAAGTTAATATTAAAAATGTTAGTAAAAAAAAATTTTGTTCCTGTACAAACAAATCACTTTACTAGGTATAGGAGGGGAAAAAATTACTTCATTTACGTAAAATAGGCAATATCGCGATTTTGAGTTTGATAATTTTCGTTAGGTTTTTGTTTAATCAAAATACAGTACAGTATTAACAATAAGTGTTTCTACTCACGAACTAAGCTATCCATGCGAACGTATTCATTATGCGGTGTATATTATACTGTCTACAGCACATAAGCATGCAATGTAGACAATGAAATTAAATTGAAAAATAATCATAATATGGATATTTAAACACATTTTTTAGAATGGTGGCCTTTCATTTCGATACAGGCTTCAATTCTTTTGTGCCTATTATCGCACTATAGACTATTGTACCTAATTCCAATTACCAGTTTCGCCCTTCGTACTAGTAACTCATGTTGAAATAATTCTGTACCTACTCTATAAAAGAGTACCTTACGTTGTGTAAATTCAATCTTCACTTCTGCCCGACCCGCACAGATAAAATTACTCAGACATGCCAGCTACTGTCCGTCCAAGTGGTTATGTCGAAGAGTCGTAGAAAGGGGGGAAATCACGTGACAGTTAATTACTTAACGAGGCTCTTTTATTCAAGTTATTTTAAACGTTGTATAATATTACGTAGACGTTCAATTAATTCCTAACAGAAATTAATGTTCTCAGAAAAGAGCTAAGACAGCCCAACCACTAGCCTTTACAGAGGGACGAGCAAAAGCAGATGGGGAAAATGGGATGCGACGTAGACAAACGGACGACAGTACCTGTGCGAAAATATGATTCAATATTGAATGTTCTTTCGTCACTGGAAAACGCGAACATATTTCTGGAACGTACTATACTCACTAACTCAGTACTGTTTACTATATGCGGCCTTGGTTCTGTGTGGAGGACAGTTGGAACTTCATTAGTAGAAGGGGTGGGAGTGAAGTACATTCAAAAACTCAGGTACAATAAAAATTGAAGTAAAAATAAAACGATGGCCCTGTACATAGATAAATCAACACAAATGAATAAACAAACAAATATATAAACAAATGCCTAAATTAATAAATGAAAATAAAAGGACGAGCAGACGAAGGAAAGGACACGAACAAGTGAATAAACGAACGAACAAATAAATCAATATACAAACAAATAAGTAAATTCCAAGACCGAAAGATGATCTAGATGACATTCGTGAATTCGATACTGACACGTATGCCATCCTGCTTCAGGCCAGACAGAGTTAGATCTCATCCTCAGACCTGATAAGCCCCAGAGGTCCGGAATCCCAGGCCTTTTCTGTATTGGCATCTGAAACCCGAACTATCCCAATTACTTCACCCTAGTCTATTTTTAATTATTGCAGATGATAGATGAAATGATGGAAAGAGTGTTGGTGGAATGATAGACGGAAACGGGAGTAAATAGGCTAGAGAAAAACCCTCTGCAATTTCAGCTTTTTCCACCACAAATTTCATGACGACCTTGTCGGAGATCGAACCCTGGCCGCCTGGATGCAAGTCCAACGCGATCTGCCTCAGGACAGACTTAGTTTAAGCGTACTGTAGAGCTGTTCGTTCGAATCAACGCTACGAGTATTCCATTCATAGTAGTTAATCACAGGGAACTTCTGCAGAGTTCTATAGACATCCGAAATGTGGGGTAACAAACTTGTGGGTGAGTTACTGTGTAGATTAACTTAACCAGAATAGGCCATTACAGAATCTCGAATATAATCATTGCATAATTGCCAAATTGTGTTTACAGAACCATAAATTATGATTTTCTGTTGCAATTCAAGAAGAAAATGTCATGTTTACGTCATTTTATATTACGCAGAGAACATGTAGTTACAGGCTTCAAAGTTTGTAATGTAGAAACAATATGACAAATGAACATCAGTGTCCGATTTGAGGCTCTGTTTTTGCTTTGTTCAGGAGGCCGAGGAATGGACAGAACTGTTGAATTTATTGCGTTTGTGTTCGATATAATGTATAAAGAGTGTTGGATGTGAATATTTCTGTGATGTGTAGTTCAGATTTCAAGGTTAATTGCATACCTAATATTACAATCAGATTCAAGCGCGGTGAATAGGTTTCTAGTAGGCCTATTTCCTTGTGCGCGGTTGTGTTTCTGCCATTTCTACTAACAACTGCAACAATGAAGAAGTTTCTTCCCTTGAAAATGGAGGCGGTGCTGTCGGTAAGATACGTCACAGTATTATATATGTGTTTTAAATGTTTTATACTAAAAAAAAAGTCGCGACGCTGTTATTCCCGGCGTGACTCCTCCTCTTTGCTTACGTCTTAGGAAGTGAAGGCTCTATAAAGTCTAGGTAGATAGTATCGTTCGCCATTTTTGTTCTTTCGTTGCCGAGCTACCATACGAGGAATCTATTTGCCACACCGTTAAACATTATCATGTCGTAGCTCCTATGATAATAAATCAAACGCACTGTAATTCAGCAAATAATTGAGCGGCAAATAACGTCTTCGTGTGCTTTCTGCGAACGCCAACGAAAGAGCCAAAATGGCGGGCGATTATATTAAGTATTTATCGAGCCTTAAGAATTGAATAACGTCTTCGTCACAAGGCGCACACGTTTAAATGTAGCCGACCTGCAACGTGATTGGCTGCCGGAAATTAGAGCGACGGGACTATAACTTAATGTGAATCGTTTATTTTAAAAACACTACAACCGACATTTTTTTTACAAAATGCGTTTTTTTATGGATTTTGATTGCCAGTATAAATGCGCATCTTTTGATATAAAAACCTTATATCTAGCATGACTGTAACATGTAAACAATTGGACAAGAAATATGCATTTATTGTGAAAACCCCACAACTATAGTCGCGACGCTGTTATTCCCGGCGTGACTCCTCCTCCTCTTTGCTTACGTCTTGGGAAGTGAAGGCTCTATAAAGTCTAGGTAGGTAGTATCGTTCGCCATTTTTGTTCTTTCGTTGCCGAGCTACCATACGAGGGATCTATTTTCCACACCGTTAAACATTATCATGTCGTAGCTCCTATGATAATAAATCAAACGCACTGTAATTCAGCAAATAATTGAGCGGCAAATAACGTCTTCGTGTGCTTTCTGCGAACGCCAACGCCAACGAAAGAGCCAAAATGGCGGGAGATTATATTAAGTATTTATCGAGCCTTAAGAAATGAATAACGTCTTCATCAGCGAATCACACGTTTAAATGTAGTCGACCTGCAACGTGATTGGCTACCGGAAATTAGAGCGACGGGACTATAAATGTGTAAATTCATACACATCCGTAGTTCTTAATACTGTAATACCTTAAATCGAAACTGTTTCGTCAGCAAAGTTAGTTATGGATATACTGTATATAACAGTGTTATTTGTATAGTCTTATTTTCTAAATCATCATCATCATTATCATCATCCCTCCAAGTATTAAGCCATGTGGCCCGTTACAGTCTCAAAGAAAAATTGTCCCTCTAGCGTTTCTTGGGACGTCCCAGTGATCTCTTTCCTTGAGGCAGATAGCGAAGCACAGCTCTTGGGATTCTGTGCGATGACATCCGTTGTAGATGGTCCATCCAGTTGGCATGGTAATTTTGTGTATAGTTGAGAATCTATTTTCCAAATAAAACGCTAATTTACTGTATCGTGTGAATATATATACTTTAATTTCTTTTTAAATGAGACAACTATTACACATGGACTCTGGAATATATTAACGTCAAAAATAAAATATAAATTTCTGAATACATTAAACAAAAACAAAATAAACAAAACATGTCCAATTTCTATGTAACAGTCTTGTTTGTACACTTTGATTATTTACATTTTTGAAAAACAATATCTTGCAGCGACTTTATTACTGCTTGGCATCTCTTTCTCATTCATTTTACCAACTTTTTACACTGGTCTGGTTTTATTTTAGCCCATTTTTCTCTCACTACACGTCTGAAATCCTCTATTGTTCTGCTTTCTCACTCTTCTTCTCAAAATTTCCAACAAATGTTCGATGGGGTTTAAGTCTGGTGTTTGAGGAGATGTTCGCAGTTGTTGGGATATGTTCCATATGAGACAGTCCTTATTGATTTGGGCAATACCTTTACTGTCATTGTCTTGTTGGAACATATACACAAGTGGCATTCCCATTTTTTGTGTACTCTACCTTAAATGTTATTGTACACATACTTATCCATAATCCCATCTTTGAACTCGATATTTCCCACATCATTTACAGATATACATCCCGCAATAGTATGCATCCACCTCCGTGTTTCACTGTAAGTAATGTGTTGTTTCTGTCGTTATCTGTGTTGGGCTTTCACCATATCCTTTCTCCTTTTATTCTCCTTGTTCTCCTTGTATTTCCCTTGTTCTCCTTGTATTCTCCTTGTTCTGATTGTATTCCTCTTTTTCGCTTTGTATTTCCTTTGTTCTCCTTGTATTCCCATTTTTTTCTTTTATTCCCCTTGTTCTCATTGTATTCCCATTTTTTTCTTTGTATTCTCCTTGTATTCACCTTATATTCTTCTTGTTCTCCTTGTATTCCTCTTTTTCGCTTTGCATTTCCCTTGTTCTCCTTGTATTCACCTTGTATTCTTCTTGTTCTCCTTGTATTCCTCTTTTTCGCTTTGCATTTTCCTTGTTCTCATTGTATTCTCCTTTTTCTTTGTATTTCCCTTTTTCCTTTGCATTTCCTTGTTCTCATTGTATTCTCCTTTTTTCTTTGTATTCCCTTGTTCTTTTTCCCTTTTCATTTCCCATTTTCTCCTTGTATTCACCTTGTATTCTTCTTGTTCTCCTTGTATTCCTCTTTTTCGCTTTGTATTTCCCTTGTTATCCTTGTATTCTTCTTGTTCTCCTTGTATTCCTCTTTTTCGCTTTGCATTTCCCTTGTTCTCCTTGTATTCTCCTTGTTCTCATTGTTTCTTTTTCTCTTTGTATTTCCTCTTTTCTCCTTGTATTCCCTTGTTCTCCTTGTATTCATTTTTCTTTGTATTCTTCTTGTTCTCCTTGTATTCCCTTTTTCATTGTATTGCATTTCCTTTGTTTCCCGTGTTCTCCTTGTATTCTTCTTTATTCTCCTTGTATTCCTCTTTTTCGTTTGTATTCCCTTGTTCTCCTTGTATTCTCCTTGTTATCCTTGTATTCCTCTTTTTCGCTTTGCATTTCCCTTGTTCTCCTTGTATTCTCCTTGTTCTCCTTGTATTCCTCTTTTTCGCTTTGTATTTCCCCCTTGTTCTCCTTGTATTCTCCTTCTATTCCCATTTTTTCTTTGTATTTCCCTTGTTCTCCTTGTATTCTCCTTGTTCTCCTTTTATTCCTCTTTTTCGCTTTGTATTTCCCTTGTTCTCCTTATATTTTTTGCTTATTCTCATTGTATTCCTCTTTTTCGCTTTATATTTCCTCTGTTCTCCTTGTATTCTCCTTGTTCTCCTTTATTCCTCTTTTGCGCTTTGTATTTTTTGTGTCATCTCGCCCACACATAACTACATGTAAAGAAACGCATTATCCTAAAGGCTATGCTTCTGTAGATTTTTTCTTTCTTAAAAAGGGCAAGTCGGAAATATGAATTCATCTAGGCTACGTGGGTGTAACCGCAAACTATTCGAAGCTACTGCAGAATTCTTATTTATCTGCCTGCGAAAGTTTCAAAATCAATAAGACGTGCCTTGCAGTTCTCTATGTCTTTGCACATGTTATGTAAATCTTGTATTGGCGACTTGGTAAACAAGCTCTACCTTACCCCCTAGCAGAGGCTGTGTTATCCTTATGAATACTGATCAGAACTGAATTGTACTCAACAGGGTCAAATGATGGCGATTGTATTTATGAAATGAAAAATATATTGAGCACATCCTATCATACTTTGGCAAGCTTGAATGAAACTCAGGGCATCCGTTGGAGTTGGAACAATTCTCTCATATATAGGCCGCAAGGGGATAAAATATGTCCGTTGTAGGTGCAATCCGTCTCGAGTCCGGTCGGAAAACAAAGCCAAATTCTCATTTATTTGCAACATGATGAAGAGCACAGTGTTTTGTTTATTAGCAATTTAATAGAGTGCATTTTTCTGAAAACAGAGTCAGCTGTCTGTTTCTATGGCGACCAAATGCCAGCAAGCAGAGCTATGCCGCACAGATATTTCAAGCGACTTTGTTAAATCTTTGATGGACCATTGGTTAAGTTTTAAATTATATTATTATATGGGATATATGGATAAATAATACGTGTATGCTACATTAAGCTGAGGTGAGGTTTCAGTTTGGCTTTTTGAGTTCGATGCCAGATGGCTATTTTAAAGTACGTTGTAAACTATAGGCCTATACAGAAAAAAACAACAAGAATGGAATGTTTCTAATAACTTCTTAAATTTTAATTTTACAAAAAAAAAGTTTTATACAAAAGCTGTTGGAGATTAGCCATATAATATGATACCAGTATTCGAAAAAAGTTAGTTATTCAGGATACAGGGTGTCACAGTGAACTTTGTTTTTTTAATGGCACCCTGTATTAAAATGTACATATTCCGAATCTTCATAACGTATGGATTTGTAAAAATGTTACCCATTCACCCGCATTTCATTTCTTTGAACTATTTGAGCCGTTCAGAGCAACAGTGGTGTAAGTCAAAATTGGGTAATGAGGTTCAAAGTAAAAATTCTGTGAAATACAGCGCAAAGTGGCAATTAATATATCCTTCGTGCTATCCACTGACTACTAACAGTTTAAATAAGTTGAATATTAATTGCTACTTTGCGTTGTATTTTACAGAATGTTTATTTTAACCCTCATTACCCATTTTTGACTTACACCACTTCTGCTCTCAACGGATCATTTATTAAACTTGTTTCGTGGATTTCAAATTTAAGACAAATAAGTATGTAAAATCATGTAGAGTAGGCCATAAAACTAAACAAAACAACATCATTAACCAAACTTGACAACATATGCTTAAAATGAGAACCATTCACAGTCAAACAACGTCCCAATCTATTACGAAATCAAGTCATTATTGTAGAGATGGAACAGCTAAGTCATGTAACTGTGAGAAAGACAATGGACTGAGTGGAAATTCTAACTTCCAAGCCCTAACAAAAATAGCTGTAAATACAACACAAAAAAACACGATCATGCAAAAACGTTTATTATTTTTCGTGATTAAATACACGGTTATTTAGAAAATTGAGTTGGAAGTTTCAGAAGTCTGGCAACATCGCCGCTATCACACTGCTCTCGTACAACTGATGTAAGAGGTCAACGAACTCAGACCTGTCTACCTTAGCGAACTACTTCCCATCTCCCTTTCTGGCTACAATATTGCAAATTGGTCGCATAGGTCAGTGGCTTCAAATTAAAGGTTCCTGAATTAAATTTACACGAAAACCGTCCACGCTACTGAAATACGCCAGAGGGATAAGTGATTCTTAATTAGATTTTCTATCGATATGGACAAAAATCACGATTTTACTCGCAATATGCCGAATAAGAGGATGTTAAACTTTGATGGAAACATTTTTTTTTTTTTTTTTTTTTTAAAAAAAAAACTATGAACTTTCCATCAATATATTATTACACTTTTTTGTTACATAGCGCTCTGAAAATCTGCAAGGTTACTTCACTTTCACCCTTTATACAGGGTGATTTACGAGGAGTAACCGCCACTTAACGGAGCATATTCTCGAAGACATTTCGAGCAAAAAATGTCATATAAACTTGAGTCCTATTCTCAATATTTTCAGAGTTACACTAATTTGAAGTTCTTAAAAAATTTACCTTTTTTCTTCGGTTTTAAGGGTAAAACAATATTACAGATAAAGAATGAACTATTCAGGAGTATCATTTATTTAATTAACTAGTATTCTGAAGCTAAAAATGTGTTGTGAATTACATAGTTGCTTCGTACAGATATTTTCTTCAATTTTTAACTTCAAAATTACATTTTTTTTACGCATTTATCACAATAATTGTTATAAATCATATCATTATTGTAAATTCATTAAGACATTAGAACAGTGGTTTCCCAACCTTTTTTGACTGACGACACACTACGTAACGCCCACGATATCGCGACATACTTATTTGATTTTATTAATAATAATAGTAATAATAATAATAACCACTACGCTTCTTCTGGAGAAAAAGGCGAATGTTTTATAGCGGACGGGGAGATTATTTCTGTACACTGCACGGAATTTTGTCGTTTTTAACCTCGTTTTCGTCCAACTAGACTGTCAAGATCTGAATTCAAAGAAAAATTATATTAAAAACATAGTTATTCACACATATTTCGGCTCCATGATGAAAGATGCAACAAAAACGTGCCGGAACGCCGTTCCAGCGCATTCCGCCAGAAAGAAAGCACTGATAACAACTTCTTTGTAGTGTCGGATATCCAGTGTTGTAGATAGGTTGATGTTAACACGCAATCGAAAATTCTAAAAGAACAAGCAGCAACTTGAGTGGCATTAAAAAAAAAAACAAAAGTATATGTAAAAAATTCCCATCTATATATGCTGGATGTCCGATAAAAATTTTTATTATAGTTCTTGAAAACTCTCCTATTTAAATTAATGTGAAGTTTGCGCTTGGTGGGTTGCACAGGGTTTCTCTAAACGTGGCCTTATGATGGAAAAACTGAACTAACATTGTTGCAGGTGTTCACGTTTCATTGGTACAGTCTGTCTCAAAATAAAATGTACCCTGTCAAAGACTTCGTTACAAATAAAAAATGCGTTATAAAGAGACTTTCTGGATGGCATACAATTTATTCCAAAATTTCACGACACACCAGTTGGGAATCCCTGCATTAGAGTATAAAATTTAACTGTAAAGTATAAAGTGCTAGAAATCGTGTGATCTGTAATAATTGTGATAAATGTGTGAGAATAATGTGATGTTTAGTTTAAAACTGAAGAGAAAAAATGTATACAAAGCAACTAAGGAATTAACGACACATTTTTAGCTCCAGAACACTAGTCAATTAAAGAAAGTATACTTCTGAATAGTTCATTCTCTATTTGTAACATTGTTTTACCGTTAAAACTAAAAGAAAAAAATGTATCTTTTTAACAACATCAAATTGGTGTAACTCTGAAAATATTGAGAATAGGACACATGTTTATATTACAGTTTTTGCTCAGAATGTCTCCAGAAATAAGCTCCGTAAGTGGCGGTAACTCGTGAATCACCCTGTATACCTCTATGGATTTTTCAATTAAAAATCCCAGCCTTAACAAACATTCGCACTCGGGTATTAAATGTATATCATTATTTTGTAACTTAAATTCATGGCCGTCATTGCCTTTGCATTCTGGGTGAATTCTGTCAAAACCAGATAATCGTTTTCAATTACAGTTCATGCACATTTTTAATTCTCCCATTACGTCCGGTCAGTGATTTTGCAATTATAAAAAAATTGCATTTTGATTTAAGTGAGAAAAAGTGTGAAGTATTTTAGTGTTTTACAACACGACACTTCTCGCTTAGTCGTAGGTGGGCTGCATTCCCCATCCGTTCTCCATATGATCGCTTCATTAGCAAGATATAGGCTACAATTTAATTAATAATGGATACCATCAATTTGATCCCGCGTCGTAGCGTCGTGGACTGAAACATCATGTCTAGACTCGCATTACCTAACGCGCACTGGTTCTAGTCCTGAAGGGGAAGGACTTTCCTCATGCATTTTCGGTCAATGTATGGGACCGGTGCCCACCCTGTATCGTTTTTTAATTGGTTATTTTACGACGCTTTCTCAACTGCTATGGTTATATAGCGTCTGAATGAGATGAAGGTGATAATGCCGGCGAAATGAGTCCAGGGTCCAGCACCGAAAGTTACCCAGCATTTCATCTTAATGCGATGAGGAAAAACCCCGGAAAAAACCTGAACCAGGTAACTTATCCCTGCCAGGATTTGAACACGGGCCCTCTCGTTTCACGGTCAGGTAATAATAATAATAATAATAATAATAATAATAATAATAATAATAATGTTCTCTTTTCGCTGGCAGAGTTAAGGCCATGAGGCCTTCTCTTCCACTCAACCAGCCTTAATCAATACAATACATATTTAAATTAAGAATATTTACACTACACTTAAAAGTTTCTCCAGCAATATTCTTCAGTTAAGTTTTAACGACTAGTAGACTACATATTTATTTAAATTTAGATAAACCTATAAGGTAAAGTAGTAACTTAATTTATGAGCTAATTTAATTCAATCAATTATAATTAATTTGAGATTTGAGATAGCTAATAAAATGATGAAAATTAATTTAATATAAGCTTACTAGAACTATATTACAGGAATATATATATATATATATATATATATATATATATATATATATATATATATATATATATATAAAATATTGTAACTTTTAAACTAGACAACAATGTAATTTTATTATTTCAACAATTACTACAATTACTCTTCACTCTCTACAATTTAACTTCACTCCCGTCAACAATGGGATTTGCTCTCCACACAATAACACAGTGTTCGTTAGTGCACTCCACGGACGACAATGACAATTTATTTGGAATATTGAGAACAATAATGAACTGAATTTTAACTAATGTTCACAAAGCACTATTTACAAATCAGAACTGTCAGTTCTCAGTTCACAGTTCTTCTAGTTCAGTCACTCGAGTTCACAGTATCTCGAACCACAGACCTTCAGAGACAGTCCACTGTACTCGAACTCAGGTCCCTCCAACTGCGGTCCACTGCACTCGAACTCAGGTCCCTCCAACTGAGGTCCACTGCACTCGAACTCAGGCCTTCGAATGCTGACGCAGATGCGGACGCACACTCGAGTCGAACTCCGGTACACAAGACTGGCTTGCTTGCTCTGGCTTTCTCACTGACTGGCTGACTAATCAACTGAAAACTGCTGTCGTTCCTTCGCGTCCTTAATTTATAACCACAGCGACGTAGCCTCGAAAGTTCCACGCGTCTCTAGAGATGGCACTCCAGAAAAATCCAGAGCCCTCTCCTCTCTACCAGCACCAGATGCGCGCGCACTCTCTCTCCACTCTCTCGCCGCGTTGGCCCTTTCCCCTCTCCACCGCGCGCCATCCCAAAGTGCTCCGCGCGATCTTCTCTCTTGCGGGACGCTGGTCGTGAGTTCGAATCTCACGTCGCTGTCACAATATTGTGACAGCTGCGCGTCCGACAGGGCGCGCGGCAGACGAAACGTTGGTACGGGGAGCATCTGCATGCTGAAGGGCAGAGGGGGTGTATTACGTCAACGCGGCGAGGGGAGGGTGCGAGCGCAGCTGCTACTTGCGGTGTGAAGGGGGGAACGGACCCTCCCGAATCTTCCAGAGAAGTCCGTCCGAAGTGGAGATATCCAGATAATTCGAGAGGACACCCGTAGAAATTTCTCGTAACTATGATTTTGCTATAAAAGAAGAAACGCGAGAGAACTTGGGCACTTTTTCAGTTTATTCAGCCATTCAGTGAGTAAGCCAGAACAAGCAAGCCAGTCTTGTGTACCGGAGTTCGACTCGAGTGTGCGTCCGCATCTGCGTCAGCATTCGAAGGCCTGAGTTCGAGTGCAGTGGACCTCAGTTGGAGGGACCTGAGTTCGAGTGCAGTGGACCGCAGTTGGAGGGACCTGAGTTCGAGTACAGTGAACTGTCTCTGGAGGTCTGTGGTTCGAGATATTGTGAACTCGAGTGACTGAGCTAGAAGAACTGTGAACTGAGAACTGATAGTTCTGATTTGTAAATAGTGCTTTGTAAATATTAGTTAAGATTAACAGTTCATTGTTGTTCGTACTAGTCCAAGTAAATTGTCATTGTCGTCGGTGGAGTGCTATAACGAATACTGTGTTAAGTGAAAATCCAATTGTTGACGAGAGCGTTTAAGGCGAATTGTAGAAAGGAATTATTGTTGTGGGGAATAAATTACATTGTTGTTACTAATAAAATTCACAATATATTTCTATAATGAGAAAATTTATGTAATTGCCATTAGAGGTTTTGTAAATCTATTTAGAGAAATTAATGATAATAATAAGAATGGACAGAGGTTAGTTTCATTATATGTAATAAATATTAATCAGCAGTTAATCTGTTAAGTAAGAATTTATGTAATTTTGACCTAAATGAAGTTATTGCCCAACAACCCCTTACATCACTCGGTAGCGAGTTCCAATTTCTAGGAACTGAAACTGTATAAGATGAAGAATATAACGATGTCTTGTGGTAGGGTATAATGAATAAATTGTTATGATGAGATCTTGTACTTAGCTAATACTGGTATGCTAACCATTACTCTATAGTGGTAGACCCTAATATCGTGATGAATCTAGAGAGCTGCATTAGGTAGCGAAAAGCAACTATTAACGACTGGGAGATCACCATGCTTAGCACACGATGTTCCTTTCTAGCTAGATGATCTTTCACCTCTTCTGAGGCATTTGCACGTGAGCCCAGCAGTAGGCTAGTCGGCTTTTGGCCCTTCATAGGTTGTCACGCCACGCTTATGGACCTGAAAAATTGGACATGTGCAACAAAAAAATTTAGTGTCGTTTAACCTCCTATGCGAGCGGTGACCAAAACTCGAGCTGCAGTGATTACACGCGACAGACAGCCTATGAAGTAAGGAGACGGAGGAATACTTGGCATGAAAACTACAACCAGTGGTGGTTCCTGTACTGACATCTTGATCAATCCCGCGGATAAAAATCTCAAGCTTTGCTGTATCAGTAATGTCACTGCTGTCATCAAGAGCCAGTGAATAATACACGACTTTTCTTGCTTCTTTTTTTTTTAACCTTCCTCTTGAATATAATCAGGAATTTTCTCATTTCTTCTGTCGATACTTGGTTGAGAAATTCGTAGTTTTTCAAAATTAAAGACTTCTTATCGACACGTTATTTCAGATATTTTAATCATTACTCTTTTGAGAAATTCTGTTCTATTAAATGGCTTTAGAGCACGAGATATTTCAAACCCCATTAGGTAGCTGACTTCCTTACATTTATTTATCTCATCTTTCTCTTCCTGGCTATGATTTAAGACATGTCAATTCCTGGCGTTTAACAGTTCGTTGGCACATAATTTTGAATCTGTTTTTCTACAATATTATTATTAAATGAATAACTAATAAATAGTTACCCTCATCTAAAGATTAAGAAGATTAAAATTGAGATAAAACCTAATAATTTTATCCTTCTAGGAAGAAGATCTAAAAGTATCAATATTCATGCACGTACAGAAGAATTATAGAAACACATACTTAGTGGTCAGTAATAATAATAATAATAATAATAATAATAATAATAATAATAATAATAATAATAATAAATATGTTTTCTCATAGTAGCACCAATAACATACAGTATTTTCAAGTTCATTAATCTTGGTATAGTATTGATCTTTGATAGTGATTTATGAGGTCTCTTTTTAATTTTTCAAATTGATTCTCTGAAAGAAATGTTTGTGTTTTACTAATATAATCAGTTTTATCCAATATTACAGTAGAATTTCCTTTATCAGTTTTTGTTATGATCAAATTATTATCTGAAATTTTGTTACAAATATTCTTTATTAATTTCATATTTTGAGGAAATTATTTCTTGTCATTTGTTATTCATTTGTAATCTATTTATTTTCTTGTCTATTTCATGTCTAACTATGCTTTTTTTTTAGGTTCTTCAAGTTTTTGTAATGCAATTTCGGAATCTATAACAATTTGTTGAATTGATTTTGTTTTGTTTTTTCCCTCTAAATTATATTTTGTCTTTTCTTTGACAGTTCTGTTTTTTTTTTCTGATTAAACACAGTGTTTGATAAATTTATAATTCTATCATAGAACACTTGTTTACAGCGTTTGTTTCTATTTACTCCTAATTGAACCGTTGAGCAAAGTAAACATATTACATTATGTCCGACAGAACAACAAGAAAGTTCTTCTCATTCTTCACGAAACCACCTCTTACTGCTTGTAGAGACAGAGCTTGTAGAGCGACATGATACCGCCACTGCTTGCCTTCAGTAGCCTACGTGAATGAAACACACAGCAATGTACAGGAAACTCCTCGTATGTCCGTGATTACACGATGTAATCATGACACCCTCTTTGGTCACCGCTGCTGTATGCAGATCCAAATCATGTGGGAAGCATGGTAAACGACCAACCAAGTATAATCAGACAGCAATGTTATTCTACATGCAATAAGTGTGGCAACATCGCAGAAAATATGTTATGTGTAACATCAGTAATGGGGCTTTCGGGTTATTTCATACTCTCGTCAAGATTATTACCTAAAACGAGACATTCAGAAGCATCTGGACTCCCTGGTAATGTGGTCGTCATGGTCAAGCGCAGGATTCCCAATGAAAGGAAGGTCGAACCCAGACCTACTGGATGTTTAAATATAAACGCAACTCTCATACCACAGCAGAGATAGAAGATTAATCAGAACGCAACGAAATACTAATTCTTTACACAATAAAATCACAAACAGCGTTTGTTTTGTACACCCCTACAACACACACGAGGTTAGAAACCGGCCCGGACAACAGGAGGGCGATCGCTGAGAGGTCTGCTTAACTTTTCTATTAGTTTTCACTAGTGTAGACTGCATGCCAAATTTCGGTATTCCCCTGGCGCCAAAATCGATTTATACAGACGTAGAGGAATTACATAGACAACTTCTTAATGGACTTCTTCCGACTAATATAATTACATCGTCAGTCTAAAATGGGGAAGCAATTGTGTGTTTTCTTCCTTTCCTTTAAGACTTACAGTTCACACATGGCCCTCTGAAACTCGTTAAAGCCATATTTGGCTCCTTCATGTCTCACTGGTTAAACCAAAACTTATTAAAATTTATTCATAAGGAACAAGAAAGTTACATTTTGAAATCGCTGCAACTTTTTCTAATCTAAGTTCACTCAAAATAAACACACATTTGTATTCGTAAAGCAATGTAGACCTAGTTTCCTTGCCGTTCAGTTTTTTAGTTCTCGTTACCATGGTAATTAGTTTATTGACAAATATTCAAGAGTTAGTTTCTGAATTATTATGGATTTATAAGCTCTCATCATTTTCCATACTGTTTTGAAATAGTTCTGACATCTTCATGGAAGATGCTTATTCTTTTCCAATTTATACATCAGTGAAACAACTATGAATTAATACGTCTGGAAGTCATATCAAAATAGTAATATGCGTTACAAGAGCGGTATGTTGACGTTTTCATGGTCGAGGAAAAGATTGAAAAAGCGAAACGTAGTTGAGCTTTTTTAATTTCCGAGGACGTGAAAACAAACATACCGCTCGTGTATCGTACATTATTTTGTGCGAAGATCGTTTATTACATACCTGAAAGACGAATTTCTAATTAGTTGCAATGAAATCTCCATGTTGATTTCTGTTTAATGACGGCAACTTCGAACACCAAAATACCTTTCTTCAACATTGTTGCTATAAAATGTTTTCTGTGTTTGCTATACTCAGCAGGCCGTGATATACGTCTGTCTTTTTTTTTCCCCAGTCTATAAATGCGAACTTAAAACAAACGGTAAGGTTATGTAATGATTTATTTTTCATTTTAATATTTTAACAATATTATTTATATAACATATTGCAGTAATAACATCCGCATCTGGAATCTTGTTGATTTTTTCACGGCTTCCTTAATGTTACTTGTATCAGGAATGCAATAAGTTTCGTGGAGTAGTAGACTTTACTTAATTTTTGCAAATATTTAAAAACAATAATTAACATTGCAATTTAGGTGAAATTGCAGTGGTAAGTTTCCAATTTATAATTATTACTATGTTAAACGTCTCTAAAAATAATATGCTAAAAGCCTAAAGCAGTAAAATGAATGTCGCGCTTAAGCGGTAAGAAGAGGGAAATTGTTATGTGTGTTACGTTGGGAATACTGAATGTGGTATTCACACTTACCGCGTATTGGTTCTGTGCGGAAAACAAGCAAATACGCACGATCTCGCACAAATACGTTTTTCAATTTTCAATTCGGCAGATTTTAATTATCTATACCTAATAACGAGTTGAAGGATTCATATTCACGATTATTTCGTTCTTGTACCAATGCACCAATGGAGTGTAAGAATCTTTTGAGCTTTAACCAATCAAACCCAACTATCAACAATTCTGTAGCACATGATGCGCATTTGATGTTCAGATATTAAATATTTTCATTGTTTTCTTTGCAATAAAGTGGGCCATGATATTACGCGCTGGCCATGTTAACAAATGTAAGTATAATATAGTTTAATTTATAATATAATATGACGTATATATGTTTTATAAATTATTTATTAACATATTCGCGAAATAGTCTAATGCCCACGTGCATCAACGTCGGTTAGTGTAACCAACGGTTAAAATTGCCACCTAATCCCTGATTAAGCATTTTTACGGTGGATCGACCTCGGTTACGACTTAAATAGGAAGTTAACCACAGTAATCTCTAACCGGCCAAATATGAGCGGTTAAAGGAGATAACCAGTGATTAGTAGAGCAAGTAAAGCAAAATGGCGGCCAGAACCACAGGTGATTATTTCGAAGACGATTATTATTGTGCAGTACTTGAATTACTTGGATAGAGCGTGAGCGTGAAGGTTCTTTAGTGGAAAGAGAGAATTCTTACGAGGAATTAGGTGACAGAAAATTTCAGGAGGGATTTCGTTTATCAATATCTACAAATGGATCACTTGAAATAACACAAGAACAATCATATTTCTCCTACGGATCGGCTGCTTATATTACGATTCTATGTAACTGTTATTTTCTGTATTTTAAGAGGGAATATTCGAATACCGGTATCTCTTTCTCTATGTCACTGGCTGAACAAAGAGAGGTTATGGATGGATCTTGCATAATGCACAATTCCCTGATGTAAATGGAGTCCAAGATCGCACGCACATTCCTACTAATCTTCTGCATCCTTTTCCTTTATGGATATTCCATCTTTTTTATATAATACATTTAAATCTAGTAATTAAGTCTATCGATACTTCAACCTAACATTGGGATATATTCATTTTTGGATTCAATTTTCCGTTTTGTACGATTTTAACCTAACAGTACTGAAAAATAAAGAAATGGAACTCACAAATATAAGAACGCCCAAAGCAAACAAATGCAACGCGAAAATGTAGGATACGTTCATTTCGATGTAGAACATAGTGAGTGCAGTCGTTTTAAGACGTTGACTATTATCTTTGCAGCGGTATTGATGCTTTCCTTTAGTCATTTTGTAGAAACAATGTACCATCATAGACTTTACTCTGGTTAAATGAGGTGCCAGCTAGCCATGTTTCAGTAATCGGTGATTATGAATGGTGCACATAAATTACATTTTAACCACGGCTACTGTTTAACCATTGTTTCGTAATCTATGATTACTGCGTTTTTAATCAATGTTGATGCACTTCGCCATTATTCAAGTATGAAAAGAGTTCTCACTTTGTCGATAAATTCACTAAAGGAAAGCACCTAGTTCAAAATAAAGTTTTATAATCTCAAACATTTGTTTAATTTTGCTGTTTCACTAATCATAATTTCTACACCTATTTTCAAATGTTTCCTCATGAATTTCATATTTTAGGAGGCCAAGATCATGCCGGCTAATGTATGTATGTATGTATGTATGTATGTATGTATGTATGTATGTATGTATGTATGTATGTATGTATGTATGTATGTATGTATGTATGTATGTATGTATGTATGCATGTATTTATTTACACTGCAAGTGGGCATGCACCCGGTGGCAGTGGTATACACAATATAAACAATACACAATAAAATGATAAGCAATACACAATAGGCCTACAATTTTATACACAATACAATAAGAATACACAATACAATTTAACACAATAATAATAAAACATAAATAAAATACCTAATTTTACATTACAACCTACATTTTTATGTATAGGCCCTTCATAAGTTTCAATAGTCTTTCACTTTACTCTCATCTCACTCACTGTAGTGGCACTGTAGTGTAATGAAATATACAAATACCAACTTAAATATATTATTGAATAATGAAACAATTATGTTATAATTATATTAATTTTATTAATTAGGCTATGTATTATTATTATTATTATTATTATTATTATTATTATTATTATTATTATTATTATTATTATTAGCTGAATAGACAGAGGGTTTGGAATTGAACGGGTTACATCAGCTTCTTGTCTATGCGGATGACGTGAATATGTCAGGAGAAAATCCACAAACGATTAGGGGAAACGCGGAAGATTCTACTTGAAGCAAGTAAAGCGATTGGGTTGGAAGTAAATTCCGAAAAGACAAAGTATATGATTATGTCTCGTGACCAGAATATAGTACGAAATGGAACTATAAAAATTGGAGATTTATCCTTGGAAGAGGTGGAAAAATTCAAATATCTTGGAGCAACAGTAACAAACATAAATGACTCTCGGGAGGAAATTAAACTCAGAATAAATATGGGAAATGCCTGTTATTATTCGGTTGAGAAGCTTTTGTCATCTAATCTTCTGTCAAAAAATCTGAAAGTTAGAATTTATAAAACAGTTATATTACCGGTTGTTCTGTATGGTTGTGAAACTTGGACTCTCACTCTGAGAGAGGAACAGAGATTAAGGGTGTTTGAGAATAAGGTTCTTAGGAAAATATTTGGGGCCAAGAGGGATGAAGTTACAGGAGAATGGAGAAAGTTACACAACACAGAACTGCATGCATTGTATACTTCACCTGACATAATTAGGACCATAAAATCCAGACGTTTGAGATGGGCAGGACATGTAGCACATATGGGCAAACCCAGAAATGCATATAGAGTGTTAGCTGGAAGGCCGGAGGGCAAAAGACCTTTGGGGAGGCCGAGACGTAGATGGGAAGATAATATTAAAATGGATTTGAGGGAGGTGGGATATGATGATAGAGACTGGATTAATCTTGCTCAGGATAGGGACCGATGGCGGGCTTATGTGAGGGCGGCAATGAACCTCTGGGTTCCTTAAAAGCCAGTAAGTAAGTAAGTATTAGCTGAATAGTCTTATATCTGAAATATCACGCGAGTTCTCATCTCGTAATGAGCGAGAATTCTTGTGAGATTACCTATGATAAGCTATACATATTTCATCAGATTTATTGAAAAACTCCAAATACAATGTTGAAGAAAGATTGTTGTAAGTTTGATAAAGTGGCGCATGTACACTGACGTTCAAAGATATTGATCTTACTAATCGATAATTTGTTGATGTAAGTGTGCCTTCTCTGGTTATTACCGTAAAATGAGGTGACTTCGGACATGTGAGGTGGCATCATTGTAACATGATATTAAACTGAAATGCTGCACAACGGATCAAACATATGAAAAACTCTGTTATGTACATGACACTGATTATTTTCCTTGTTATTAATGATAAATACTAAAAACTATTTTCTGCTCTACAAGAAACGTGTGCAGGTTGCTTGTGAATTATAAGCTATGTGTCTGTGGTCACTTTTTAACTGGAATTGTAGCTGTTTCTGGGAATTGTTACCGTATACGCCAGTGAATGTCCTTTCGAACCTTGCTCAGGAACGGACGTAAATTGAGTCAGAAGCAGTCGAAACGCATTTGTTTACTGTAGTCCGCTCCGTGTTAGGGATGCACAACATTTATTGGACAGGGTTGTAGTGCTGCTAGGAGCAGCTTCAACTGGTTTGCACAATATAAAAGAGTTTTTTCTGGGTGAAACTGACTACATACAATACAGCAATAAAATTAAAACGCCATCTCTAGTCCTAATAAACAGAAAAAATAACAGGTTGTTTAAAGAAATCTCAACGATTGTGTGAAACGTTTGTACTCAAATTGAAGCAATGAAATACAGTAATATGAAACCTGCTTTCTATGTAGTGTATTTTATTTTATATTCAAGTATATATAGGGTGAACCGTAAGTAATGTTATTAATTTTAGGGGGTTATTCTTTCAGATATTTTAAACAAAAACTTTAATACAGTATTGCTCGTTTTTGCTTCCTTTTCGAGATAAAAATTGTTTTATATGAAGTATTTCATAGCGTGTTTTAATAATAGTAATAATAATAATAATAATAATAATAATAATAATAATAATAATAATTATTATTATTATTATTATTATTATTATTATTATTATTATTGTATTTAACCTGACAGAGCTAAGGCCAGTAGGCCTTCTCTTCCGCCCAGGCAGACTCTAATTCTAATTGAATACAATTGGTTACATAGTTATTACATTAATATCTAAACCATAAAACAACATGAAAGTAAATAATCAAAGTTGGATAAGTAATGTTAGTGTGACAATAATAAACATTAGTAAGAAATAGTGATGATGATAATAATAAAAGGTAAAAAAAGGTAAAGGTATCCCCGTAACATGCCATGAAGGCACTTGGGGGCATGGAGGTAGAGCCCCATGCTTTCCATGACCTCGGCACTAGAATGAGGTGGTGTGGTCGGCACCACGCTCTGACCGCCTTTTACCCCCGGGAAAGACCCGGTACTCAATTTTATAGGAGGCTGAGTGAACCTCGGGGCCGTTCTGAAAGTTTGGCAACTAGAAAAAATCCTGTCACCACCTGGGATCCAACCCCGGACCTTCCAGTCCGTAGCCAGCTGCTCTACCAACTGAGCTACCCGGCCGCCCAATGATGATGATGATAATAATAATAATAATAATAATAATAATAATAATAATAATAATAATAATGGTAGTAGTAGTAGTAGTAGTAGTAGTAGTAGTAGTAGTAATAATAATGAGATAATTTAATAATTTATTCTGTGATGTAGATATTAAATATTTATATAGATATATATATATATATATATATATATATATATATATATATATATATATAACCATTAAACATTGAGAAACCTGAAACAGCTATTATTGTTAACAAGAATTGTTAGAATAATTATTTCGTTAGCCTATTCTTAAATTGGTTTGATGTCTGACAGTCCCTGACATTACTCGGTAGGGAATTCCAAAGCTGAGGAACAGCCACAGTGAAAGAAGATGAATATGAGGATGTTCGGTGGGAGGGAATGGATAATATTGAGGAGTGTTGTGATCGTGTGTCTAGGTTATGATGGGTGGATAAATTTTGAAAACAAGACGCAAGATAGACAGGAGTGGAGAAATGCAATATGTGAAAGAGAAGGGAAAGACAGTGGATTTTCCTCCGATCTTCTAGACGAAGCCAGGACAACATTTCGAGGGATGGTGTTACGTGATCAGCCCGGCGAATATTGCAGACGAAACGGACGCAAATATTATGAACACGTTGTAGTCTCTGCGCCGAAGTAACGCTTAGGTCAGTAAACAGAATATCACAGTAATCGAAGTGGGGCATCACGAGTGTTTGCACTAGCATCTTTTTCATGGAAAAGGGTAGAAAATTCTTCAATCGCCTAAACGAATGGATTAATGAGAATACTTTTTTTCAGGTTTCTGCAACTTGAATGTTCCAATTTAAACTTTTATCCATATAAATACCTAGATTCTTTACTGATTCACTGAACGGAATTTCGGTGCCGTATATTTTGGGAAAACCATTGATTTATTTCACAATATGCCCAGTCAATTTAAGAGAGCAGTGTATTATGATAAAAATGATTGAAATAATTTCAGTTTTATTCTTTAAATGTGCAGAAATTTGATCCGAACAAAATGTCACTTTTCGTTCTGCAAAGGAATTTTAATATGTTACATTTGTTCAGATCAAATTTCTGGACATTTAAAGGACAAAACTAAAATTCTTTCAATCATTTATTTCATAATACACTGCTCTCTTTAATTAACTGAGCATATTGGGAATTAAATCAATGGCTTTAACCCAAAACACGCTATGAAATATTTTGTATAAAACAATTTTTATCTCGAATAGGAAGCAAAAACTAGCAAAATTGTATTGAATTTTTTGTTTGAAATATTTCAAAGAATAACCCCCTGAAATTAATGACATTATTTACGTTTCACCCTATATATTCAACAACGAAATAAGAGAAAATCATCATTAATAATACAACACATCACTCTCAATCATATTCACAATCCTTATAAATAAAAACCAATTCCATTAAAATATAAATATCACAATAACAGCCAACTGAAAACATAAACTTTTCATGCAATTACAGGGATCTTGTCATAATTCTCTTACTTTTATAATTTTCTTTCTTGATTATTAATCTTCAATCCAGAAAGCGAAATTTCAACTACTAATTCGGTCTTTATTAAATGATTTTATTTGGGCATATTTTTTTTTAAATAATCCGATGTGTTGCGTGACAACCCAGGAAGGACCAAAGCTAACCACCCGACAGTTGACCTCACGTTCATATGCCTCAGCAGAGGTGAAAGATCTTCCATCTAATACCGGAGTAACGTGTAGTTACCACGGCGACACTCCAACTTTGAAATAATAGTTAAAAAAATAAACTACTGGGTGTCCCATATAAAACCGTACACTCACTATCTCACTGCGACAGGCTACTGCGCTCCGTTCATAAATAGATGTTGGCCTCACTGCCTCATCGCGTGAATGTAAAGAAGAAGAATAAGCGTTCGACAATGAAGACCAAGGCGCTAGTCGACAGAATTCGTATGGACATAACGAGAAGCCCCAAAAAATCGACAAGGAGATAATCTCAGCAAATTGATGTATCCTGCACGACATGCCTTCTTGTGCTAAAAGAGCATTTCGGTTGAGCGCAGTGCATGAATTGAAAGAGCCAGACAAAGATAAACGAGTTACTTATTGCAACTGACTCTTATCTTTGATCGTTAACAGAAAATGAAAAGGAAAAAGAATATGGCCACATATCCAACCAAAGTACGGCCCGTATCAGCGAAGTGTTTCTGAAACCTGGCTTGTGAGAAAAAACCTATGGCCTCCACGATCGCCGGACTTAACATCCTATGATTTTTATTTATGGGGAGCTCTGAAAGGCAACGTGTATGCTAACAACTCTCGGATGGTAAGCCAACTGAAAGAGAACATTACAAATGAGATAAATAACATCTCACTTCTAGAATTACACCGTGTTTTATCAGAATATTGTCGTACGAGCGCAGCGATGCCTGGATACCGGTTGAGGGCACTTTCAGCGCTTTTATAAACTGGTAAGTCTGGCCTATGTCATATTATGCCATAAGAAGTTGGTTGTGGAAGTAATCTATACTAATAATAAATCTGTAGCCGAAATTTTTCTGGTAATTTTCGATTTTCCAAAAATAATTGGTCCTAACATATACAATTAACCACTCTGAAACCGAAAATCGCTTTTTTGACATTTTTGTTTGTGTGTCTGTCTGTCTGTCTGTATGTTTGTTACCTTTTCACGCGATAATGGCTGAACGGATTTCGATGAAAATTGTAATATAAATTAAGTTCGTTGTAACTTAGATTTTAGGCTATATGGCATTCAAAATACATTATTTAAAAGGGGGCTTATAAGGGGGCCTGAATTAAATAAATCGAAATATCTCTCTTATTATTGATTTTTGTGAAATATATTACATAACAAAAGTTTCTTTAAAAATAATTTCCGATAAGTTTTATTCCTTGAAAAATTTTTATAGGACTGATATTTAATGAGATAAATGAGTTTTAAAATTAAAATAACTGCCTTCTAAGGCCGTATAATGAATTAAAAAACAAATGACTTCGTCTATAAGGGGCCTTGGACAGCAACAATCGAAAGCTATGAAAGATAGCCTACAGATAATGTTTCTGTGTTTGTATGAAGTAATAACAGAAGCTAAATTGACCGATTTGTATAATTAATTATTATTTCACCATTGGAAAGTGTAGTTTCTCTAGATGGACATAATGCTATAATGTTATTACAGTAACTTCTGAGTGAGTCGAGGACAGGTAAGATTAAAATAGCTTCTTATGCACAGAAAACTTGATAGGCTATTCTGTACATTCGTTTCCTGTATTTCCTAAAATAATTTTTATGACCAAATGAGTGGTCTCTGGATAAAAATGATCGAATTTTAATTATGCAAATACAATTTGCCGTAAATTAAGTAACACAATAAACGATTTATCCTTTATCAAACACGAATGTTCCCTGGATCAAATGTCCTATTTTAATTATGTAATTACTTTATATTTATTTCTAACGGGTGCAGCGGAGCGCACGGGTACGGCTAGTATAATATAATATAGTGACACATGTGAATGGCAGTGAGACGTACCGGTTTTATGTGGGACACCCGGTATAACATAGGCCTAAACAGTAATAGAGGTCCATCATTCACAGTATGATAAATGACCTGAATCGTTGCAAAACGAGAAACACCAACTTTCTGACTTCTTATAGATAATTTTAATTCTGTCGTCACAGAAAAGGAGAGTCTCTTGACATCGTCTGTCTCAACACTCTTTGTATATTAGAATTTCTTCTTGGTCTAGCCTGAATTCAAACGCTGTTCTGGAAATTAAACTATAAGAAGAATAAAAACTGAATAGCTGACTGTAAGTCTCTTGGGTATGAAAATTGAGGAAGAAGTGGGATATCCAATTGGATTTTATTACCGTTAGAATGGAGGGAAACGATAGGAAAAAAAAAAAAAAACAAACAACACTTCAGTAAGATGCTTTGCTTTAGTAACTTTTCTATCAGCAGCGCCATGAACGAGTGTCTGGGATTAGCGAAGTTGGGTGAATTCGATATCTTTTGTGAGTGGAGGGGACGGCAGATTTCGTTTTTATTGTGGGAAATCAGAAATACGAAAGGAAAACGGAATCTACTGGAAGAAATGGGATATAGTTCACAAGCGGATTCTAGCTTTCTTTTCTCTTTGGTAAAATAAATGACAATCTGCGACTAAGGAGGCAGTTGGTCGAACGGCTAGTTTTCAACGCTAGATATTCTGGTTTAAGGGGAGAGGACGATATTTTTTGGTGAAAAATGAGTAAATTTTAATTTTTTTCTTTAGAACACTCTGTGATTTGTGTGGAATGCATTGGATAACATTAGAAGTATGCCAAAATCAGGCCCTGCGACTAATAACTGGTGCAGCAAAATCAACCCCAATCACGGCAATGCAAGCCCTAACCCAGAACCCTCCAATATATCTCACTCTAGAGGAGCAGGCACTAACACACCATGAAAAAATGCTACGGTTAACAACAACAAAATGGGGGAAAAAAAAACTGTTACAACCAACCAAGTTGAAAACACAAACAAGTTTCCTGTCCAAAGTCACGGAAATAAAAACAGAATTGAATCTCCCTAAATCTAAAGAAAACATTTTAAGCAGAGAAAACCCTCTAACATTCCAACCAATTAACATTCAACTAGATTTAGAAGAACCAGTTACAAAATCTGAAACTTCCAAACCTGTACTAAAAGCGCTGGCATTAGAAGCTGTGAACAATAGATACCCACCAGAAGAATGGTTACATATCTACACAGATGGGTCTACTATCGATAACAACTCAGGATCAGGAATTACGTGTGCGATATTCTCATTTTATCAACCAGCAGGACATCATACAACAAATTTTGATGCGGAAATAATGGCTATTCATATCTCACTCCAACACCTACTATACAGAATAGATAAATTTCAAAATGCTGTCATTCTCTCTGATTCTAAAGCAGCATTATATGCAATAAATTCATATAAAATGATGTCAATCCAAATTAAAGAATGTCACAAAATGACCCAACAACTTCAAAAACTCCAGAAAAAAATTCAATTGCAATGGATACCTGCACATTGCGGAATTGCTGGAAATGAAACTGCTGACTTTCTTGCCAAAAAAGGATCCAATTTAATTCAGAATACAAATACAAGCCTACATTTTACATCCATCAAAAGACTAATTAAAAATAAATATAAAATCAAGCAAAACCAAGCACTATGTACCAAAGTCAAAAATAAAAAATGGAGCATTTTAATAAAAAAAAAAAACAGAAAATATTCCAGAAATCCCAAGCAAATCTGCAGTAGCAAAATTCAGACTGCTTACAGAACACGATTATTTGGCCAAACACTTGAATAAAATAGGAATTTACACAAATCCAAATTGCCCTCTATGCAACAAAGAAGAAGAAATGACTGAAGATCATCTCATAACCTGTGAAGTTCTACCTGATGGATACACCACAGAGAAATATTGGAGAGCAAGAACGCTAATGGCTTCGTTGCCAAAGCCCGGCATTAGATAACAACAACAACATTTTGTGGGTATTTGTGTCCTTATCGGATGTTGAGACGCCGTTTTTAAACTTCCTGAGCTATGGATTTTTAAATCACACGTCCCCTTTTATTGTTGTTTCCGGTAAATTAAATTTAAAAAAAAAAAAATGTCTTTAAAATACCGGTACTCTTTGATATGTGTGGAATGCATTGCATAACATTTTGTGGGTATTTGTGCCCTTATCAGATGCTGAGACGCCATTTTTAAACTTCCAGCCCTATGGATTCTTAAATCACACAATCCCTTTATCGTCGTTTCCGTAACTTCATTTTTTTGCTACATTGCCAGACAAAAATGGATATAATTTCTGAACTATTAAAGATACATGTATGAAATTTAGAACCACATTCTTTAGACTTTAGGAAACTTTACTCTGTAACAGAATTTTGTTAATTGATTTCATTTTAAAAATACGTCCGTTTGTTTGCAAGAAAGGAAATCAGAAAATTGTTATTAAATTTTAATTGTTTATTTTAAAAACGTAGGGACTAATATCAAAATTCTGTTACAGGCAGTTTGTACAGCATGCTTTTGCAAGTACATTGCAAAAAACTGTTTGAACTCTCTTTAAAAATGGTTCAGATATATCGGTTTTAGTAAAATCCTGCATTGACTATATTTTTTTTCAAATCTGGGCCCCCAAATTTTTTTTCAAAATATTTATATTTGGTTGAGTTGCTACAGCTATGAACTCTCTACTTACAAAAAATTAATATTTTACACCAAATAGGAAAAAAAGTTAAAAAAATACCATCCTCTCCCCTTGTTACGATGGGACAAAATGGAATCTTTGGTGAACGAAACGATGTAGGAAAAAACTCTTTGAGAAAGTCCATTTTCCCCTTCCACAACTTCATCATTTCTCAATTATCTTATCTTATCCATAAAGTGAATCACATAGTATAAAAATTATAAGTTGTATAGTATTATTTTATACATTCCACTAAACAAAATTTAATTATGTTTTGTTACAATTCTAATCTATCTGATGCTTTTCCAATTCACTGCGGGCTAAAGCAGGGAGATGCACTATCACCTTTACTTTTTAACTTCACTCTAGAATATGCCATTAGGAAAGTTCAGGATAACAGAGAGGGTTTGGAATTGAACGGGTTACAACAGCTTCTTGTCTATGCGGATGACGTGAATATGTTAGGAGAAAATCCACAAACGATTAGGGAAAACGCGGAAATTCTACTTGAAGCAAGTAAAGAGATAGGGTTGGAAGTAAATCCCGAAAAGACAAAGTATATGATTATGTCTCGTGATCAGAATATTGTACGAAATGGAACTATAAAAGTTGGAGATTTATCCCTCGAAGAGGTGGAAAAATTCAAATATCTTGGAGCAACAGTAACAAACATAAATGACACTCGGGAGGAAATTAAACGCAGAATAAATATGGGAAATGCCTGTTATTATTCCGTTGAGAAGCTTTTGTCATCTAGTCTTCTGTCCAAAAATCTGAAAGTTAGAATTTATAAAACAGTTATATTACCGGTTGTTCTGTATGGTTGTGAAACTTGGACTCTCACTTTGAGAGAGGAACAGAGATTAAGGGTGTTTGAGAATAAGGTTCTTAGGAAAATATTTGGGGCTAAGAGGGATGAAGTTACAGGAGAATGGAGAAAGTTACACAACACAGAGCTGCACGCATTGTATACTTCACCTGACATAATTAGACCATAAAATCCAGACGTTTGAGATGGGCAGGACATGTAGCACGTATGGGTGAATCCAGAAATGCATATAGAGTGTTAGTTGGGAGGCCGGAGAGCAAAAGACCTTTGGGGAGACCGAGACGTAGATGGGAAGATAATATTAAAATGGATTTGAGGGAGGTGGGATATGATGATAGAGACTGGATTAATCTTGCTCAGGATAGGAACCAATGGCGGGCTTATGTGAGGGCGACAATGAACCTCCGGGTTCCTTAAAAGCCAGTAAGTAAGTACAATTGTAATAGTTTGTACGATAACAAAACGTTTTGTAGACATAGCACAATTATGTTCAAACTGAGCTAGGTGGCTGAGTGGTAATGCAATAGACTCACATTCGGGAGGTCCCGGGTTCAAATGGTTTCCCTCAGTCACAAAGACAAACACCTGAGTGGAAATTTGAACTACCATGATTCATCACTGCATCACCATTACCTTAATCATTGATGCAATTTAAATAGGTTAAATGAATACAAGCCATGTAACAGGACAATAGAAACAGAAACACAAAAATACTTCACGGAGTACTGATATACTCAAAGATTCTACACACATGATGCGACCTAGATGTTAAAGCGTTATAAATAAAATGAACTTAAATAAATAATAATAAATACATGATGTTTAATTTTTAAGCATATGTTGGTTATAGAAAGGCGAATGGACTGAAGATTTTACGGTAACAGTGTTGCTGTCAATATCGAAAAAAAAAAATAGTGCCAAGAAATGTAACCAGTTCAGGACTATCAGCCTGATATTGCACTTGGCGAAGATCTTCTGAGAATACTGAATCGACGACGTTTATATTCCAAGATGGAAAGACAGTTGGAAGAAGAGCAGTTTGGTTTCAGGAAGGGAAAAGGTACGAAGAATCGGTGAAAAATACCTAGAGAAGAATAAACATAAAATATGTATGTAGTATTTGTGGACTTAGAAAAAGCATTTGACAGAGTAAATTGGAACAAACTGATGAACACCCTGAAGGAAATAGGCGTGAATTGGAAAGACAGGAGGCTATTCAGTAATATTTGTAATATGAAACAACGAGTCAAAGTCAGGATAAGAGAAAAAAATTCTGAACGATGTGAAGTAGGGAGAGGAGTACGACAAGGATGCCCTTTATCACCTACCCTGTTCAACATCTACTTAGAGGATTTAGTGAAGAATTGTTTTCAGAACATGGGAGGAGTGATAGTAGGAGGAAGAAGAATAAAATGCATAAGATTTTCTGATGATATGGCGTTGTTAGCAAAACAGGAGACGATAGTAATGGATATGCTACTGGAGCTAAATGACAGTTGTGAGCAGTATGGGATGAAGATAAAAGCAAACAAGATGAATGCCATGGCTGTCGGAAGAAAAATAAAGAAGGTAAACTTGCGAATACTAAATGAGGCAGTAGAGCAAGTAGACAGCTTCAAATACTTGGGGTGTACTTTAAGTAATAACATGAGCTGCTGCCAGAAACTCAAAAGGAGAACAGCAATGGCAAAAGAAACTTTTAGACCATCCTCTACGGATCTCTGGAAAAAGAACTAAGGAAAAGACTGGTGAAGTGTTTCGTGTGGACTGTGGCATTATACTGTATATAGTAGAAACATTGACATTACGACGAAGTGAAGAGAAGCGACTAGGAGCATTTGAAATGTGGATATGGAGAAGAATGGAGCGCGTGAAGTGGACAGACAGAATAAGAAATGAATCTGTGTTGGAAAATCTTTCGGTTCCGTGTACTATATTTGACGTGTTACGCCAGAACTTTTTCGCACGGCAGCATCTGAGCATCGCAACGCTCACACAACATAACATACACAACTGAATACACGTTCACTTGATATTCAATTCGTGTAATTGCATAGTGAATATGCGAGACATGCTTTTTTAGTAAATTTTGTGATACTAAGGCATTGGCATTAAGGAATAAAGACACGTTTTCCCCAGAATCCGTGGACATCCAGAATACCTCAATCCTTTGCGCCGGAAATCCCCAAAAATCAGTCATTGTTATTCCAGCTCGCGCTATTTGCCGTATGCAGTTGTATAGAGAATGAATGTAGCCTAAATCAGAGTCATATATTTTTAATTTTAAGGGCCACGGACATTGGCCTAAATTGAGTTTTATTTTAAATATTCCTATCCCAAGCGTGTTGCAATGGAATAACAGTGGGGCCGACTAGTTGATTGTCCTACTCTGGATATCCACGGACTCTGGTTTTCCCAATCGAAGGGTTTCATCTAGTGTGTGATTTTCCGTGTTTACCGAATGTTACCTGAAACTAGCAAATTACCAAGTGTTTCATTGATGTCGGAAAAATAACCGGTAGTAGTACCTGATATTAATTTACGATTCATGGAATCCATAACAAGGACAACCTCAGTAACTTGTCTTTTGTAATTGAGGACTTCACCTGAATAACGGCGTATACCCTTACACGCCCGTTTTCCGACGATCAAGGGATTAGATAGTTGAATGCGTATAGTACACTGTAACAAATTTTCGTAAGTCTAGCTTCAATACGTAACACAGGACACAATGTTACTTGTTTACGTTGAACAGGTGAACACCTACTACAGCGGCAGGCACATGCTGTTGCAAGCCGTACTGTAGTAGGCTAGTATTCGATGTTTAGGCCTACTTCAGGTTGTCAGTTACAGCAGTGAATCATGACCGAAAATATGGGGAAAAAGGAAGCTTGTGAACAAAACTAAATGGAAAACCGAACAAATAAATATAAATGGAAACAGTGGCAAATCATACACAAGTTGTACAGGCAGGGAAATGGAAAAGAAATCAATACACCAGTAAGAACATGATAGGACGATCAACTCTCTATTTTCAAACTCTTTTGCGACATGGGTTCGAAATTAGAACAATATCATTTTATTACTTCTTGCCTTGAAAGAGTGAATCTAAAAACTAAGAAACTTCAGTCATTCAAGATTAGGGATAATTTGTGCATTTTTTTTTTTGGTAGGTTATTTTACGATGTTTTATCAACAGCTTAGGGCCCAGTTGCAGAAACACCGATCAAAATATGATTGGCAATCAAGGAGGGTTTGATTGGCCATCAGTTCTATTTCTGTTGCAGAAAGAACAATCAGTGTTTGATCGGAGATCAGTCTTCCATCAGATTTGATCAACAGATTTTTGCTGATTAAGTCACTGATCATCGATCAAGTAGGCTATTTATGTTGTTCTGTTTATAATGCAGTCACTGTAATGTATATAGTAAATAATTATAGCTAACAATATTGTTTTCGACATAATGGATTCTTCTGATGAAGAATGAAAAAAATATTATTAAGAAGAAGGCGTTTCCGTGATAGACATGAATTGTTTTTATGTATAATAACAGAGAATTTGAGCAAAGATTTAGGTTAAGTAAGGATTCGTGTGTTTTGTTACTTTCAAAAATTGAAACAAATATATGCAGACAGACAAATCGAAACCTTTCACTTTCTCCAATGAACCAAGTTCTAATAATGTTGATATTTTATGCTGTTGGAATTTTTCAGGCGGTCTCATAAACCCCAAACTTCAAACAGGGAACGATTTGAAATCCAGAGAGAATTTTAAGCCATGTCAGGATTTCCAAGAGTAGCCTAATATTGGTTGTATAGACTGCTCACATCCCCATCCAATCACCTGGTTGAAATGATGCCGAACTTTATCGAAGTAGAAAAGGTTTCTTTTCTGTGAATATACAGGCAATATGTAGTCTACACCATCACTGCAATTCTGCAATGTTATGGCCCCGTTGGCAGGGTTCTACACATGACAACACAATACTGTATTTTTAATGAGTAGATTACGAGCTCCATTTGTAAACAGAGAGATGGGAAATGGAATTATTTTGGGTTATGGAGGCTATGCATATTCCAATTTCTTGTCGACTCTCCTAGCAAATCCCACAACAGAAGCCCCCTCACGTTTTTTTTTTTTTGTTTGCTTAATTTTTTGTTTCACTATATTGTAGTCTATATACAAATAGAATCCGCCTGTTTCCTTTCTACAAAAAGCAACAAAACAGCAAAACATTCACTTGGACATTCACTTGTTTTCCTAGTCACCGCCCACTTGATGCATTCGTTTCCCTACTTTTAAAGAGCATCAAATTGGCTGTGGTTGCTAAATAGCGCTGTTGTCAAATGTATTTCTTTCTCAAATCAGCAATTAGTAAATTGAGACAAGTTGATTGGAGATTCACGTTTGTGCAACGCAATGAACAATCAAATAAATCAGACATCAACTGATTGGCGATCAGGGACTGATTTGATTTGCGTTTCTGCAACCGGGCCTAGGTTATTTAGCGTCTGAATGAGATGAAGGTGTTAATGTCGGTGAAATGAGTCCGGGGTCCAGCACCGATAGTTACCCAGCATTTGCCCATATTGAGGGAAAACCCCGGAAAAAACCTCAACCAGGTAACTTGTCCCGACTGGGAATCGAACCCGGGCCACCTCCTTTCGCGGCCAGAAGCGCTAACCGTTACTCCATAGGTGGGGACTAATTTGTGGAAATATAGTGTTTTCTATAATGGGGTTAAAAAAAAATTAAGGTGTGTCGAAACTTTCTATTGATTCTATTGCAAATTTTAGAGAAACGATTAACAACAATCCAGAATAAACTGGTGAATCCTCAATGATAAAAGGGGTACACACTTAAATCATCCTCATACAGTTATGGTGAAAAAGTATAAAAAACCTCAATACAGTACATCAGGGGTATTTTCAGCTTGAACCTCATATTCTGCATCATTTGTTCCCTTCAACATTTGGAAGACGGCAATGGAAGTGTCGCAGCTGAAACTTTTGACTCCAACACAAATGAACCCAGTGCCTTTGGAACCCTCCAAGGCGAAGAACTTAAGAGAACTGTTACATTTTTAGATGACGATGGCCAAAGTTGACTGAACTCAATTCTGAATAAAGTCGGGACATCATCACACAATGGCGAAGATGACTCTAGCAATAATAGATGATGCACAAAGAAGAAAAGAACATGTAAGAACAAGAAAACATAAACTGAAAATGTAATGTTATTTTGTAGGCCTACTTGCGTAATTATTTAATATTTTTTATTTAATGTGTTATACTATAGTAAATGCATATTTTATTTTGTTGAATTTATTTTATTTTACTTTTTAAGAGGAAATTATTAATAAAGTACGAGATGTTCTCATATATAATTAATTTTCATGCGAAGTTAGACACCTAGAACATCATAATAATTAAAAACACTACTAAAACATATTGTCGCCGGAAAAAGGGCGTATACAGAGTTCCATATTATATTTATTTACTAATAGTAGAACATACTATTTGCTGTTATGTTTCAATAATTTTGCTTTAAATATCCTCCAAACTATTTAACAGTAATGAATAATTTTTTTCGACGCCACTATGATGAACCTGACAGCTTACAAACACTGAAATCAGTTTATATCAGAACTACATTTTGCTGTATACGCCCTTATTCGGGTGATGTCCTCAATTCATTTATTTTCTTACTGAGTTTGTATTTAATTATGAAGTAAACTTATTGGGACAACACAACCCAAATTACATTATCCTGAAGTATGTTATATTCCTCCTGAAACACCCTGTATATTATACTTTCACGATATCATTTCACTCCATCCATTAGATAAAGAAATAATTAACTTCTATAATATAATCGCATTGCAAATAAACATGGCCCTCAAACAAGCTTGGCATCCGTTTTATTGATTGGTTTCATCTGATTTCTCGCCCCGGGGCTTAGTTTTTGATTCTGTAAACTTTAATCTGATCCCAGCTACGTTAATAAATGAAGCCGGTTACCTAATTGCGAAGCATAACGTGGATTGCGTCCGATTAAGCTTTCCATTATGTGTTAATAAACGAAGCAAAGAACTTAATTTAGACGCGTATTCAACAATCGGCAATATAGAGGTTTTCAATTCCAGAACGAGATGGCGCTGATGTCGCGGAATGACTCTCGACCCAGAATTTCAATCCTGTTGATTACGCAAAACAGATTTTCCTCGTCCATAATCACCGTAGAAAGTATTATCACGCTGACTGAAATCGTTTTTATATTTCGACAGATGCACACTTAATGGGTTTTCTGAATTCTCTTCGCATTAAAGTCTGTGTGTAACAGAATTTTATACTTGTGTTTATGTAACTGATTATAGATTTTGATTAATGTTTATGATATTGGTGATTGAGGCGGTGATGGATCATGGTATGTAAATTTACAATCCGGAATTTGCCTTTGTGACTGAGGGAAACCAGATTGATCGACCACGGGTTTGAACCCGAGACCTCCCGAATGCGAGTCTCAAACGTTACCGTCTGAGCCAACTCGCTCGGTGATTCATCATTATATCAGTTTGAAAGATATTGTAAGGCTTTGTCAAAAATAAGAGTTTCACTTGACTCAAACGTCTTTCTGTTTACACATCAGCCATGTTCAAAAATGTTACTAATCAGAAATTTCTCTAATTCCGGAATTTTTACCGTCTCGGTGAAGTAAAAAATTCCTCCGGGAACATAGCACACGATTCCTGATCAATTCCGCCGAATACTGGACAGTTTAGAACCTTATTATACACACTAATTGTACAGGGACATCATTTTATTTTTACTTCAATTTTTATTGTACCTCAGTTTTTGAATGTACTTCGCTCCCACCCCTTCTACTAATGAAGTTCAACCGTCCTCCACACAGATCCAAGACCGCATATACAGACATAATAGCCTTACGGTCATAGTAAACAGTACTTTCCAAAAATATGTTCGCGTTATCCAGTGACGAAAGAGCTTTCAATATTGAATCATTTTCGCACAGGTACTGTCATCCATTTGCCTACGTCGTATCCCGATTTCCCCCACCAGCTTTTATTCGCCAGCTAGTGGCTGGGCTGTCTTAGCTCTTTTCTGAGAACATTAATTTCTGTTAGGAATTGGACGTCTACGTAATATTATACCCATACAATTGTGTAAAATAACTTAAATAAAAGGGCCTCGTTAAGTAATTAACTGTCACGTGATTTCCTCCTTTCTACGACCCTGCGACATAACCACTTGCACGGACAGTAGATAGTATGTCTGAGTAATTTTATCTTTTCGGATCGGACAGAAGTGAAGATTTAATTTACAGTACGTAAGATAATCTTTCATATAGTAGGTACAGAATTATTTCAACTTGAGTTACTAGTACGAAGGACGAAACTGATAATTGGGATTAGGTACAGTAGTCTATAGTGCGATAATATGCACATTAGAACTGACGCCTGTATCGAAATGAACGGCCACCATTTTCAAAAATGTGTTTTAATATCCATATTATGATTATTTTTCAATTTATTTTCATTCTCTATATCGTACGCTAATGTGCTGTAGACAGTATAATATACTCTGCATAATGAATACGTCCGAATGAATAGCTCAGTTCGTGAGTAAAAACACTCATTGTTAATACTATACTGTATTTTGATTAAACAAAAACCTAATGAAAATGATAAAACTCAAAATCGCGATATTTCCTAGTTTACGTAAATGGATGAACTACTTTTCTTCCCTCTTATACCTAGTAAAGTGATTTGTTTGTATATTACGCCAGTATCATCGAACTCCAGTCGTGGAAGGAGGTAGCAAACGGTGTTGATCCAAAGGTATAGCCAGGTTAATATTAAAAATGTTAGTAAAAATAAAATGATGTCCCTGTAGAATAAACAGACAAAACAAAATTAACATTGATTCAGAGGAAATTGACCGACACTTGTTATATGTGAAGTTTTTAAAATATATGACGAGCAAAAATACGAGCAATATTTTTATGGAACGCTCGTTCTAGCGTGCCTATCAGGGCAGGTTATTGTGAACAAATTGTACTAATAGATTCGTTGTAAACGCATTTCAAAAGAGTGGTGGTGTTTTGCATTACTTTGTAGTCGCTGTGCACAAGGCATCATCGTTATGTTATTTATTTGCAATCCAAACTGAAATCCATGTTGCTTTTACTTTCTCTAATACGACAAAATCTTCATTTCATAATATTCATGTTTAGGTATACTAACATTGTTTGAACAACAAACAAATTAGTCGTTAACGTCATTATTATGGCAATTTCATTGCATGCATGCAATAATATGGCATAATATAAATGGTTTTGAGAATCAACAAAGACTGTTTATAGTGCTCGTATATAGAACAGTGTCGGTATAGCTACTAGTTGCGAAAGTGAAGCTTTATTCAAAAGTGGGTCAGATTAGAACCCAGAAGTGCAATGAAGCTATTTTTTTTTTCAAGAGTTAGGCTATATCCGATATTTTATCTACGTGTTGTGTATTTTACTATAAATTAGCAAAAAATAAATTTGTAATAAATAACATTTTTTTTTTTTTTGTAATCCAGTGAATTGAATTATTCTACTTAATTTGAAATGTACAATTTTGTATAGTTCAACTAAAATATGTTTTTTATTGACAATCTGTTTACTATGCATTGTATATTTTTGTTTAGCATAACTGATGAATTGCATATGCTGTAAATTGAATAGTACACTGTATAGCTCAGGCTCCGCCAGGTCGACTCAAGATCGCGAGAGGGCATATAGTCCTGCTTACGGCTTCCACTGCGGGCAGTACACTTGTACACTGCAGTCTATCAGTGGTGGAACCTATCGAGGTCGCTTGGGGGCACCGGTGCACTGCATTTTGCACCAGGAAAATTGATGTAAAAAACATGAACCTTAGCAATGTAATGGATGTTGTGCGAACAATTAATTTCATAAGGTCTAAAGGACTTAATCACATGGAGTTCAGGGCACTACTTGATTATATTAACAGTGTGTGTGAGGATTTACTCTTCCACACCGAGGTAGGGTGGTTAAGTCGAGGAAAAGTTCTGGAACGTTTTCTCCCACTTAGGAATGAAATTGCCTTATTTACGGATGTACATGGGAAACCTGTTAGAAGCCTTGAAAGATATATACAGACGTGGACAAATTATTAACAAAATTGACGATTTTTATGATTAATTCTATTTACAAAATTTGACATTTCAATTTAGACTACAGTTGACAATCTTACATATTTCTATCATTACAGTAGATAGAAATATGCAAAAATTTCAAATGTAGGCTATTCTAAATTGAAGAGTCAAATTTTATTAAAAAATATATAATAAAATCTACAATTTTGCTAATAATTTGTAAATATTATGCAAAAATGTCAACTGCAGTCTAAAGTGAAGAGTAAAATTTTGTAAAAATATATAATATAAATCTTCAGTTTTGCTAATAATTTGGAAATATCCAAAATGTCTCCTGTAGTCCAAATTGAAGAGTCGAATTTTGTAAAAAGTATATTTAAAAAATCTTCACTTTTACTAATAATTTGTAAATATGAAAATATCAATTGTAGTCTAAATTGAAGAGTGAAATTTTGTAAAATATAAAATAAAAATCTTCGATTTTTCTAATAATTTGGAAATACCCAAAGATGTCAACTGTAGTTTAAATTGAAGAATCATAATCTGTAAAAATATATAATAAAAATCTCCAATTTTGCTAATAATTTGTCCACGTCTGTAAGAATAATGCAACAATTGTGCGAAGACTTGTAGATTTCAGGATATGAGAGAACTTGAACAACAATTTCAGATATTTACAACACCTTTTTCAGTGAGTGTCCTGGATATTCCTGCTGAACCACAATTAGAAATATTTGATTTACAAAGCGATATTGAGCTAAAGGATAAGTATCAAAACAGAAAAAGTATTAACCATTTCTATACTTGTTTTTCACGAGAAAGGTTTCCTAAACTACAAAATCTCGCTGCAAGAACGTTGAGCATGTTCGGGACAACCTACGTATGCGAAACACTGTTTTCTTTAATGAAGTTTACAAAGTCACGTCACAGAAGCCAACTAAGTGATGAACACTGAAATCATGTTTGCGATTGGCTGGTACTAAAACAAAAGCTCCGCGAAGTGAAAAGTGCTTACTAACAAAAACTGCAAAAATCGCCGAGGATCTCTGATATATCAGAAAAAGTACTATTATTACAGAATTGTATTTGAATAGTAATGTTTGTACTGCTGTTTTATTTTGTCAATTGAATTGTATAGAAATGAGAAGAAGACAAACAGTGAACAGTTTTATTTCGTAGTATGTTAATCTCTATAAAAGTGTATATTTTGTTTTGTTTCATTATTGTGCAAACATGCAAAAATTTATTTCGTATATAGTTAACTGTGCCAAATTATGTATAGTGCTTTGTGTATAGTGCAATTAACAGTGAAAGTGTACTTCAATTAAAAGCTGAAATTAATGTATATTCTTATCACAAATTTGCTTCACATACAGTACAAGTTCTTAGCTCCGCCACTGTGGAAGCAGCTACCCTTGCCCGCAGCCGTACGTCAGGGCTTGAGGGTTTGTACGTAAGCCCGAGAGTGTAGTCACTTGACGCTCCCTGGTATAGCTCAACTGATGAATTGTTTAAGCTTATAAATTGAATTAATCTACTTAATGTGAATTGTACAACTTTGTATAGCTTAATAAATATATATTTGTAAATTGAATTAATTTGTCTACCATGTATTGTATATGTTTGTATAGTTTGGCTGATGAATTGTATATGTTTTAAAATGAATAGTAGTCTGTATAGCTCTACTGATGAATTGTATATGTTGTAAATTGAATATGTATATGCTGTAAATTGTTGTATAGTAGTCTGTATAGCTCAACTGATGAATTGTTTAAGCTTCTAAATTGAATTAATCTACTTGGTATTAATTGTACAATTTTGTATAGCTTAATGAAAATGTATTTGTAAATTGAATTAATTTGTCTACTATATATTGTATATGTTTGCATAGTTTGGCTGATGAATTGTATATGCTTTTAAAATGAATAGTAGTCTGTATAGCTCTACTGATGAATTGTATATGTTGTAATTGAATATGTATATGCTGTAAATTGTATAGTAGTCTGTATAGCTCAACTGATGAATTGTTTATGATTATAAATTGAATTAATCCACTTGATATGAATTGTACAAATGTTTATAGTTTAACGAAAGTATGCTTGTAAATTGAATTAATCTACTTACTTTGTATTGTATATGTTTGTATAGTTTTGGCCGATGAATTGTATATGCTTTAAATTGAATAGTAATCTGTATAGCTCTACTGATGAATTGTTTTGTATATCTCAACTGTATGAATTGTTTGTACCTTAAATCGAATTAACTTGTTATGTATTATATTTTATAGCTCAACTAACGAATAATCGTTTGTGTTGTAAATTTAATAATCTGATTGGCTATGTACTGTATATTTTTAGTAGAGCCATCGATGTAGCTCAGTCGGTAGACTTTGCTGGCCTGTTGATCCGGAGCTGCTCTCAGGCTTGGGTTGGATTCCCCGTTTGGCCCTATTGGTTTATTCCGAGGTTTTCCCCAGCCGTGGGACTGATGCCGGATGGTCTATGGCGAGTCCTCGGCCTCACTTCATTTCACTCCCTTGGTAGGGTTTTTCCGAGGTTTCCCCAACCATAAGGCAAATGCCAGGTAGTCTTTTGGCGAATCCTCGGGCCTCACCTCACCTCACTAATCTCGCCAGAATATTGCAAAGAAATTGTAGAAAATTGCAAAATTGTAAAATATTGTAAATATTGTAATTGTAATTGTAATCTTTTAAAATTTTGACTTGTTCCACATCTTAAAGCTTCATTGCTAATGTAAGATCTGTGGACTATAATAAATTAAATGAAAAAAGTACACCAAACTTAGCCTTTATTATAGTTTATTCAAAATAAAAACCGCCCTTGATGTGAACACTGACCGTAGTACGTGTACTTCTTATGTTTTTTCGGTATGTGGATTATTTGACAATTTATAGTAAAAACGTGGAATATCCTAGTTCTTTCTGAAAATAATACACGAAAATTATTCATAATGATGTGAAATTGTCCATTAAAGTGATCTGTGCTATTGACAAACGAAAGTGTGTTATGTTGTTAAGGCAACGCATAACAAATATGGCGGCGAATGATATTGTATTTGTCGAATAGATAGGCAATACATTGTAAGAATGTATAAATAAAAAAGTTGAGAATTTTGTTTAATATGTGTCGTCAATTTTTTATTTGGATATAATTTAACATATCGTGAAAAGAGACGTATGAATTCGAAAAATACAATTGAAACCAATGAGTTTCAACATAACAGACTGGGATAGAGTTAGTCAAACACGTGCGAGGAATAATATGTGATGAGTGAGTCTTTACATTGGATGGACTACAATGATTAATTGAAACAACGTAAAGCGAACGAGCAGTGACGTTGCAAAGAGCGTGATAAAAAATTACGTAACAATGTTTTTTTTTAATTTCATATGCCATCAAGTCACACTTATGAAATTGAAAAGTATCAAATAATGACCTGTTTTATACAAGAACGTAGATCAATAATTGATGCTCTTTTATTAACGAATACATTTCACGTGAAACGTAAATTAATCATATTGTACGATGAAAAGTAGCAGATATATTCTGGAGAAAATAAATTAATTATTTACTTCCTAATTTACTCAGTATTAAATTTAACAATAATTAAAATTGTTAGAACATATCAAATTTAATTTATTAATCAAACTTTTTCAATAGGAAATGAAACAACGAAAATAAAAACATTCTATTAAATAATATACGCCATAAGATGGATTACTATCATTTGTAGATTTCCTACTAAAATGAATAAAATTATTATTCAAGATATATTAACCTTATGGAAATACAATATTATATAAGTTGAATTTTTCTTATTATGTCGATTTTTTTAAGCTAACACGTTGTCTTTATGGCTGCTCTTACCTTTGCAATAAATGTTCGAAGTGAGCACCATTTGCTATCAAACAATGTCCCAGTCTGTCACGAAAATAACACACCTCTTGCTGGGTTCTTATTTTATCACCATATCCAACCATCATTAACACTTGTATTCTTTCCATTTCTGTGAGACTTGCCATGACACGCAATATTTTACGCTATGAATGACTAGTTTTGTTTTTTACAACAGTACTCACGGCCTTCTGTAATCCTAAAACAGTTTAATAGTCTATTTAATAGTAATATGAGTTACAAGAGCGGTATGTTGAAGTTTTCATGTTCGAGGAAAAGTTTGAAAAAGCGAAACGTAGTTGAGCTTTTTTAATTTCTGATAATTGAAAGAAAACATACCGCTCGTGTATCGTACATTATTTTGCGCGAATATCGTTTATTACATACCTGAAAGAGGAATTTCTAATTAGTTGCAATGAAATCTCCATCTTGGTTTCTGTTCAATGACGGCAAATTTGCAAAACAAAAATATCTATCTTCAACATTGTTGCTTTAAAATGTTTTCTGTGTTTACTATACTCCAGCAGGCCGTCTGTCTTTCCCCCAGTCTATGATGAATCTGGAATCTTGTTGATTTTTTCACGGCTTCCTTAATGATACTTGCATCACAATGCAGTAACTTTAGTGGAGTTATAGAGTTTACTTAATTTTTGCAAATATGTAAAAGCAATAATTAACAGTGCAATTTAGGTGAAATTGCAGTGGTAAGTTTCCAATTTATAATTATTACTATATTGAACGTCTCTAAAAATAATATGTTAAAAGCCTAAAGCAGTAAAATCAATATGTCACTTAAGCGGTAAGAAGAGGGAAATTGTTATGTGTGTTAGGTTGGGAATACTGAATGTGGAATTTTAGACTTTCCGCGGATTGGTTTTGTGCGGAAATCAAGCAAATACGCACGATCTCGCACAAATTAATTTAACCTTCTCTGCATAAGGTTAAAATTAATAGAAAATAAACAATAGAATACCGGTAAGGAATAAATTTACCTCTCCACACACACTTAATTCAGAGAACAGTTAAAAATGTATAATTTAAGAAAAAATATTTTTTGGTACATCTGTAATCACGAAAATATAAATTTATACAAAATATTAAGCGATATGCGTCTAATAAATCATTCACATTATAAAGTTATCAGCAATATTCCATACTTATTATTCAGCCTGTATAAGTATCCAGTAATAGTTCAGAAGTTAGAAGCAGACAAATAGCTTGACTTGGACATCTGATAAGAATGGAAAAGGAGAATGTAGTTGAAAACTTTTTTAAAGCGGAAGAAAGAAAATCGATAAACCAAGACTTTGATGGTAGGATGAGGTCGAAACAGATTTACTGAGTTTGGGTGTGAAGACATTGAGATTGAAACCTGTCGATAGAGAACTGTGAGCTGACATCCTCGGAATGCAAAGACCCTACAGATTGCGAATCCCAGCGTGTAGGTAACCTTTCACTAGTTTCGAAGAGTATGTTCTATATTAAATGTTTGTCTTAGTTCTCAAATGATGTTTATGAATCTCAAAAGCAATTGCATAGGCACAGTTACAGCTGGCTAGCTTTTAATGTATAGAAAGATCTAAAAGGACTAATGCAGATCTACTAACGAAAGTAAACTGAACGTTTTAGGTGTCGACTGTAACTCAAATCGAGACAATTAGCCATTTCAATGTGAAATGTTATGCGCTTGACATAGAGAAATTTGGCCACAATTTCTCTTAATACGGCGACGTCATTAATTTGTTACAGTGGGCCTTTGATGATTGAAATAATTTAATAATTATTATGATCTGTTGAAATAATTCCATAATTATTATGATCTGTTAAAAATGGAGTTCTGCTTCTCACAGCCAAATTAAGAGAATACAAACCATCCAAAATCGATGTCTTCCATTAATAAAACAGGCGCGCCCTGGTGTGTGCGAAACACAACTCTGCAATATGAATTAGGATTTCTGGAGCTGAACATAATCCTCCCCAATAGCTACAGAAGACTACACAGTTCTTTTGATCATCGTGAAAATCCCCTAATCCGGCAAATTTGAGGAAATAATCCACCTGCTCCGCCATTTCGAAGATTGAAGAGGGAAAGGCTTAGGCTACAGTTTTAATATTATAAGAGAGTATTGTAAAATCCTTTTCATGTCAGTATCTCACATAGGATGGCTTCCCAAATATATATTAATTTTATAAGCTCATCAATAATGTAGGCCTCTATTTTATACAATAAATTTTCCTTGGATAAAAAACTGTTTGAAGCAAAGCAGTTTCGAATCCAGCAAGCCGTGGTAAAACACAAAGGAGAAGCAAATGCGTGGTTAACGAGGTTAGCCACGAAACAAATGAATGTGACATAAGAATAATACATGCATCATATTTGTACAAAATGTCGGATGATTAATGACTGTGGCGGGTATAAAGACAGAAATTCTTACTTCAATATAATCTAATTGTAAAGTACTTAATTGTGGTATTAATTTCCAAATGAATCCAATTCTCACTAATGACATATTATTATTCATTCGAATTTCAAACAACACATGTACGTCATATTGGTGTGTGAATCGTTTCGACTATCAATTGCATTGCAAAATCCTTTTTATGTTAGTATTTCGCATAGAATGGCTCCCCAAATCTATACTAATAATAAATCTGTAACCGAAATTTTTCTGGTAATTTTCGATTTTCCAAAAATAATTGGTCCTAACATATATAATTAACCACCATGAAACCGAAAATCGCATTTTTGAAATTTTTGTTTGTATGTCTGTCTGTATGTTTGTTACCTTTTCACCCGATAATGGCTGAACCGATTTATATGAAAATTGGAATATAAATTAAGTTCGTTGTAACTTAGATTTTAGGCTATATGGCATTCAAAATTCTTTACTTAAAAGGGGGTTATAAGGAGGCCTGAATTAAATAAATGGAAATATCTCGCTTATTGTTGATTTTTGTGAAAAATGTTACATAACAAACGTTTCTTTAAGAATGATTTCCGATAAGTTTTATTCTTTACAAAATTTTGATAGGACTGATATTTAATGAGATAAATGAGTTTTAAAATTAAAATAACGCCATCTAAAACGGTGCAATGAATTAAGAACAAATGACTTCGTCTATAAGGGGCCTTAGACAACAACAATCGAAACAGGGGCCTTGGACATCAACAATCGAAAGCTATTAAACATAGCCTACAGAGAATGTTTCTGTGTTTGTATGAAGTAATATCAGAAGCTAAATTAACCGATTTGTATAATTAATTATTATTTCGCCATTGGAAAGTGTAGTTTCTCTAGATGGACATAATACTATAATGTTATTACAGTAACGTTTGAGTAAATCGAGGACAGGTAAGATTAAAATAGCTTCTTATGCACAGAAAATTTGATAGGCTATTTTGTACATTCGTTTTCTGTATTTCTTAAAATAATATTTAAAGTACACTCATTTTAATCTCAGAGAATTAACGAACAACGAGAGTGTATTGATTTAGTATGCAGTAATAGTACGTTTGCTTAGCAATCCATTATTTTATAATTCAAATTTTAACTACGCTCAATTGAATCGTGTTAAAATACATAAAATATATATGCAATAAATGCAATGCAAAAAAAATTGGGTAATGAGCGAAGCAGATTATCTTGCGCTGTTGTAAAAGTTGTTCCCTGGATCAAACGTCCTATTTTAATTATGTAATTACTTTATATTTATTTCTAACATGTGCAGCGGAGCGCACGGGTACGGCTAGTATATATTAATTTTATAAGCTCATCAGTAATGTAGGCCTTTATTTTATACAATAAATTTTCCTTGGATAAAAATATGTTTGAAGCAAAGCAGTTTCGAATCCAGCAAGCCGTGGTAAAACATAAAGCAGAAGCAAATGCGTGGTTAACGAGGTTAGCCACGAAACAAATGAATGTGACATCATACGAATAATACATGCATCATTATTTGTACAAAATTTCGGATGATTAATGAATGTGGCAGGTAAAAAGACAGAAAATTTACTTCAATATAGTCTAATTGTAAAGTACTTAATTGTGGTATTAATTTCCAAATGAATCCAATTCTCAGTAATGACATATTATTATTCATTCGAATTTCAAACAACACATGTACGTCATATTGGTGTGTGAATCGTGTCGACTATCAATTGCATTGCAAAATCCTTTTTATGTCAGTATTTCGCATAGAATGGCTCCCCAAATATATTGTGACAGCGACGTGAGATTCGAACTCACGACCAGCGTCCCACAAGAAAGCAGATCGCGCGGGCTTCACGGAGCACTGTGGGACGGCGCGCGGCGAGAGGGGAAATGGCCTACCCGACGAGGGAGAGTGCGCGCGCGCAACTGCTGCGTACGGAAAAGGGGGGTCGGACTCTCCCGACTCTTCGAGAAGTGCGTCGAAGTGGAGATATCCAGATAATTCTCTGCACGCCTGTAGAAATTTCTCGCAACTATGATTTCGCTATAAAAGAAGAAACGCCAGCGAAATCGAGCAGTTTTCAGTTGATTAGTCAGCCAGTCAGTGAGAAAGCCAGAGCAAGCAAGCCAGTCTTGTGTACCGGAGTTCGACTCGAGTGTGCGTCCGCTACTGTATCAGCATCCGAAGGCCTGAGTTCGAGTGCATTGGACCGCAGTTGGAGGGACCTGAGTTCGAGTGCAGTGGACCGCAGTTGGAGGGACCTGAGTTCGAGTACAGTGAACTGTCTCTGAAGGTCTGTGGTTCGAGATACTGTGAACTCGAGTGACTGAGCTAGAAGAACTAAGAACTGAGAACTGATAGTTCTGATTTGTAAATAGTGCTTTGTAAATATTAGTTAAGATTAACAGTTCATTGTTGTTCGTAATAGTCCAAGTAAATTGTCATTGCCGTCAGTGGAGTGCTATAACGAATACTGTGTTGAGTGAAAATTCTATTGTTGACGAGAGCGTTTAAGGTGAATTGTAGAAAGGAATTATTGTTGGAAGAATAAGATCCTATTGTTGAGTTGAAATAAAATTCACAATATATTAATTTTATAAGCTCATCAATAATGTAGGCCTTTATTTTATACAATAAATTTTCCTTGGGTAAAAAAATGTTTAAAGCAAAGCAGTTTCGAATCCAGCCAGCTGTGGTAAAACACAAAGGAGAAGCAAATGCGTGGTTAACGAGGTTAGCCACGAAACAAATGAATGTGACATAAGAGTAATACATGCATCATTATTTGTACAAAATTTCGGATGATTAATGAATGTGGCAGGTAAAAAGACAGAAAATTTACTTCAATATAGTCTAATTCTAAAGTACTTAATTGTGGTATTAATTTCCAAATGAATCCATTTCTCTGTAATGACATATTATTATTCATTCGAATTTCAAACAACACATGTACGTCATATTGGTGTGTGAATCGTGTCGACTATCAATTGCATTGCAAAATCCTTTTTATGTCAGTATATTTCGCATAGAATGGCTCCCCAAATATATATTAATTTTATAAGCTCATCAATAATGTAGGCCTTTATTTTATACAATAAATTTTCTTTGGGTAAAAAAATGTTTAAAGCAAAGCAGTTTCGAATCCAGCCAGCCGTGGTAAAACACAAAGGAGAAGCAAATGCGTGGTTAACGAGGTTAGCCACGAAACAAATGAATGTGACATCATACGAATAATACATGCATCATTATTTGTACAAAATTTCGGATGATTAATGAATGTGGCAGGTAAAAAGACAGAAAATTTACTTCAATATAGTCTAATTCTAAAGTACTTAATTGTGGTATTAATTTTCAAATGAATCCAATTCTCACTAATGACATATTATTATTCATTCGAATTTCAAACAATACATGTACGTCATATTGGTGTGTGAATCGTGTCGACTATCAATTGCATTGCAAAATTCTTTTTATGTCAGTATATTTCGCATAGAATGGCTCCCCAAATATATATTAATTTTATAAGCTCATCAATAATGTAGGCCTTTATTTTATACAATAAATTTTCCTTGGGTAAAAAAATGTTTAAAGCAAAGCAGTTTCGAATCCAGCCAGCCGTGGTAAAACACAAAGGAGAAGCAAATGCGTGGTTAACGAGGTTAGCCACGAAACAAATTAATGTGACATAAGAGTAATACATGCATCATATTTGTACAAAATTTCGGATGATTAATGAATGTGGCAGGTAAAAAGACAGAAAATTTACTTCAATATAGTCTGATTCTAAAGTACTTAATTGTGGTATTAATTTCCAAATGAATCCAATTCTCTGTAATGTATTCATTCGAATTTCACACAACTCATTAGCGTCATATTGATGTGTGAATCGTTTCGACTATCAATTGTATTGTTGTCTGGAGACTAGGCCTCGTGGAATGATTAAGCATTTGAGTAATTAACTGGAAGGCTCCGTCCGTCTTGTTGAAATTAATTGCGGGGCGTATAAAGACAGAAATGAAAAGAAATGTCAAAATTTTATTTAAAATTCCAAGCATCCTTACAATTGAAACTATGCTCATAATGACAATCACGAACAGCATGAACATTCCACACAATTATAGGGATTCGATGAATCGCTAGTCAATTTTTTAAGTGAAATATACGAGTCGAAATTTGTAATACAAAAGGCTTTGTGTGCTGTTGCTTCGGGATTGTACTGTATACGTTGCTGCAGTTATCGCGTAAATGAAATTGTCGAGATTTATGGTTTTCCACCAATTTATACAATACAATGCATAAATTAGTGAGAGTGGGGTTACTACCAAGCAGTGCGTCTTCTGTGTAGTGTTGTGACGTTATTCAGTTGAAACCAGTGAGTGAAATTACATTTCGGAATATGTATTATATGCCTTTCTAGTCTTAACCAGGTACGATAAACTTTAACACGAGAAAGACATATAATACATATTTCGAAGTGATATAGTGTTAAAAGTTGTGTAATCAAGATGTAGAAATTACATTTCAAAGATAAACCACACATGTTAGGCCAATTATACAGTGTTCATAGATTTGATAAGAAACGTAAAAATTATATATTACAGTTATATGAACACTAATAAATATAATATAATTATTAAAGAAATTAGTAATAGTCAGACATGTTTCGGAGATGCTTCTCCATCCTCAGTGACTATTTACCACGACGGCTGGTTCAGGTGATCGAACCGCGTTGTTGCTTGGCTTAAAGGAGACTGAGTCAGTTTAATAAAACCTGCTTAAAGGAGGCCTTGAAACCCAAATACGTCAATATCCAACCGAACACAGATTCTCGAGGTTTTAGATTTGAGTCAGTCTCCTTTAAGCCAAGCAACAACGCGGTTTGATCACCTGAACCAGCCGTCGTGGTAAAGTCACTGAGGATGGAGAAGCATCTCCAAAACATGTCTGACTGTTACTAATTTCTTTAATAATTATATTATGTTTATTGATGTTCATATAACTGTAATATATAATTTTTTACGTTTCTTATCTTATAGAAATTACATTGTTGAGAAGTTTTCTGGCGATGGCTTTGCTAAGTGAACGAGAGCATGGCTTGAAAGAAAGCGTGCAAACATACCTCAGAAAGCTAAGCCAAAAAATGAAAAGAGTAGACTGGAACGATTGCGAGAATGTAGGGCCAGGAAAAGGACATTTTCTAACCTCTCTTTTGCAGTTCAGTTACATAGCGTCAACGACTTAGTGAATGTTCTTACACCGCCAAAAATCAACGAGAGTAATAACTGATTAAACAGTTGTCAATGATTTAGAATTTAATCGTAGTTCACCATGTAAATAACTTAATTCATTAAAAGTACATATAAAATAATTATTTGGAAAGCATTTTATAAACAATCAATTTAGTTATGTATGCTTCATTGTACGAAATGGAACTATAAAAATTGGATATTTATCCTTCGAAGAGGTGGAAAAATTCAAATATCCTGGAGCAACAGTAACAAATATAAATGACACTCAGGAGGAAATTAACCGCAGAATAAATATGGGAAATGCCTGTTATTATTCGGTTGAGAAGCTTTTGTCATCTAGTCTTCTGTCAAAAAGTCCGAAAGTTAGAATTTATAAAACAGTTATATTACCGGTTGTTCTGTATGGTTGTGAAACTTGGACTCTCACTTGAGAGAGGAACAGAGATTAAGGGTGTTTGAGAATAAAGTTCTTAGAAAAATATTTGGTGCTAAGCGGGATGAAGTTACAGGAGAATAGAGAAGGTTACACAACGCAGAACTGCACTCATTGTATTCTTCATCTGACATAATTAGGAACATTAAATCCAGACGTTTGAGATGGGCAGGACATGTAGCACGTATGGGCGAATCCAGAAATGCATAAAGAGTGTTAGTTGGGAGGCCGGAGAGAAAAAGACCTTTGGGGAGGCCGAGACGTAGATGGGAAGATAATATTAAAATGGATTTGAGGGAGGTGGGATATGATGGTAGAGACTGGATTAATCTTGCTCAGGATAGGGACCAATGGCGGGCTTATGTGAGGGCGGCAATGAACCTCCGGGTTCCTTAAAAGCCAGTAAGTAAGTATGCTTCATTTGTCATGTCTTATTTTACCATTCTCATTTCTAAATTATGAATAATGAGTATAAAAATGTTTAATTTAAGTCTAATTTATCGTCTTTCAATGCACGAACACTTAAAGAGATTAAAACACACTTACAACTAAGATGTTTCACTTCTGCTGCGCATTTACACCACGCATTTATTGTTTTATGTTGTGTTTTGATTCCAGAAATGTACATTCACCATTTATCGTTATGCAATTATTTCGAGCTTCATAACATTGTACACTGCAAAATGACTTGTTCGTTGTGTTCACCTCACAAGTCCTTTAACCTGCTATGTACACAACTTAAGCAATACACAGAATTACGTCCAATTTAATACAAGTGAAAGCACTTGAAAGGGTGAAATGCAGGACGCAGGGAGATGTCAGTTGTGATGAACTCCGCGACAAACAAACGTGACAGACTGTAGCTGAGCCAATAGCTACAAACGTGACCCGGAGGCAAAACCAAGCGGCGGGATCCAGTGTAGGCCTATCGTGGAACATCAAGCCAGTGCATAAAATATGACGCCATACATTTTGGTATAGCAGTTTTATAAAAATTCCAGCTATTATTATTATTATTATTATTATTATTATTATTATTATTATTATTATTATTATTATGTCAGATGCGTTTCCCATTCATTGTGGGCTAAAGCAAGGAGATGCACTATCACCTTTACTTTTTAACTTTGCTCTAGTATATGCCATTAGGAAAGTCCAGGATAACAGAGAGGGTTTGGAATTGAACGGGTTACATCAGCTGCTTGTCTATGCGGATGACGTGAATATGTTAGGAGAAAATCCACAAACGATTAGGGAAAACACGGGAATTTTACTGGAAGCAAGTAAAGAGATAGGTTTGGAAGTAAATCCCGAAAAGACAAAGTATATGATATGTCTCGTGACGAGAATGTTGTACGAAATGGAAATATAAAAATTGGAAATTTATCTTTTGAAGAGGTGGAGAAGTTCAAATATCTGGGAGCAACAGTAACAAATATAAATGATACTCGGGAGGAAATTAAACACAGAATGAATATGTAGATGCCTGTTATTATTCGGTTGAGAAACTTTTATCATCCAGTCTGCTGTCGAAAAATCTGAAAGTTAGAATTTATAAAACAGTTATATTACCGGTTGTTCTGTTTGGTTGTGAAACTTGGACTCTCACTTTGAGAGAGTTACAGAGATTAAGGGTGTTTGATAATAAGGTTCTTAGGAAAATATTTGGGGCTAAGAGGGATGAAGTTACAGGAGAATGGAGAAAGTTACACAACACAGAACTGCACGCATTGTATTCTTCACCTGACATAATTAGGAACATTAAATCCAGACGTTTGAGATGGACAGGGCATGTAGCACTTATGGGCGAATCCAGAAATGCATATAGAGTGTTAGTTGGGAGGCCGGAGGGAAAAAGACCTTTAGGGAGACCGAGACGTAGATGGGAAATAATATTAAAATGGATTTGAGGGAGGTGGGATATAATGATAGACAATGGATTAATTTTGCTCAGGACAGGGACCAATGGCGGGCTTATGTGAGGGCGGCAATGAACCTCCGGGTTCCTTAAAAGCCAGGAAGTATTATTCTTATTATTATTATTATTATTATTATTATTATTATTATTATTATTATTATTATTATTATTGATCGAAGGAATGGCGAAAGGAAGAAAAATTCGTAGCAGAAGAAGATGTCAGATGATAGATAACATTAAAATATATTGATTATAAGCGGAGACTAACAAGCAAACGTTCCGATGGGGGCAGATAAAAAAGTTAAATTTATTTCTTCCACATGTTAATGATATCAAAAGAATGCTTATACAAATTTTAGCCACTCGACCGCAATTACGAGGTAGTCCAGAAAGTGATTTTTCCTGGGGCCGTTTATAGAAAAAAGCACAATTGCATAGAAATATTTATTGAAACAGATACAGCAATTGTTGCGCTATTTGCCAACATATCCCCCACTGGAATTGAGACATTTGTCATACGATGGGATCAATTTTTGTGTCGTAGAAGTCAGCCGCCTCACATCGGAACCAGCGTTTGACTGCATCTGCACCTCTTTCTGTCGATCCCATGATATGAGAAATGTCTCAATTTCGATGGAAAATATGTTGAAAAATTGCTCAACAATTGCTGTGTCGGTTCCAATAAATTTTACCAATGAAATTATGTTTTTTTTCTGTTAACGGCCCCTAGCGAACTTATTTTTTACGGCCCTCGTAATTGCCAAAATTTTTAAAACTACTTCTTTTCATATTATTAACATGGTGGATGAAAAAAAAAATTCACTTTTTTATCTGCCCCCATCAGAACGTTTGCTTGTAAGAGAAAAGCAGAAAATCAGAAAGATTGGAGAATGCTGGGTTTGCAGTTAAACACCTGCCCTTGGGCAGAATACTATGAAATTATTATTGATATTTTTATAAAGATTGTTATGGATTTAGACATGCACAGGATGGTTGTAGACATAAAAACGCCGTATATGAAGGGGATGACGGATAGGATGGTGATGACCAGGATTAAGATTTTAGGTGCTGAAAATCGGGAAAATGTTTATTTTTATGTGCAAAAATCGGAAAAATATGTGAAAAAAGGGAATGCATTGCCATAAATGGACGTCACATTGAGCACCTTCTATGAGCAAGTGTTCAGATCTCAGAAAGTATGTGTTGTAGGACCTATGTTTATTATACATTATTTTCTTGTTTTGATGCGTAGTAGCACCTCCTAAAATATTGGATACTTTTTTAACATCCTGTATATTTCCAACAACTTTTCCCTTTGCATTTTTCGCCATCTGTACTAATAACAGAGTTTGTCCATGTCGATTGAATTTTGAATCACCCTGTAATATATGAAGAGAATATTGTAAGCTTACTCGAAGATGGATGAAACGTAAATGTTGGGGATGGCCTATTTCGTAACGTTTCTGTGCTTGTTGACATGTAATGTCATTCGATCTAGTCACTTGCCAGTTGCTTTGCTGTATGGCCTATATAATACATCGCTAATCAATTTGTGATTTTTGTGCTTTAAATTTCCTATAGAAACTAATTTTACCGTACTAAAAGTATACAGATTGTAGGTAGGCCTAATTAATTTTGCCCTGGAAAGTGCTTGTGATTGGCGTCGTCTTTTAGCAGACAGATCAGATAATTGTTTTGATAATTATATCCCTTATCCATGCCCAACTTCGCCAGAGTGCAGAAACATACTCCTGAAGCTTATAGAATAAGTTAGAAATTTGCTTTGTCACTCACAACAGTATATTTTGTATCTTCAGTCTCTCTCTCTATCTATGTCAACAGTCTTAATATGGCTGGGAATATAACGACGTCACGGATGAAAGAACAGAACTTTTGTTTCAATTTAGTAAACAAAGACAGATACCAGATTGTGAAAATTGTGCTTGAAAGTTGTGGAACTTTGAACACGGAATATTGAATGGCCAATACGAAACCGTCGTTTCCATTTACTTTAGAGGTTTTCTTGCTGATCGGTTTGTTCATCAAACTACGGCGTCTGTCGTCAAGTGACGCACTCGTTAAAGTTTCAGTACTCGCGTTAATCCTGACTCCAACCGTCATTTTATTTCTACGTACAGGTTTAATGAAAATCAAGACGGTTTCTAAATTCTGAAGCTTTGTTGCAAACTAGATCTCCATAATACTGTATAAAAGTAACAGAGAATGAAATGTACCCGTAAAATTGAGTCGAACGTTTGTGCTCTTGTTGCTTTTATTGTGAGAAAGATTGAGAAATAAAAGTTTGATGTTTCATTTCATTTGTTTGTCTCACTGCCTGCTGGATCGCATTCTATAGCTGCGTAAACTGCCTGCTCAATGAAAGTTATTTTGTGCGAGATCGTGCATATTTGTTTGGTTTCCGCACAAAACCAATCCGCGGAAAGTCTAACATTCCACATTCAGTATTCCCAACCTAACACACATAAGAATTTCCCTCTTCTTACCGCTTAAGTGACATATTGATTTTACTGCTTTAGGCTTTTAACATATTATTTTTAGAGACGTTCAATATAGTAATAATCAGTGGCGGCCGGTGAGACATTCTGGTGGTGGTGCCAAAAATGAAAAAGTTGTACGCAAATTACCCTAGTGAAATTAATAATCGCAGTTCACGTTTGCATTATATTAAATAAAACACATTAATTAAACCAGCTATTTTACCAGGTGTACAGTTAATAATGTATCTAGTAACAGTTACAATAACATTTCCGAAACTAATAACGAAATTTACAGATACAGATAATGCGAAACTTTCACAGTATTGTTAGTGAAATACAAATAACTTTTATAACTAATAAAATTACTAGCAAAAACACAGGAGATAAACAATGGCATAGATAATAAACTAACACGTTTGCACTTTAACAGGCCGATGAATCCAAGGCAGCGGCCTGAATTAACAATTCATGTCCTGCAAAGATCTCATGTATCGTTAACAGAAGCATCAATACTATAGCAAGAGTATAACTATTTAGTTGCCGCAAAATAAAACAAATATTACACAACATTAACAAACAGTTTTACATAATATGAAAAAATATTTATCTTTCTAAAAAGAACCATGACTATCTCTGCGTACAATATAGTTATGGATAATAATTTACAAATTCAAATCCAAGTTATGTGCATTACTTTTGAATTGGCAACATTACATTAACATTTGGCGCGGAACTCTAAGTCATAGACAAATGACGTCTCAACAACCCTGTTTTAGCGAAATTTCTGCATTACTGTGCTCTAAAGGGCGGAATATTAACTACTGAGTCAAATTGAATTCGGCAAAAAATCTGCCATAAGAAACGCATATAAACTAGAAACAGTAGCCTTTTGTACACTGTTATATGGACGCAGGTAGTGCCTCACAGAAGTGGCTCCAACGTTCGGAAAAACGCTGCAAGAGTGCGTCCGGATATGTGCGCGCTCGTTCAAATGAAATACGAATAAAATGTGTAGAAATAAACTATTACAACTGCTTTCTAGGATATTATTTTTGTTTCTTTCATTGGTGGTGCCATGGCACACTGGCACTACCCCAAAAGCCGCCCCTGGTAATAATTATAAATTGGAAACTTACCACTGCAATTTCACCTAAATTGCACTGTTAATTATTGTTTTTAAATATTTGCAAAAATTATTACATAACCTTACCGTTTGTTTTAAGTTCGCATTTATAGACTGGGGGGAAAAAAAACAGACGTATATCACGGCCTGCTGGAGTATAGTAAACACAGAAAACATTTTAAAGCAGCAATGTTGAAGATAGATATTTTTGTTTTACAAATTTGCCGTCATTGAATAGAAACCAAGATGGAGCTTTCATTGCAACTAATTAGAAATTCTTCTTTCAGGTATGTAATAAACGATCTTCGCACAAAATAATGTACGATACACGAGCGGTATGTTTCCTTTCAATTCTCGGAAATTAAAAAAGCTCAACTACGTTTCGCTTTTTCAAACTTTTCCTCGAACATGAAAACTTCAACATACCGCTCTTGTAACGCGTATTACTATTGCCGCTAGGTGGCAGGCAGTACCCACCGCTATATAGAGTCACTGTAACCGCTATTAACATTATCAATATATGCAAAGTCACTACCTGCCACCTAGTGGCTACTCGCGCATAACCGTTGATTGGGCAGGCAATGTAAACAGCCATAGGGTGCGATCCAGCAGGCAGTGGTTTGTCTTAAATTTAACGAGACGGAGCCTTCTTGTTAACTAGTTCATAATCGGTTTCTCATTCCATGAGGCTTAGTCTCCCGACAACAATGCAATTGATAGTCGAAACGATTCACACATCAATATGACGCCAATGAGTTTTTGAAATTGTAATTAATAACAATAATAATAATAATAATAATAATAATAATAATAATAATAATAATAATAATAATAGTAATATATTATTCGAGATAATTTTATTGCATTCATTAGACAATTAATACCAAAATTAAGTACCTACTTAAGAATTATACTACGTTAACTATTTCTATCGTACTTCTCCGCATATTCATTAACCACCCCCATTTGTGTACGAATAATAATGTTTGATTAAATAACTAAGATTTAGTTCAGTATTTCGTTAAGATTTACAAGTTAAAAAAAGTTTCATGTGAATGTTTTCCAAGTCCATCTGATACCGAAATCACAGAACTACAGCAACTGTTTTAGCACTGCCCCCTTGTATAAAGGCATAAATCACTGACGTAATGAAGCATAAAAATACATTATTTACCTATTAATAAACGTCATCATTATTGTTGGAATTGCATGGGGACCTCATGCTAATCTGTGTACAGATTAGAATTTAACACTTATTTTCCAATCATCCCCTCTTAACTCGGCAGAAGGAGAAAAATTACGACTCATAGCAAATACCTTTCTATAATAATACCGGACAGCTAGCAGTTTTGTGTGCGAGCGACGCTGGTGCTGCTACCTACCTACCGGTGTGGAGATACTCGCGAAACAAGTTGTAATCAACTGCAATGTATATTGTTGCTGGGCTAGTTAATAGTTTTATTAATTAGTGCTGTGTTAAAATGTCAAGGTGTATATGTGCTGTTTATAATTGTGACAATAGCAACATTACAAATTGTTCCAAATCGTACTTTCGATTACCGACAGTTCATAAAACGTGAGTCAACAAAATTCGTTATTAGGCCTAATGACTTTGACTCTGTATTGATAGGACAATAAAAATTAGCTTTTTTATTCATGCGTAATAAATGAATAGGAGTTAAAATATATTGCAAGTTTTAAGGTTTTAGCAAATTACGTTTTATTGTTGTCTACATGGCTTTACTAATAATTATTACAAGCATCAGAATACTACCATTTTTATTTTTACAGTTGTCAGCAATCGGTATATAAAGCATTATTGTAAATTCATTCCTAATGTCAGAACTGATTTTGTCTCACTAAAGCAAAGAAAAAATATGTAACAATTAATAATTACGGAAAGTAATATGAGTATGCAATTTTCTCATAATATGCACCTCTGATATAAGGTAATAATTTTACATTAAACTATTCAACATTTCTTAAGTGTTTCATATATTATTCCACATTAGTAACTCACGTTTTAAACAATAGTCCAAATCCCGCTATGTTAATATTTGTATATGTGGACGTAATTCCATCCCGCTCCGCTAGATGTCAGGTCGCCGATATTTCGCACTCACACCAATGCTACTAGTATACATCTGTCCGGTATTATTATAATAAGGTATCTACTCATAGCTGAGAGTTGGCATGTCTGACATCCTGAAGGACATTGACTTCAAGCCAATTACAAAGGCATTCTCTGTAAATAAATTTCGCAAATGTTTGTGTTCAACATTTGATCAATAGTAAATAATTGATGGTAATTTCTTATTGTGCGCCTGTGTTTTCTCAATCAGTATGATTTACCAACCAAATACCATTTTTACTGTGTGTTCTTCAAGTTCAAATTTCATGTTGTGTTACCCAAACCTTTGCAATGATTTATCTCTGCTGTACATCATATTATTTTTAATGCGAAAACATTGATTTTCTTGCAGATTACTAATTAATAAACATAAGTTTATTTTATAGATAAATTAGCGGGTGGGTAAAGTGCGTTAACTCCACAGATGGCCGAAATTGGGTTTTTAAGTTCAGATGGTAGAGCAAAACAAAACCCATGTTTGTGTATAGTACAATACTTAACTCCTATCTCGATTAGAACCATAGCTATGTGATTGTGTTTCATATGTTAATTCGACAAGAGCATAGTTGTGGGTGTGTAAAGTGTCTTAATTCCAGTAGTTGACAATTTTATAACAACAGTGATCAACTGTATTGGAGGGAAGTGAAGTGGCTCCATTTCCAGAAGAATTAAAATGTTACGTTTTATTTAACGACGCTCGCAACTGCAGAGGTTATATCAGCGTCGCCGGATGTGCCGGAATTTTGTTCCGCAGGAGTTCTTTTACATGCCAGTAAATCTACTGACATGAGCCTGTCGCATTTAAGCACAATTAAATGCCATCGACCTGGCCCGGGATCGAACCCGCAACCTTGGGCATAGAAGGCCAGCGCTATACCAACTCGCCAACCAGGTCGACTCCAGAAGAATTTGTTTGGTATTCTTTTATACAGGGTGTTTCCGAGGTGTTGTTACAAACTTTCAGGGATGATAGCGAAGGGCACATGTATTAATTTCAGATAAGGAACCATGTCCGGAAATGACTGAGTTGAAAGTTATAAGCAAAAATAGTTGTGTGGAAATGAAATTGTAATTTGACATCACGTGCCCTCCTTCCCTTAACCTTTGGAACAGTCGTGGAAAAATGATATGGGCCGGATGTCTCCTACGTGAGTACTTGTCCGGGTACAATCTGTGAGCTTGTCTACTGTTCCCATTGGCTCATCCGTATTCGAAAATCAGGTCTGCTTATTCCGCTCTCATGTACTCCATTTCACTAGGACTGATCGACTGGACACTGCAACTTGTACACATACACTGCTGTCTACAGACGTGCATATCAGGACCGACCATGTCCGTTACATATTACGCTATCTGCATTGCTTTAGTGTAGTTTCCTGTCCCCATCCTTCAGACATTGAATGGAATACTGTAAGTAGACAACGTAAACAACGTCAGATGAATACAGTATGTGTTAAGATGTACAGATAAATTCATATAAATAAGGTGTACAGAGGAATAAAATTATTTAATTTCCACACAACTATTTTTGCTTATAACTTTCGACTCGATCATATCCGGACCAGGGTTCCTTATCTCAAATTGATACATGTGCCCTTCCCCATCATCCCTAAAAGTTTGTAACACCACCTCGGAAACACCCTGTATATGACTAGCCTGGAAGAGGAGGAATTTCAAGAAGTCAGTTTTCTAAGAAGAGGTAAGGTCAGTGCACTTACACCACTTATGGCATACAATGCACCTTTGCCAATCTCTACACAAAAGAATGAAACGGACAGACAGAATGAGAAATGAAGAGTTGCTGTAAATATTGGTTGAAGAAAGAATAATCCTGAAACTGATCAAAAGAGAAAAATAAATCTCGTGGGTCAGTGACTAGAAGAAACTGCCTACTGAAGGATGCACTGGAAGGAATGGTGAACGGAAGAAACGTTTGGGAGCTGAAGAAGATATCAGATGACACACAACATTAAGACGTTTGGATCATAATATGTGAAGACTAAGAGAAAGACGGGAAATAGGAAATATTAGAGAATGCTGGGTTTGTAGTGAAAGACCAGCCCTTGGGCAGGAAACTATAAAATATATAGGCCTATACATTTTTATATCATTACAGTGTTATTTTTACATTTTAATTTGGCATCAAAGTTGAAAGGTGTTGCTCTTATTATACTTTTACTGCTATTGTATTTTATTATTTTGCTCCCTACATTTTAAAAACTATGCATATAAAGTAAGCGCTGTATTAAATTACTTGTAGCAGTAAACATTATGTAGGAAAACTTGAGTGGGTAAAGTGTCTTAAGTCCAATTTTACACGGCGTCTCCTTAAGTTTAAGCCCATTTCAGAGTCTTAAATTAAAATTGAGTTTCAGATATGTTGAAGAAAGTTTGACAATACTCCAACAAACACTATAAAGGGATCATGAAGTAAAAGTGTACAAATTAGGATGTTCGGAAACTATTCGAACTTTGAAAATCATTTTTCTCGAAAACAACTTTTATGGAGTTAACACACTTTTCCCATCCACTCGCCAATTTACATTTTTACTGCTGTGAGTGGTTTTGTAGGCAGGATCGACTGCGCTGCTTTCCCCGGGGACCTTTAATGCTGTTAAGACGGCCCTGCATATAATATCTTAAAATATAAAAAGAATTGAGACTGGATCTGCTAACATAATAGGTAGCTACACGTTGCGGATTGCTTTTGATCAATATTGCAGTAAAGGCGTAACCTGGCCATGAATAAACTAACGAATGCACTGCGGGTACCATCGACCCAGTTCCTGTAAGAGACAATGTTGTAATTTTCGTTACAATTTTTCTATAGTGTTCCTCAGAAAAACGTTTCACTAAAAAAAAAAAAAATAAAGCACCATGTCATTCAAAAAGGTGTGGAGATTATAATTTTGCAATTCATATTGAGAATTTGTTCAGATAATTATGTCAATCACTAACGTAAACTTAATGTTTTGTTTGTAATTCTTCAATACGATAAATAATTTTGATTGAATAATAAGAAATAAAACATCAACTTTAACTGAAAGAGCTGGCTCTGACACTAACGTTTGAGATTCGCATTCGGGGTTTCCGGGTTCAAATCCCGTAGTCACTCAATCTGACTGGGGTTTTTCATGACTTTCCTCAGTCACAAAGATAAATGCCTGATTGAAAATTTGCATACCATTAGTCGTCATCGTTTCAATCGTCAATATCATAAACATTGATCAAAATCTAAAATCAGTTACATGAACACAAGCCATCTAGTACAAACAATAGAAACAGGAACTAAACAGCAGGAAAACCGGTCTACTGATATACATCCGTATGACCACAGATGTTAAAGAATGTGTAAATAAACTTAAGGAAAAAAAACCTTACATTTTATCTTATGGGGTTTAAAGTCACAAAGCTAGCCTTTACTTGTTTCATTTCGGTTGCTTTGACAACTTGTATTGTGGGGTTTCATAAAATAAGTAAAACGAACCTATCTAACAAAGGAATCTGATTCTGTCTATTGACGGAGAAAAAAAAAGTTAAATAATTTTTGTTATACATGAACTCAATTTTATAGAAATAAGAAACTTCAAACATGGATATTGCGAAGAGAATAAGGCCTGGCACACAATAAACCGGGAAAGAAAACAAGAACGAGAACAGAAAAATGATTAAAATACGTAAGTTTAAATGTGAGCATTCACAATTAACAAGAAGGTTGCCGGTGCCCGGGAACGGGAACGTGAAAGTTGGCGAAGTTTTAACTTTGCCATTCTCGTTTCCGATCATAGCGTACTAGATTCTTTCTGTTGTTATCTTAAAGCTGTTTAGTCGTCGTTTATTTTGTAGCAAGGAGGCCGTGAAAATTCTTTTTCATCTATCGTTTCTAATTAACTCAGAAATTCAGTAGAATCGCTTTCAATAAATGCTACGTGAATATGTGACCATATTATCATGTGAATTGAATTCTTAAATATTTTGTGCCATAAATTTTTGAAGTTGGTTAACCTGTGTTTGTGTTGGCTGCCTTGTACTCATGAGAGAACGCCATTGGTCAATTATACACAAATAATATCAGGATGCGTAATATCGACTTAACATATCGTTATTGACATACATATCGATATGCATAGTCGTTTCCGTTCTCGATTTATAGTGAATAAAAATCCTTCATCTTCACATCCTCCGCTTCCCGTTCTCATTTCCAGTTTATTGTAGACCAGCCTTAAGTAATAGTAGGAGGATAATTGGCATGTTTGACTGTATTATCTAGAATGGAAACATTATTAGCAGAAAAAATCAAGTTAAGATATAAATCAATATTGCACATTATACAGTGTCGGCAAAAAGTTTAAGGACACCCATCCAAAACATATAATAAGCTGCAGGCCTTAAACTTTGTGCTAACATACACGTGTTACTGTTTGACATGAGAGTACAGCAGAAATGCTACATTTTAGTGAAAACTAGGGGTATCTAGCTCTATCCATTCAAATTTTATGATATTGTTTATAATTTAATATACCTTCAAAAAAGTAATTTATGTACAGGGTGCTTCCGAGGTGGTGTTACAAACTTTCAGGGATGATGAGGAAGGACACATTTATCAATTTGAGATAAGGAACCATGGTCCGGAAATGACTGAGTCGAAAGTTATAAGCAAAAATAGTTGTGTGGAAATGGAATTGTAATTTGGAACCACGTGCCCTTCACCCTTAACTATATTGGAACAGTCGTGAAAGATGGTATAGGCCGGATGTCTCCTAAAATGGGTAAAACGAACAATCTGTGAGCTTGTCTACTGTTCCCATTGGCTCATCCGTATTCGAAAAAAAGGTCTGCTTATTCCGCTATTTCGTGTAGTCCTCATTTTATAGGAATCGAAGAAACTGCAACTTGTACAAGAGAGTATACACTGCTGTCTAAAGACGTACATAAGGACAAGAATGTCCGTTATGGAAAAATCTGCATTGCTTTAGTGTAAATTTCCTCATTCCCCATCCCCAGACAACGCACTGAATGGAATACTGTAAGTAGACAACGTAAACAACGTCAGGTGAATACAGTATGTGTAAGATGTACAGATAAATACACATATATAAGGTGTACAGAGGAATAAAATTATTTCATTTCCACAGAACTATTTTTGCTTTTAACTTTCGACTCAGTCATTTCCGGACCAGGGTTCCTTAGCTCAAATTGATAGTCTACATGTGCCCTTTCTTAAATATTTTGTCATCCCTGAGAGATTGTAACACCAGCTCGAAACACTCTATATAAAAAAAATTATAACAGAAAAATGGATTGAGCTAGGTTTCTGAATTTTTTATACAACATAGCAGTCTGATCATTATTGCTAAAGTTCATAAATAATATTTGTTAAAATTTTGGGAGAGGTTGAACATTTGCTAAATTTAGTGAAAACGGAGTAAAATGTAGCAAGAAGAAACATTGTTTTTAATTTCCCTCCAGTGCTGACTAGATCGTCATAATATCTGTCTCTGTGTCAGAGCAGTGTACTAGGAGGCTTTGGTCACATGGCTGCTCATAGGGAGGGAATGCTTCTTCTTGCTACATTTTATCCCGTTTTCACTAAATTTAGCAAATATTCAGCCCCTCCCTAAATTTTAACAAATATATTTTTTATAAGTTATAGAAATAACGATCTCATAGCTACCTGGTAGACCTACTTGTATGAAATAATTCAGAAATCTAGCTCAAACCATTTTCAAGTCATAATTTGTTTCTTATATATAAATTACTTCGGAATATGTATGATAAGAACTTTCTTGTGTTAAATTTTAACGTACCTTGTTAACATGTTTCGACCTATTTTCTGTCATCTTCGGAACTGGTAGTTGTTGGTCTTGGCGCCACTTGTTTCCTGTGTGGGTGCGTTCGTAGTGTAGAATCAAAGAGTTTATGTGTTTTGAAATTGAGTTGTGTGTTGAGAATATCGTTGGGGTGTGTTTTGGTGTGTCTGTATATTTCATATTGTTCTAGTGTGTTGAGTTTCTTGCTTTTGGTTGGATGTGCAGTATTTCCATGTCTGTGTTGATGTCTCTGTGGGTGTGGTTAGCATTTGTGATGTGTTCTGCATATGTGGAGTGTTTTGTAATTTTGTTATGGCTGTGATGTGTTCTTTGTAACGTGTTTGAAATGATATGCCTGTCTGTCCTATGTAGAAGTTGTTGCAGGTGTTACATTTGAGTTTCTATACGCCTGTGTGGTTGTATTTGGTTGTTTGTGTGTTGAGATGTTTTTGTAGGGTGTTATTTGTTCCGTATGCGATGTTGTAGTTTAATTTCTTGAATGAGGTTGCAATTTTATGTGTGTTTTTGTTTTCGAATGTTAGTGTGATGTATTTTTTGTGTCGTGTTTGTGTTGTATTCTTCTGTTTTTTGTGGTTTTCTTTTGTCTTACGCATTATGTTGTATATTATGTTAGGGTTGTATCCGTTAACACAAAAAAGTTCTTATCATACATATTCCGAAGTGATACAGTGTTAAAAGTTGTGTAATCAAGATGTATATAGGCTAAATTACGTTTTTGAAGGGTGCCTTAAATAAAATTGTAAACAGTATCATAAATTTTGAATGGATAGAGCTAGAGACCCCTGGTTTTTAATAAAATGTAGCATTTCTGCTGTACTTTCAGGTCAAACAGTAAAATGTGTATGTTAGCACAAAGTTTAAGGGCTATAGCTGATTATATGTTTTGAATGGGTGTCCTTAAACTTTTTGCCGATACTGTAATTCTGCCTGGGGATGAAGTATGGACGACGGATAACAGAAATGCTGATATAAGAAGATTAATTATATCAATGGAACTACTGTAGAGCCGATGTAATTGGACAAAGGGGATTAAAGTGGTATGAATATGCCAATGGGATGAAAAGCTGACAGATATCAAAGATTATCCAGGAATTAGAAATCGAAGGACGAAAACACAGAGAAGTCACTACGAACCTGGCAGAGCTGTGATCAGTGCTCAATGCAGAACTTCGGTTTAACCCGAAAGAACAAGAAAAATATTCGATGGAGGAACGCCAAGGACAGTCGTAGGTCCATGTCTCAACGTTTTTGAGCACTGCACCATCGTTGAGAAGATATCAGCATTGAGAAATAATCTACAGGGTGTTTCAGATATACTTTGACAAAGCTTGGGGGCATGTTCCTCACAACAAAACAAAAAAAGAAGTTCATATAGTCTAAACGTTTGTTCGAAAATCCTTAGTTTTTCAGTTATTAATGGAAGAACATAATGAAACATCTGTTAGATATTGTCAGCTTGGTAGCGAGTGTTGCAACTTTAATCAATTCAGAAACTCATAACTAGGGCTAGGATTTTGATGACCTATAAATCATGAAAAAATGTCCTAAAAACAATGCATTTATGAACTAAAAATCTTTCAAAAATGCCCTTAAAAATGCCCTAAAAATTGATCTTACATAATTGGCTTAGTAGGAAAAGAGGTTTTGCACTACTTAATATTTAGACTTGTAATGAAATTAAATTCCAATACCAACATTTAAATTTATTTAATTTTACATAGTATTTTCTAAGTGGTACACTTTAATTAATTATTTTACCTGATGTAGTTTCCATGTAGTCCACCGTAAGGCCACTCTTATCCCGAATTAGCAGGTATAGAGGAGTCTATATTGAAGGGATGGTTGGAGTGTATTACGTTAAAATGGCAATATTTATGTAGAAAAACGATTAAAATATTATACAAAATAACGGGTATTAGCCACCGGCAGACTTTAATTAAGGCGCTTGCCCTTAAGCGATCCGGAGTTGCCTCGGCTGCGGGTTCGATTCCCGCTTGGGTTGATTATCTGGTTGGGTTTTTTTTCCGAGTTTTTTCCCAACCGTAAGACAAATGTCAGGTAATCTATGGCAAATCCTCGACCTTATCTCGCCAAATATATCGCTATCACCAATTCCATCGACGCCAAATAACCTCGTAGTTGATACAGTGTCGTTAAATAACCAAGTAAAAATAATGGGTATTTATATCCAAAATTAAATGAAAATGCCTCAAAAATGTCCGAAAAAAACAAAGATGCTCTTATGAGTTGAATCAGGCAAAAGATGCAAAAAAAAATGCCCTAACAAATATGTCTTAAAACACTCAGTTTATCACATAACATATAAATACTAAAGTAGCAATGTTTCTGGCTTACTAGAAAAAAGATGCAATTTCATCAAAATCCTAGCCCTACTTATAACAAATGTTCAAAATGTTCTCCACACACATGCATTCGTCGGATCACGGACTCCTTGGCAGCACATAGCCATCTAGGATAAAATGGGTGCATCAGCAGACTTGTATCGATAACATCATTCAATTATCTAATAAAATGAATATTATTATCGGTTACAAACTTGAGTTATGTTGTTGGATTGTACCTTGAAACGCGTTGAACGTAATTTTTCATTGTTATGAATTGTCTGAACTGATTAAAGTTGCAACATTTGCTAACAAACTGACAATATCTAACAGATGGTTCATTATGTTCTTTCATTAATAACTAAAAAACTAACTATTTTCGGACATATGTTTATATGATTTTTTTTCTTGTTTTGGTGTGAGGAATATGCCTCCATGTTTGTCAAAGTATTTCTGAAACACCCTTTATATGTCGAAATGAAACAAATGAAAATAATTTACCTATTCATGTCTGGAGTACGTATTTTTCATAGATTTATTTCCCTAAAGTGGGTCCTGGCAGAATTGCTTTGTGGTGTCACACGATCCGCGGTTCGAAAAAGCGCTGACGAATGGCACACATTTGTGACGTCGTATACTTCTTTGCTATACGGTAGAAGAATTCATATTCTCGAGTGCATTTTACTTGAAAGGATCTAGTCAACAATTCCTTTTAGGTATATCAATATTTTCGCTCGCTATCGCTTTCGATTTAAGAATGAATTATTCATGTAAGTAATAGAGTCGCTTGAACGCATCTGATGGTTGCTTATACTGCCTGCTCATGGTTTTACAGTGCAGTGAACAGTTCCGATCAGTGATAATTTATAGTGTCAATGAAATGTGTTCTGTAATCTCAGTGAAATGTGTTGTATAGTGTCAGTGAAATGCGTTCTAAAGTGTCGGTGAAATGTGTCATAGTACCAGTGCAGTGAATGAGATGAGAGTAAAGTGAAGGATTATTATCCGTACCAATGTGAAACTTATGTAGGGCCTATACATATGTAGGTTGTAATGTAAAATTAGGTTCACTTATTAATTAGGTTATTTTATGTATTATTATTAATTGTAATTATTGCATATAATTGTATTGTGTATTCTTATTGTATTGTGTATTGTATAATTGTATTGTGTATTGTAATTTTATTATGTATTGTTTATATTGTGTATACCACTGCCACCGGGTGCTTGCCCACTTGCAGTGTAAATAAATACATACATACGTAAGTCCATTCTAACAATACTTTCGCTGAAATGGCATCACCAAATATACTAATGTTCATTCGTATATCTGGTCCAAACTATAAAAAAACGTTATTCTATCTATTTTGTGCCAGTGTGACATATTGAAGTGTGTTAGGAATAATAACCATCAGAAACTTGTGTCAGAAACTCTTGTGGATAAATTCGTGAAACTTCTACTTAGTAATGTAGAGAAGTTCCACACAGAAAAGGTTTTCCGGTTTTCCTGTTCTTTCAAAAACAAAGAATATAATGGATTAACGAAGAGGAAGAACAAGCTATTAGAGTCACGAAACAAAGAAATATTTTAATCAAATATACTACAAACATAAAGCATAGGAACCTATATCCACAAGCGACTTCACTGGCCGTTAGGTGCTGCCATCTATCGACAATTCTTTTCTATTCATGTTGCATATTGTAATCAACTGCAATATATATTGTTGCTGGACTAGTTAATAGTTTTATTAATTAGTGCTGTGTTAAAATGTCAGGGTGTATGTGTGCTGTTTTTAACTGCTACAATTACAGCATTACAAACTGCTCCAAATCGTACTTTCGATTTACGAGGAATCATAAAACGCGAGTCAACAGAATTCTTTAGTAGGCTTAATTCATATTCATCTTCTTTCACTGTGGCTGTTCCTCGGCTTTGGAATTCCCTACCGAGTAATGTCAGGGACTGTCAGACATCAAACCAATTTAAGAATAGACTAACGAAATATTTTTCTAGCAATTCTTGTTAACAATAATAGCTGTATCAGGTTTCTCAATGTTTAATGGTTATATATATCACAGATAAACATCTAAATTATCTCATTATTATTATTATTATTATTATTATTATTATTATTATTATTATTATTATTATTATTATTATTATTATCATTATTATTATTAACATTATTATTATTATTATTATTATTATTATTATTATTATTATTATTATCATTATTATTATTATTATTATTATTATTATTATTATTATTATTATTATTATAACTATTTCTTACCAATGTTTATTATTGTCACCCTTATTACTTATCCAACTTTCATTATTTACTTTCATGTTGTTTTATGGTCTAGATATTAATGTAATAACTATGTAAGCAATTGTATTCAATTAGAATTAGAGTCTGGCTGGGCGGAAGAGAAGGCCTACTGGCCGTAGCTCTTCCAGATTAAATAAATAAATTATTATTATTATTATTATTATTATTATTATTATTATTATTATTATTATTATTATTATTATTAATTCCTTCGTCTTTGTGTTGATAGAATAACAAAAATTAGCTTTTTTATTTAGGCCTAATAAGGGAATAGAAGTTAAAATATATTGGAAATTTTAAGGTTTTACCAAATTAAGTTTTATCGTTGTCCACATGCCTTTACTAATTATTACGAGCATCAGATTACTACCAATTTTATCTTTGAGTTGTCAGCAATGCGTATATAAAGCGTTATTGTAAATTAATTCTTAATGTGAGAATTAATTTTGTTTCACTAAACAAAGAAAAAATAAGCAACAATTAATTACAGAAAACAATATGAAGCATGCAATATTTCTCATAATATGCAGCTTCGATGTAAAATAATGTTACATTAAATAGTATTCAACATTTCTTAAGTGCATCGTATATTATTCCGCATTACTACCTCACGTTTTAAACAATAGTCCGATTCCCGCTATGTTAATATTTGTATTTGTGGACGTAATTCCATGTCGCTCCGCTAGATGTCAAGTCCATGATATTTCGCACTCATGTCAACGCTGCTAGCATATAGCTGCCCGGTATTATTATAGTAAGGTATTTGGTTTGACCATTGAATGAACATGAACTTCAAACTTGAGACAAATAATCATGTAAAGATTTTCAGCTCAAAAATGAAAACTGTTCATTGTTGATTAATGCTAGTGTTTTGTTTAATTTCATGGCCTACTCTACATGATTGTAGATACGTGATGGAACAGATCAGTCATATACTGTAAATGTGAGAAAGACAATGGACTGTTTTCGTGTTATAATAGACTGGGACATTGGCTGTGAATAATTCTCATTTTGAACATTTGTTGTAAAGTTTGATTAATCATAATGTTTTATTTAGTTTTATAGCCTAATCAACATGATTTGACATACTTATTTGTCTCAAATTTGATGTCCATGAAATAAACAGTTAAAAGACACGAAATGGGTGAGTGGGTAAAATTTCTACGCATTCATTCCTACGTAAAATTTAATGCGATTCGGAATATGTAAATCTTAAAAATAGGATATCGCTTGAAAAATTACATTTACTGTCACATCTGTATGCCTGAATAACTAACTTTTTCTCGAACACTGCTATCATATCGCAAGGTTTATCTTTCTGTGTTAAAGTTTAAGGGGAGAGGATGGCAATTTTTTTAACTTTTTTCCTATTTTGTGTAAAATATTATTTTTTTTATGTAGAGAGCTCATAACTGTGGCAACTCAACCAAATAAAAATATTTTGAAAAAAATATATATTTGGGGGCCCAAATTTGAAAAAAATGTACCCAATGCAGGATTGTACTAAAACCGATATATCTAAATCGTTTTTAAAGATAGATTCAAACAGTTTTTTGCAATGTACTTGCCAAATCATGCTCTACAAACTGTCTGTAACAAAATGTTGATATTAGTCCCTACGTTTGTAAAATAAACAATTAAAATTTAATAACAATTTTCTGAATTCCTTTCTTGCAAACAAACGGACGTATTTTTAAAATGAAATCAATTAACAAAATTCTGTTACAGAGAAAAGTTTCATAATAGCCTAAAGAATTTGTGTTCTAAATTTCATGCATGTATCTCTAATAGTTCACAATTATATCCATTTTTGTCTGGCAATGTAGCAAAAAAAATGAAGTTATTGGAAACCGATAAAAGCGGGCGTATGATTTAAAAATCCATAGCGCAGGAAGTTTAAGAATGACGACTCAACATCCGATAAGGGCACAAATGCCCACAAAATGTTATGCAATGCATTCCATATCAAAATGTATTTTAAAGAGAAAAAATTTTTTTTTTGAAAATTTAATTTACCGGAAACAACAATAAAAGTGGGCGAGTGATTTAAAAATCCATAACGCAGGAAGTTTAAAAATGGCGACTCAACATCCGATAAGGGAAAAAATACCCACAAAATGTTATGCTATACATTCCACATATATCACAGAGTATTTTAAAGATTTTTTTTTTTGAAAATTTACTCATTTTTCACCAAAAAATACCATCCTCTTTCCTTAAGGCATTATGAGTAATATTCTATACTTAATGAACACTCTGTATAATTGTATTTTCATTTATTCATTAATTCATAGTGTTCTGCCCAAGGGCAGGCCTTTTACTGCAAACCCAGCATTTTCTAATTTACCTTATTTTCCGTCTTCCTCATATGCACCGCATATATTTTATATAGGAAAATTTAAAAAAATAATATAATAAATATAGAGCGTTCAGTCTGGATCCCGGTCAGGAACACGCGCATCAGACATGCTTGTATGGTCGGCGTAGACTGCATCATTATTGATCCGGACCTCCCTTGTATTCTTACTGACATAACTTTCAATAATGATAGCATGCACACAATTATAATATTTTAGTTCATAAAATGTACTAACCTGTGTTATAGGAGTTGTTAAAAGTCGTGTTCGCCTGCATTTCCAACGTGTTTTGATAGAACTGTTGTTCACAACCAAAAAAGTCTTAAAAATAGAATTGTGTACACAGGAATAACTCCCATACTATAGAGTATAGACTAACTTACAAGTAATATAAGAAGAAAAATATATTACAAGCATACAGAAAAGCATAGAACTTTTGCGTGTGAATAACAATTCCATTAGGAGGTAAACCCATGGCGATTCCTCGGTTTCATCTCGTAATCACCAATTGCACCGACTCTTGATAACTTGGTAGTTAATAAATCTTTGTCAAGGGGAGGCAGAGGTGAATATTTCAAAATCCACAAAATTTACCCGATTTGTTTGAAATTGATCATAGATACTAAGTTTGTTATTAGTAATGGACATACCAAGTTTCAACTTTCTAAGTACAATAGTTCTGTAAATATTAATAATTTTATAAAACTTTATATCATTTGATATAAAATGCTCCATGCACCATATTGTAAGAAATTTTCAATATTTCTTTTTATTTATTTGTTCAGAGAAGGTATATAAATAATGATAAGTATTAGTTTGTTATGGGAATAATATAGTAATACAGTTATCGTTGTTTTAATTTCATACTTTTAAGGGCACAAAATCAAAAACTAACATCGGAATATCAAAATAAAGATAATAAAAATGGAAAAACCAAATTTTCATTTTTTCTTCAGTTTTGTTCGAAAATTTCACCTCTGCCTCCCCTTAAATAACTGATTAAAACATTTTCATAAATTTTAATGAGAATGTCTGAGAGCAAAAATGCAGCAGGTTGAAAGGGTAGTAAATGTCATACATCAGCCTTCAGAACTTCTAAGAAGGCACACAAAATAATCAGACACCCTTTGCATGAACATGAACTGTGGGTTGTATTCGACTGTAATCATGATACAGATATTATTTCAATGACATCGTATCAACTACGTGAGTTTTCATCCATAAAAAATTGTCCTCATCACTGGTGAAGAGTGGTCTATTAGATAGTGGTCGTGGCCTATTTCAAAGAAAACTTCCAAACCGAATAAATCAGCTCAAGACTTCAAATAATTGATCGACTTTCGATTAGCGGAATATTTTGCTAATTTCTTGGTGAACACGGCAGTTTTGGAAGAGGTTAATAGGCTTTTCGTCTCTGTCATTCCATGAACCCTTGTCTCCAGCACAGTTGTAGTGGTACTTTACAACTTTCCACCCACTCTTTATTATAAATAAATATCACCGCTCTTCTTTGGACCACTGAATTCGCTCCCGGTCTTTGTAACATCATTTCTGATACAGGGTGTATACAAATTGGTGTTAAACATTTTGGGGACGTATTCCTAAGAATGAAACATTAAAAACTTTTATTATCATAAACATGCTCCTGAAAATGCCTATTATTATCATAAACATGGTCCTGAAAATGCCTATTTTCAGAGTTACTCTACTTCATTGCTAACAAACTCGTAATACAAGTCATATTATTAAGGAACTTTCCACCGGCGTAGCTCAGTCGGCTGCGGCGCTTGGCCAGACCCGGGGTTGCGCTCGGTCGCGGGTTCGATTCCCGTTTATGCTGATTATCTGGTTAGGCTTTTTTCGAGGTTTTCCCAACCGTAAGGCGATTGTCAGGTAATCTATGGCAAATCCTCAACCTCATCTTGCCAAATACCATCTCGCTATCAACAATCTCATCGACGCTAAATAACCGGGTAGTTGATACAGCGCCGTTAAATGATCAACTAAAAATTAAGCAACTTATTACAAAAATTGCTCAAATGTCCTCAGAGCGCAGAGTCGATGCATCGTCTGAATCTGCGTTTTATGCTTTGATGTACTCTGTTGAAAACACCTGGAGTGTTTCGTGTTTGTTAAAATCCATTTAGAATACGTTCTTTCAGAACGTCAACGTTAAGGTGCATAAACAATGGATTTGAAATTTTCCCTAGAGTAAAAATTACATCAACATTAGATGCATAAACTATGATTTGAAATTTCCATAGAGATAAAAATCCATTGTATTTCAATCTGGCGATCGGGCAGGCCATTCAATGGATCCCACTCGACCAATCCATCTTTGAGGAAAACGGCGATTCAGATGCCAACGAAGTCTCAGATTAAAGTGAGATGAAGCGCCATCATGCAGGCACTATATTTCGCGAATAACGTTCAGAGATACATCGTCCATTAAATATTGCAATTCGTTTCTGACAAACCGCCGACATCTTTCACTTCACTCACTGAATACATTCTTGTTACTATATAAACAACCAAACAAACAAAATGCAATCAAACAATGGAAAACAAATTTCATAGCCTGTTCTAAAGAAAAAGTTACAATATGAAATAAATTTGAGTTGACTATTCTTCTGGATGCAATGTAAGGGCAAAGTCCTTATAACTCCTGAAGCTAAGCATTTTTAGGACTATGTATGAAAGTTTTTTCGGTGTTTTTCGTTATAAAAGTACGTCCCCAAAATATTTGACACTAATCTGCATATACCCTGTATATTTTCATTACTTTATTTTAGGGAAGTAACTTAATGTTTTTCTATTAGGAATATACGAAAGATAGTTCGGTCTTTGAAGTAGCACACGACCGCTTTGAATGGTAACAATTGGTTCTAGAAGACCGACGTGCGGAGGGACGCGGTGTCACGCACTATTTCGTTGTCGGTGTTGATAATAACAGGCCCTGTTGTATCAGCTTGATAAGAGTCTCATAAGTTTGACGTAAAGAGAGACGCGGTCACAGTCCTCAATATTTCTCATCGTCCACGACGATGTCGGCCGACGTTGGCGTCGTGACGGCCGCGTGAAGACTACGATAGGTGTCGCGACGCTGTCTAAAAGACGCGTCGAACTTGTCCAACTCACTAAGGTCTCTCGTGAGCGATGTCGTGGTGCCACCCATCCTAAATCGAAGCTGGAACTCCCGCTTGAACTTCTCCTACAACGAGAAACCAACACTTTCGTTAAATTCCGATCACACAGGGTGATACCAATATCTCGGTACATTTTGAAGCAAAATTGAAATAATGGCTGCAACTTTATGTCAATTATATTTTTTTAATGTGAAATGTTTATACTCCAATGTCAAAAGAATGATTGTTACGAAAATTTAAACATCTGACGTCTGTTGCTTAGCAACTGCATTACGTCACAGTATTCTGACGTCACTTGCCTGCAAACGGATCAGATTCTTACATTGCTATGGTGTTTAAAACTATAGTCGCGACGCTGTCATTCCCGGCGTGACTCCTCTTTGCTTACGTCTTACGAAGTGAAGGCTCTATAAAGTCTAGGTAGGTAGCATCGTTCGCCATTTTTGTTCTTTCGTTGCCGAGCTACCATACGAGGGAATCTATTTGCCACACCGTTAAACATTATCATGTCGTAGCTCCTATGGTAATAAATCAAACGCACTGTAATTCAGCAAATAATTGAGCGGCAAATAATGTCTTCGTGTGCTTTCTGCGAACGCCAACGAAAGAGCCAAAATGGCGGGCGATTATATTAAATATTTATCGAGCCTTAAGAAATGAATAATGACGTCTTCATCAGCGAATCACAAGACGCACACGTTTAAATGTAGCCGACCTGCAACGCGATTGGCTGCCGGAAATTAAAGCGACTGGACTATAGAATGATTAACTTACTTTCTTACATGAATTATATTTACTTATTTCTCTTATCATACTCGTAGATCTTTATTAACGGGTGTCCAACAATCCAATTCAGGTTAAACACAATAATTCCACTGTAAATGTTTGTACAAAAATATGGTACTTATATATTCAACAAAGAAGTAGAAGAAAATAATCATTAATGATACAATTCCTTAACTGTATTAAATTTATTTCATCTCAGTCAAATTCATAATCCTTATTTATAATTAAAAACCAATTCGTTAAAGATCTAAATATCACAGAAACATCCAACCGAGAACATATGAGTTTCACCCAATTACAGGGATTTTTTTCTCGTCACACACAAATTTTGTGACTATCTATCCACTCAAAACACTGAATCATAGAGTAAATTTGCCGTTATGGTCCTAGCTGTAACATAATCCGATATTCCAGCTTTGTACAAACTTGATTTTATGAAGGCACGATTGAAGAAATCTCGCGGTGCCAATAATTGGAATGTGTAGCCCATGGTCTTGAAGCAGCTTCATCTATTCATTTGTTTAGATTTAATTTAGGCATTGCATCGCAAAAGAACCTCTTTCTATTTCACTGTAAATATTCATTTTGACTGATCTCAAATTAATGTTATAATTTTTTGTACCGAGACTTTTGTACCACACTGTATTAAGTCAGTCCTTTACCTGACTTCGGGTCACTGCTGTCTGATGAATTGTCATTATTCCTGTTACTCATATTTTATATTTTTCCTCCTATTCATTTGTCAATGGAGTCTATAGTTTTAGAGATACCTTCATTCACTCTCAAATGAAAACTGATCTATAGACTCATCGTTTGATTCTTTCTCTCCGTTGATAGACCTAAATAAAACCGCCCAATGAGTTTAATTCAGATTTTGATCGACTATATCATCGGATAACTATTTGCGAATGAAGCACGAATGTAGCGGATATGAAACAGCTGATACTATAACAAAGGACACAATGGACCTGGTATAGCAATAACCACTGTCTCCTGGATCGTATCCTATAGCTGCTTAAGCATGCATAGGATGTAATCCAGCGGGCAGTGGCTATAACATGGCGGACGCAAAACAGTTGACACTATAATAGGTATGGCGGACATGAAACAGCTGATGTGATTAGTTTACACGGCGACACAAAACGGATAAGTTAACACTCTGAACACAAGATAGCTAGCTGATACTTTAAAATCATGAAATAAGTAGTTCTTTCACACAATTCTCATGAAATATAATTTTCTTTTGAATTAATTCTTAATACTACCATTAGTAGGGGCTACAGCACTTTCTTTTATCGTCATCTTTAACTGATTTAATAATTATTTAACTTGATCTCACTTGTTTTATCTCTCCCAGAAGCAAGCTTTACTACCAGGAGTAAACTTTTCATCATCATCATCATCATCATCATCATCATCATCATCATCATCATCCGTCACGAATAAGGCCTGTGAAGACCTGTTTCGGCTCCATCTAGCCCTCTTTAAAAGATCTTCCTAACCGTCGATGTCCTCTGGATTGATATTGCATCATCATTTTGGGGATTCTTGAATTGTCCATTCGTTTTACATGGTGTAGCCAATTTAGTTTATATCTGTTTATTTTTCCTTCTACTGACTCTACTTCTAATTGTTCCAATATTTCTTCGTTCCTTTTTCGATCTAAAAGAGTATGAAGTAAAGTAAGAGAAAACGTTTATGGAGACTTTGTTCGGAGTCCGAGGATAAATTTTGCAATACATAACGTAAATATTTCAACAGAGGTATCTAAAATGATACTTATCCGGTGTGGCTTACTGGATAAAGCATCAGCACGTAGAGCTGAAAACCCGGGTTCAAATCCCGGCGCCGGAGAGAATTTTTCTCCGTTCCATTACTCTTTCATCGTATGATGACGCAGAATATCTGCATGGAAATATCATATGTACTTCGGTACATTAAAATAATATATATGATATGCGTAAATCACTTCGTGATTTAAGACGGCGCTTATTCCGTCGGATCCCGGCCAACTAGTCACTCGTAACGAGTGCACCTCAGCACATGTGTGGACTTCGGTCCTACGTTCATAGACATCTATGACGTAGTGCAGAGGGCGGCCACTAGAGGGAACCCAAGAGTTGGAACTTAATCTGAGACAATTCTGTCCGACGCCGGGGTTTTTTATTTTTTATTTTAGTAGGTTATTTTACGACGCTTTATCAACAGCTTAGGTTATTTAGCGTCTGAATGAGATGAAGGTGATAATGCCGGTGAAGTGAGTCCAGGGTCCAACACCGAAAATTACCCAGCATTTGCTCATATTGAGTTGAGGGAAAACCCTGGAAAAAACCTCAACCAGGTAACTTGCCCCAACCGGGAATCGAACCCGGGCCACCTGGTTTCGCGGCTAGACGCGCTAACCGTTACTCCACAGGTGTGGACTACGCCGGGGTGGTATCCGGTGTGGCTTAGTCTATAAAGCATCAGCACGTAGAGCTGAAAACCCGGGTTCAAATCCCGGCGCCGGAGAGAATTTTTCTCCGTTCCATTACTCTTTCATCGAAAATGATACTGCTATGGCGGAATTCAAATCCAAGATAAATTTACAAAAATACAAATTAGCCTAAACTTGTTTCTTGTATAAACTTAAAAATTATAGACCGGCAAATTTTAATTCGTACGATATAATATACTCTATGACAAATGTAAGACACCGTAGGAGACCTTTTATTTTTAAGTTATTTTCTTCTACTAAGACATCTTCAACCGAAAAAGGTGAAGTGTTTAGTAGTACTCACGTTGTAGATGCCGTAGATGAAAGGGTTGTAGCAACTGTTGCTCATGGCCAGCCAATCACAGCAGAACCAGATGATGTTGATGTAGCGGTACCTGCAACAAACAGAGAGCGTCTTTGCGGACAGATAAATACATTCAAGTGGCACGACGCATCTTGAGTTCTAACACGATGTAATTGAATTATTGAGAAACATCAAAGCATCTGTCCACGGACACCATTTTCTATCTCATTACAGAAGGCCGTGAAATAATTAAGGTTTCGCTATTTGGTTTTTCTGCGCTTCTAAAAACTACCGCTAGATTCTCTTTTATGATTTCTTATTGCCGTGATTTATTAATGTGTCATGTAGAACTGCAATAATAGCCATTTTTAACGATCTCTGTGGTGTAGGGATGAGCATGCTGGTCTCTTACGCAGAGCCAGGGTTCGATCGCATGTCGGGAATTTTCTGGTTGAGGTTTTTCAGGGTTTTCCCTCAACCGTAAGGCAAATGCCAGGAAATTCGGGCCACAACATCCCTGAATATCACAGGCTTCATTCATCACCAAAATCATATTCATAACAAATTAGTAATACGTTATAGACGCCATCTAGTTCACAACAATAGAACCAGTCTGAACAATAGTACACAGGCCTTCGGATTTCACCCAAAAGATTAACTCGCGATATGAACAGAGATGTTAAAGCGAGTATAAATAACAGCAATATTGTTTTATGCCATTGTTGCCCAACATGTGACAGATGAATTAACTTCAAACAAATGAAATAACAATTCTTTGAGTTTCTCCTTCTTTTAATACCAGTCTCATTTCATAATTCTGCATTTTGTTAGCAATGATTAATTAAAATGTGGGAGGTTTGAAAGGGACACGGTGTATAAGTGCACTATACTTTCTATACTTTACGCCATCTTCAGTGTTTGCTTTCTCTTATTTCACATTTTCCGACATTTATTATCCTTCCGACGGACAAAAAGTAAACTTAAAATTGGGCAAAAGACTTCATTGAGGTACCAAATTGAAGCTTAAACATGTGGCTATATTCTAAACTGAAATTATTATTTTCAATCGATTATAAATATTTTATCTAAAAATATACAAATATACATATATTTTTTAATTGCTTATATAATGTGGCATATCTTTTGAATGGTTTCAAGATAAATAAATAATTTTAGTTTGTAACATTCTCCACATGTTTGGCGAAAGAAGTTTTACCATAGTTCAGTTTCCAATAGAGTTAGATTGGTCCAAAATTTTATTAGTTTTTTCAAAAGTATTTCTCTTTGGGTTCCCAAATTCGATTTTCATATTTGAATTATACAAATTCCTTAGATTACTCCCAAGAATCATGTCACCACAGTTTGAAAGACATTAAGGGGACACTCAACTTAAAAATTGCAGAAAAAGTGTCATAGAAATGAAAAATTAAATTTCTACACTAATTTACGTGACAGAATTAAATCAATACGCAGAATTCTTCCCCTATTCATTGAGAAGTCACAGTCAAATCACAAAGCCAAAAAATAAAAAATGATAATTAAAAGTGATATTTCAATTAATGATTGATTAAAAATTGAAATTTTTTTTTTATTTTGAAAAGTATTGGATCTAATGAGCTAAGATTTTGCATGTTACTTTCCATGTGTATATTAAACTTTTTCTCAAAATTTGAAAAAGCTTAGTCAAATAAGAAAAAAGTTCAAAAATATAGTTGAGTGTGCAAAATCTCAGCTCATTAGATCCAATACTTTTCAAAATAAAAAATATTTCAATTTTTAATCAATCATTAATTGAAATATCACTTTTAATTATCATTTTTTATTTTTTGGCTTTGTGATTTGACTGTTACTTCTGAATGAATAGGGGAAGAATTCTGCATATTGATTTAGTTCTGTCACGTAAATTAGTGTAGAAATTTAATTTTTCATTTCTATGACACTTTTTCTGCAATTTTTAAGTTGAGTGTCCCCTTAAGGAAGAAATGTGGATTTTTATCCTAAGAGCCGATGTAGGCGTACACCTTAAGGAGAAAGCATGCACCCGATTTATTTATATAATTTAAACGGGACGCTGGACATTCATAGCATACTTCTTTCAGCAATAAATTCCAATAAATGATTTAATAATTACTACATTATAGAGTAATACAATACAAAGTGGACTTAGGAGGAACTGAATAAAGTAAATTTAAATTGTATATAAAATATTGTTATGGCTGATTTGACTTACCTATAGGCTAATTATAATTGAGGGTTAGCTAAAATAAAGGCGTATACGCGTATGTGCCCTCATGATGGACGTCACTGCAAAATAATGTTTTGAAGCTCCTTGATCTTTCCTCGAAGTTTCATTTCTGTTCCTCAAATATTAATATTGGTAAGGCGGTTGGAAATTTGTAATCCAAGCTATTACTAGCCGTCGCATGTATCTACTCTTCTCGGAAAAGGCTTGAGCAGTTGTTTATGCAGCGTGATGTAGGTAATTCTTTTCTAAAATGGCCACCAGCGACGGTATATCGGACATAGCACGTACCACGAGAGAAAGGTACACTTTTTTTGTATTCGTTTTCTTCCCCACTTTGCACTGATGTCCTCACCACAATATGAGCTCCATCAGAATCCAATAATGGGCGAATAGCACGAACTGAAGAAGCAATGAGTGATGAAGACTGAACAACGGTTTTACTTCAAGAGGAGAAACAGTTTGGAAATACAGCTTTGTTTAACATGTAAACCCAAAGAGATGGATTATGTTATAATTTCAAACAGATTTGCTGCTTATCAAGTTCCGACGTAGTTGAAGAAGAGTTAGATATTGATAGCGTGTGGAAAAATATCCGAGATAATATCAAAATTCCAACTGAGCAGAGCATACTTTATTATGAAACTAAGAAAATGAAACCGTGATTTGGTTAAGATTGTTCCATGGTAGTAGAAAGAAGGAAACAGGCAAAATTTAAATTCTTACAGGGTCCAGTTGAGACGAAAAGAGATAATGATTTCAATGAAAAACGGGAATCAAGTCGTACACTTAGGAATAAAAAGAGAGATTGCTTGGAGGAAAAACTGAATGAGGTAGAAACAAATAGTAAGAATAAGAACATAAGAGATATACAGGGTGTTTCCGAGGTGGTGTTATAGTCCGCGTCACCGTTTTTGGCGTGTGAAATAAGTAATGGGGACGTTAAGTGCGAGTGTTTTACATTTGCCGCAGTCAGTCTGACAACTGTGTTCGGTAAATGGCTGATGTGACGTGTATAGGAAGTGGTACCATTCTCAGCTGCAATAACAACATGCTCACAAACTGGGCACTATATATCTAGGACATACGCCAAAAATGCTGGCGCCAGCTGTACAAACTTTGAGGGATGATAGCAAAGGGCACATGTAGACTATCAATTTGATATAAGGAACCCTGATCCGGAAATGACCGAGTCGAAAGTTAAAGCAAAAATAGTTGTGTGGAAATTAAATAATTTTAGTCCTCTGCACACCTTATTTATGTGTATTTATCTGTACATCTTACACATACTGTATTCATCTGACGTTGTTTACGTTGTCTACTTACAGTATTCCGTTCAGTGCGCTGTCTGAGGGGTGGGGACAGGAAACTACACTAAAGCAATGCAGATAGCGTAATGTGTAACGGACATGGTCGGTCCTGATATGCACGTCTGTAGACAGCAGTGTATGTGTACAAGTTGCAGTGTCCAGTCGATCAGTCCTAGTGAAATGGAGGAGTACACGAGAGCGGAATATGCAGACCTGATTTTCGAATACGGATGAGCCAATGGGAACAGTAGACAAGCTCTCAGATTGTATCGGGACTAGTACCCTCGTAGGAGACATCCGACCCATACCATCTTTCCACAACTGTTCCAAAGGTTAAGGGAAGGAGGGCACGTGGTGCAAAATTACAATTCCATTTCCACACAACTATTTTTGCTTATAATATTCGACTCAGTCATTTCCGGACCATGGTTCCTTATCCCAAATTGATACATGTGCCCTTCGCCATCATCCCTGAAATTTGGTAACACCATCCGGAAACACCCTGTATATTTACCTCACAACTGTTCTTTAGATGTCTCGTATACAGTGTCACCATCAACACAATCTTTATAGTACATGTCTCCACAAGTAACTCTAATTTACACTAACTATGTACCTTCTTATTAGTGTGTCTAGCCTCCCATTCAATACTTATCCCACATTTCATTTACTATTCTCTATTTCTTCACTAATCATAATATTAGTCCTTTCTCAGTGTCGTCTCTAATATTATATACTACTTTCAACCCCCTTTTTTCCCTAACTAATATTCACTAGAACCTCAATTTCATTTTTTCCTATACATTAACATAATTTTATTATTTACCCTATTTTTCCATTGACCTTTTCTATATTTGTCTTATATTCATTTAATGTTCCAATGTTCAATTATTTTTTTATGTCACTTATTCAATTCTCTTAACACTTTTTCACTATTATCTACTCTTCCTCTTTGCAATTACTTTTATTTTCTCACTACTCCACTTACCCCAATTACTTTCTCATTATTCTCACTACCTGCAAATACTTTTACTCTTTCTCTACACATTTGATTATTCACTTCCTCTCTCCCATATACTTTTTGATGTTTTTCCAGTTCCACTTCAGTTACACTTACCGACTACTTCCCCACATTTTTAATCGCATCAAATATCTCTGAAATTGTAATATCCAAATCCCACATTTTAATCGCATCTAATACCTCTGAAATTTTAATATCCAAATCCCACATTTTTATTCGCATTTATTACCTCTGAAATTTTAATACCCAATAATTTTAATCGCATCTTATACCTCTGAAATTTTAATATTCAAATCCCACATTTTTAATCGCATCTAATACCTCTGAAATGTTAATATCCCAATCCCACATTTTTAATCGCATCTAATACCTCTGAAATTTTAATGTCCAAATCCCACATTTTTATTCGTGTCTAATACCTGTGAAATGTTAATATCCAAATCCCACATTTTTAATCGCATCTAATATCTCTGAAATTTTAATATCCAAATCCCACATTTTTATTCGTGTCTAATGTGAAATGTTAATATCCAAATCCCATTTTTATTCGTGTCTAATACCTGTGAAATGTTAATATCCAAATCCCACATTTTTAATTCTAATACCTCTGAAATTTTAATATCCAAATCCCACATTTTTATTCGTCTAATACCTGTGAAATGTTAATATCCAAATCCCACATTTTTAATCGCATCTAATTTTTAATCGTGTCTCTGAAATTTTAATAAAATATTTTTATTCCAAATCCCAAATCCCATTTTTATTCGTGTCTAATACCTGTGAAATGTTAATATCCAAATCCCACATTTTTAATCGCATCTAATACCTCTGAAATTTTAATATCCAAATCCCACATTTTTATTCGTGTCTAATACCTGTGAAATGTTAATATCCAAATCCCACATTTTTAATCGCATCTAATACCAAATCCCACATTTTTAATCGAAATTTTAATATCCAAATCCCACATTTTTATTCGTGTCTAATACCTGTGAAATTTTAATATCCAAATCCCACATTTTTCGTGTCTAATCGCATCTAATATCCTTTTTTAAATTTTAATATCCAAATCCAAATCCCACATTTTTAATCGCATCTAATACCTCTGAAATTTTAATATCCAAATCCCACATTTTTATCGCATCTAATACCTCTGAAATTTTAATATCCAAATCCCACATTTTTAATCGCATCTAATACCTCTGAAATTTTAATATCCAAATCCCACATTTTTAATCGAAATTTTAATATCCAAATCTAATTTTTATTCCTCTGAAATTTTAATATCCAAATCCCACATTTTTAATCGCATCTAATACCTCTGAAATTTTAATATCCAAATCCCACATTTTTATTCGTGTCTAATACCTCTGAAATTTAATATCCAAATCCCACATTTTAATCGCATCTAATACCTCTGAAATTTTATCCAAATATTTTTAATCAAATCCCAAATTTTAATATCATTTTTTTATTCGTGTCTAATACCTCTGAAATGTTAATATCCAAATCCCACATTTTTATTCGTGTCTAATACCTCTGAAATTTTAATATTCCAAATCCCACATTTTTAATCGCATCTAATACCTCTGAAATTTTAATATCCAAATCCCACATTTTTAATCGCATCTAATACCTCTGAAATTTTAATATCCAAATCCCACATTTTTAATCGCATCTAATACCTCTGAAATTTTAATATCCAAATCCCACATTTTTATTCGTGTCTAATACCTCTGAAATGTTAATATCCAAATCCCACATTTTTAATCGCATCTAATACCTCTGAAATTTTAATATCCAAATCCCACATTTTTAATCGCATCTAATACCTCTGAAATTTTAAAATATTTTAATCCAAACCTCTGAAATTTTAATATCCAAATCCCACATTTTTATTCGCATCTAATACCTCTGAAATGAATATCCAAATTTTTTATTCGCATCTAATACCCAAATTTTAATATTTAATTTTTAATCGCATCTAATACCTCTGAAATTTTAATATCCAAATCCCACATTTTTAATCGCATCTAATACCTCTGAAATTTTAATATCCAAATCCCACATTTTTATTCGCATCTAATACCTCTGAAATTTTAATATCCAAATCCCACATTTTTATTCGCATCTAATACCTCTGAAATGTTAATATCCAAATCCCACATTTTTAATCGCATCTATTACCTCTCAAATTTTAATATCCAATAATTTTAATCGCATCTAATACCTCTGAAATTTTAATATCCAAATCCCACATTTTTAATCGCATCTAATACCCAAATTTTTTTCGCATCTAATACTGAAATTTTAATATCCAAATCCCATTTTAATCATTTTTAATCTCATCTAATACCTCTGAAATTTTAATATCCAAATCCCACATTTTTAATCGCATCTAATACCTCCGAAATTTTAATATCTAAAATCCCACATTTTTATTCGCATCTAATACCTCAGAAATTTTACTATCCAAATCCCACATTTTTAATCGTGTCTAATACCTCTGAAATTTTAATATCCAAATCCCACATTTTTAATCGCATCTAATACCTCTGAAATTTTAATATCCAAATCCCACATTTTTAATCGCCTCTAATAACTCTAAAATTTTAATATCCAAATCCTTAGCTGTCGCAGGTTCTGATCTTTCTTTACTGTTCATCTCAGTCTTATTTCTGTCTCTGTCTTTCATCTTATTTATTTTTTCTTTCCTTTCAATTTCATTATCGCTAACACTCACTGAATCTATAAATGTGTTATGTATATTCTTAACGACATTGCGTTTTTATTCATTACTATTCATAGTAATTTTACTGTAATCGTGTTCTACTTTGCTCTTGGCAAAAGGATATTTTATTTACTTATAATAAGATGCATCTCTGCAAATTTATTAGTGGTAAATATGTTACCTAACGCAGTAATTCACCATAATGTACTGTATACATGAATTATAATGAAGCAGAAGGCGATTTAACGGTGTGGTGTTGAACTACGCTGCTGTCCCCTTGTATACGATTATAGCACTATTCATGGCCTTCTGCAGAGATATCAGGATCCAATCCACAAACTTTGAGCTGTAGTTTGGGAGGTCAAGGCAAACATTTTGTGTCTGACAACTTGGAGGGTTGGCGACGCGTCATTTACTCAGCTGTGCGACGAACAATTTGTCAGTATGGGAAACTAATTACATTGGGTATTGTGGTTGCCTATGTACTAGGCGCTGGTACTGTTTGAATAATTCCCACTGACGACGGCTAGCGCTGCATTCAGTTATCAGTCAGTTGTCAAATTTGTGTCCTGTGTAACTGGTTTGTTTTATTTAAATTCCATGCTGTCCATTCGTGAGCTGTTGATGAGTTACGCATCCATTAGGGTGTCCAGATCATTTTTACCAACATATCGGACATTTACAACAAGTTTAAGGAAATACCAACCAACATACCCCCAGCCACTGCACTGTCGTAGCTCAAGCGGGCCACAACTGTGGAGTAACTGTTAGCATGCGTGACCGTGAACGAGCGGACCTGGGTTCAAATCCTGATTGGGACAAGTTACGTGGTGGAGGTTTTTTTTTCGGTTTTTTTTTTCTCAACCCATTAAGAGCAAATGCTGGGTAACTTTCGGCGCTGGACGCTGGACTCATTTCGCCGGCATTATCACTTTCATCTTTACTCAGACGCTAGGTTATCAATAAGATAATATAACTGAATGAAATGAAGGTGATAATGCAGTTGAAAAGCATCGTAAAAGTCCAGCAATTAAGAAAAAAAGCTCAGGCAGTCAACAGAGAGACGCATCACAGAATCCACACATGTGGAGTAACGGATAGCGCTTCTGGCCGCGAAACCAGGTGGCCCGGGTTCGATTCCCGGTCGGGGCAAGTTACCTGGTTGAGGTTTTTTCCGGGGTTTTCCCTCAACCCAATATGAGCAAATGCTGGGTAACTTTCGGTGCTGGACCCCGGACTCATTTCACCGGCATTATCACCTTCATCTCATTCAGACGCTAAATAACCTAAGCTGTTGATAAAGCGTCGTAAAATAACCTACTAAAATAAAAAAGCATAACAGATATTGCCAGCGACAGAAACAATCCAAGAAGCACCTATTATTTACCTTAAATGTGCATTGTTTAAAAACGAATGGAGGGCATTTCAAAGGGCTGTTCGAATTTAACAGACATTTATTAAAATGTTAATATTCTCCATGCCAGTTTCTTACAGTTCTTCAGACGATTTGATCTTCGGATAGTGAGATAGCAAAAAAGCGTTTGCCTTTACCTTCCAGCTACCATTCAAATTTTTGTACCTATATTGAATTCTAATACACCTGTGCCTATAATATTAAAGGTAGAACCAAAATAAAAGTTTGCTGCATCGTTTTAAATTACGGAAAGTAATATTAGTGTTTACCCGTTAATCTCTGGGAAGATGTCCTGCAGCACATTGTAGGTCTGCAAGGGCAGCCAGCAAAGGGCAAAAAGGGCCACCACTATCACTAGCATCTTGATCACCTGCAATACAACAGAGAAATATGTCTTTTTTCGATATATGAAATTAATTCCACAAGAAATATACAGGATGAACTGTTAATTTCAAGGGTTTATTCTTTGAGATAATTCAAACAAAAAAGTTTAATACAATTTTGCTAGTTTTTGCTTCCTTTTCGAGATAAAAATTGTTTTATGTAAAACATTTCATAGCGTGTTTTGGGAAAACCGTTAATTTTATTCTCAATAAGCTCAGTCAATTTAATACTATGATAATAAATTATTTAGTTTTATCCTTTGAATAGGCAGAAATCTGATACGAATAAATGTAACTTTTCGTCCTGCAAAGAAATGTTACAATGTTCGTCCTGCAAAGAAATTTTACAATGTTACATTTGTTCCGATCAAATTTATGCATATTTAAAGGACAAAACTAAAAGCCAACCGAAGACCATTTGTTCAGAGTCCAAAGAAATCATTTCGTAAATGTGCTCGACAATTTGGACCTCTCGAAAACAACAGTTCATAGAGCTTTAAAGAAACGTCTTCATCTGATTCCTCATAAACTTCAATTGTAACATGTACTTTATCCATATGATTATCATAAAAGGTATGATTTTGCTGTGAATATTCTTATTGAAATTCACAACGATGAACAGTTTTTAGGTCGTATAATGTTCAACGATGAGACTATTTTCCACGTTTCAAAACACATCGTAAACAAGTCACAGATTTTAATTTTACCAGCCATAAAACACATTGCACTTTTCTTTGGACATCTGTATTATGTAATAAATTCTAACAATGAAAATTATTGCATTTGTTGGATTGTTATCGTTTTTTGTTTCCTTCAGTGCCTCAAACGTACAGACGAAAAATTTTGGGAGTATTATTTTCGTCTGGCATCAATATTACATTTCTAACTGTGTTCATTCAAAAAATAAATTCCTCTGAAACACACCATGATTTTTGGGACACACTGTATATTGGGAATTTTTAAAAGTAAATACGCTTATATCGAATGGTCACTATACCTAAATAATTTAAATAAAATACGTATTTACATCAAACTCGACGTAACGAAGCTCCCACTGTCAATTTCTTGTTCCTTCTATTGTATATCAATATAAAGCGACTAAATTGTAATACAATATAAACATGTGGTACCCCTAGGAAGGTAAATCACTCGTGAAAATGAACTAAATCCGTTTCGCTTCCTTCTCTCTCTCTCTCTTTCCCATTTCAATGAATTTACGAGCACATTCGCGTGTTATCGCAGCACTGTGCAGCAATTTACGCAACCTCGGGACGAACAGATACCGTGAAACAAGTAGCTGCTACTGAAATAGACTTGGAAAGAAATTAAAACGATACTGGTAATTCGCTGCTGTTCTACAGGGAGTGCAAAAAGTATTAGTATATTGCTGCTGTTTTTATGATCTTACATTACGTCGAAATATACCGGTCAGAAGTTTCACAGAAGTAATTAAATATAACAAGTGACATGACATGTTTTGTTGTTGAAATCTATTGCGATATTACACCGGAAAAAAATACATTAACTCAAAAATCCGTAGCAAACACCTTAACATAAGCAATTCAACAAAAAATGACCCGAGATTTTAGGAAAACCAAATAACGGCATGAATCGTCTAAACTCGAATTAAGTAATAAAATAAAATAAAATATGCGAATAATAATAATAATAATAATAATAATAATAATAATAATAATAATAATAATAATAATAATTTATTTAACCTGGCAGAGTGTTGATAAAGCGTCGTAAAATAACCTACTAAAATAAAATAATAATAATAATAATAATAATAATAATAATAATAATAATAATAATAATAATAATAATGATTCATTTAACCTGGTAGAGTGTTGATAAAGCGTCGTAAAATAACCTACTAAAATAAAATAATAATAATAATAATAATAATAATAATAATAATAATAATAATAATAATAATTTATTTAACCTGTCAGAGTGTTGATAAAGCGTCGTAAAATTACCTACTAAAATATAATAATAATATAATAATAATAATAATAATAATAATAATAATTTATTTAACCTGGCAGAGTGTTGATAAACCGTCGTAAAATAACCTACTAAAATAAAATGGTAATGCTAATGATAATAATAATAATAATAATAATAATAATAATAATAATAATAATTTATTTAACCTGTCAGAGTGTTGATAAAGCGTCGTAAAATTACCTACTAAAATATAATAATAATAATAATAATAATAATAATAATAATAATAATAATAATAACAATAATAATAATAATTTATTTAACCTGGCAGAGTGTTGATAAAGCGTCGTAAAATAACCTACTAAAATAAAATAATAATAATAATAATAATAATAATAATAATATTTATTTAACCTGTCAGAGTGTTGATAAAGCGTCGTAAAATTACCTACTAAAATATAATAATAATAATAATAATAATAATAATAATAATAATAACAACAATAATAATAATAATTTATTTAACCTGGCAGAGTGTTGATAAAGCGTCGTAAAATAACCTAAAAATAAAATGGTAATGCTAATGAAATAATAATAATAATAATAATAATAATAATAATAATAATAATAATAATAAATTTTAACATTCTTTCTGCCGTAGCAGATTACCTAAATGACAAAGATAAAATTTAAATTTCTTGATACAATAATAATAATTTTTATTTATTTATTTATTTTATTTAGAATATTAACGTAAAACAATAATAAGTTTTGGATAAAAACAGAACAAAACAACAAATGATGAAACAACAAATGAATAATAATAATAATAATAATAATAATAATAATAATAATAATAATAATAAAACAATAATAATGGTAATAATAATAATATATTTTAACATTCTTTCTACCGTAGCAGACTACCTAAATGACATACGTCAGTATTGCATCCCCTTTCACAAATTTGCCTTTTTCTCTAAAATGCGTTTTTTTATGTTCAAAATACTCCATGCGCATGCAGTTTTCACTAAATTCAATGGAAATATTCGTTTGTGTCCTTGTATGTGTTACCTGACATATATCGTTGAGAAGTATCTTGAAAATAAAGAGTTAAAATTATTATTAAAAATATGAATAAATATCTGATTTTCAAAAATGAATTTGCGCCTAAACTAACGTAGATATCATAAATTTCTCAATGTTAAAATATTATCTATGAAACAGGATCCATATGACAAAAATATGAAGTTGCTGTATTTAGGCCTATTGTAGTAATGCGCCTGGAACTTTTTTTTGTTCACTAATTTGTATAATTATAGTAAAATTAACCCCGAAACTAGTAATCCGATTGGGCCGAAAATTAACATACACGTTATACTTAATACATATAACAAAGAGTTAAAAAAAAGACAGAAATCGGATTAAAATTGTACAAATTTCAAACTCAGTCCTGGTGTTCCTTAAACAGAGAATAAAGCAAAACGGGCCGCGTGAAAAACCACCTACAATTCTGTTTCTATGGTAACACGAGTGGCGTCAGAGCAAATCCTTCCTGTCAAAGCGTTACAGTTCTTATTTCTTGTATCTCGAACACAAACGTTTCATGTCAATGTAAAATTTCATTTATCCGAAGTTCTTTGGCACTGACTTGCAGATTAATTTTAGTCCATTATTTAACGACGCTATTTCAGCTGCTCGATTGGTAAAATGGGTGATTTTGAAATAGTTTTTTCAATTGAGGGAAAGAAGGCAGAGGAGGACACTGGAAAGTTTTCTTTTCTCAATCGTACTATCAGGGACTGGAATGCTTTACCTGCAGACTTACTAAAGGCTTTACCAACAACCAAAAATGTATTTAAAATAGGCTTAAGGACTTTACTAATAGACGGTAATTATACACAGTATTTAAAGGGTGTAAATGATATGTTGTTATTGAAGTGTTGTATCAGTGAAGAATTATGTTGTGTCAGTGAAGTGTGTAGTGTAAGTGAAACGTGTTCCTGTCTGTGAAGGTTTATAGTTTATAGTGGCAGTGCAAAGTATTTGAACAGTGAAATGTTTTTGAAGTGTTAGTGAAATCAGGATAGAATCAGTGAAATGTGTCGTAGTTCCAGTGCAGTGAGTGAGTTGACAGCGAAATGAGTGTAATGTTGAAAGGTACTTGTGCAGATATGAACATATCATACTTGTGGGTTTTAGTTCGATCTTAGTTTTAAGATACAAATTAGATTTATTTCAAATGTTATTTTAAGTGATCGTTTCATTTAATTTAGGATATTTCCTGTTATTATTATTATTATTATTATTATTATTATTATTATTAATTAATTAATGTTAGTGTTAATTATTAGTATTATTATTAATTGTATTTTTAATTAATAAGTTTATTATTGTCATTATAGAGTGTAATAAGTTACCACTGCCACCGGGTATATACCCATTGCAGTGTGAATACATACATACATACATACATACATACATACATACATACATACATACATACATACATACATACATACATACATACATACATACATACATACTTTGTGTGCCTCGTTTTATGGTGACAACGCTGTTAGGTCTTTTAGCACTCTGATTATTATATTATTTATTAAGTCTTTGGTATATTCAGAATTTTAGATAAGGGTGCAAATAGCCATAGTAGCTGACGCGCCCTTCTTAAACCCTACTACATACATACATACATACATACATACATACATACATACATACATACATACATACATACATACATACATACATACATACATACATACATACATACATACATACTTTTAGCACTATTATTATATTATTTATTAAGTCTTTGGTATATTCATACATACATAAACCCTACTACACATACATACATACATACATACATACATACATACATACATACATACATACATATACATACATACATACATATACATACTTTGGCCTTAACTCTTTTAGCACTCTGATTAAATTTATTAAGTCATTATTATTATTTTATTAAATTATTATTAAACCCTTATTATTATTATTATTATTATTATTATTATTATACATATTATTATACATACATACATACATACATACATACATACATACATACATACATACATACATACATACATACATACATACATACATACATACATACATACATACATACATACATACATACATACATACATACATACATACATACATACATACATACATACATACATTTGCTGCAGTATTCTCTGATATTCGACTTCTAGTTGGAGAAATCCTTGGTAAAACCCAAATGGGTAATCATCCCAAGCTGGAGTCGAACCTACGTCCGAATACAGTTTTCAGTCACGGAGTAAACCATACGGAGGACTTGCAAATTACTATATCTCGAAAAGTGTTTCTTTGTAAAGTAGTTTTGCCACCCCTGATAGGCCTACCGCCGTACATTTCCGCACTATCTCACTGCAACAGTCTCCTTTAAGCTTAGGACCCAATTTCTCTGCAGAAGCTGTTCTCCACATTTTCGCCATACAGGATTACGTGCACCTGACTTGTTCTCAGCAGTAAATAAAAATGTTTCCGTGAAGCTACAATCTTTTTCTAAATGAATTTCTACGAATTCCATTCGAAATGTTTATTTTTTTTCCTTTAACAAAGGGCTTCTCCCTACACACCCTTTCATGAAAGCAGTTTCCTTTGTATCCTTCGGAGTGTTTCAGCATTGACACCTAAGTTATATAAATTTGCTCTGTTTTTACAGACCAGTTTTGTGGACTTACTTTCGAATGTTTTAACGCTACGCACTTCATATCCGACAGATTGTGGTAATATGGCACGTTATTAGGGCCTAATTAATACAGAAGACCTTGGATGACTGACATTATTATGTGTTTTAGAAAAATAGTTTCGAATCCAGTCAGCCGTGATGAAATTTAAAGAAAAAACAGATGAGTGTTACGCCATAATAAATATATATATATATATATATATATAATTTGAACTGGTAATGAAAATTACAGAAAAACGGCTGAACAGATTTTAATGAATGACCCGCCATTTTGAAGCTTGACATCCAAGGATTTTCAGAAAAATAGTAACTTTCAGTGAAGCGTTAGTTTTCCTACATAATTTTCCTATTTTCCAAAATGCAGCTTTAGTCAGTTTTGAGAACTAATTGCATTTCAGAGAAAAACAAATCACACTACAATAAACAACAGGCTATTACACGAAGGCCATGATCTGCAGGATTGCTGACATATTTTAAAGTTCAAATTCAATTGGTTATTAAAAACTTCAAGACTTACTAAAATAATTTAAAGATCTGATTCTGCGGTGTGTAATTTTCTGAGTACAGCTGTGTATTGGATATTAAAATCTACAAAACTTGAGGTGGTTTGATGACATTATTACCATTAGAAATAAAGTATTAATATAGTTAATGTCATGATGTGACTATTTTTTATTAATTATACATATTAGTCCTATATTGATGATATGAAAGTGAAACGTTTTGGGGTTATATAAGTATGTATGTATTGTAGTTATATATATATATATATATATATATACTACAAAACTTACGTAAGATAATATTGTTATTAAAAATCAATTTTTTTATTATTCAAGTGGGGTTGGATCTTTTTCATATACTTAATGGCGGTGTGGTGCAGATATTTATATGCGTCATTCTCTTCAGTATTGGCTCGAGAGAGCGCAAAAATTGAGTTCCTAAGGAAAGACCAAAGGGTATTACTTACTGATAAAATAAGAGGTCTACAAAATTTTGTAGTTTCCCGATCATTTCAGCAAGATCTTTTAGCAAGATAAAATGATTTTACCCTCTACATGCAGGAGCTATACCAAGAGGCTATGTCTATTGTTCGAAAGCATAGCAAACCTGACATTTTCTTAACTTTCATCTACAATCACAATGACCTGAAATAGCTATTGCTTTACTCCCACATGAAAAAACCCACTGATCGTCCTGACATTGTTACTTGCGTTTTCGCGTTGAAACTCAAAACCTAAAGGTGGATAGATTCAAGAAAAAGTATTTGGCATAAAAAAACATTCCGAGGGACTATGTTTCATTATTATGGAAGCAAATAACTTTCAAAATATCTGGTATTCTTCATTGAAAATAAATCTGAAAAATGTTTATTTGAACGTCTAATGAACTTAGTTTGCAGCATTTGCCTCATAAGCCATTAGTTTTTATTATAATTCGTACATAAATGAGATGATCAATTAATACGGAAGTACGAAAACAGAAAATAAGTTAAATAGTTAATTTAACATAATCTAATTCTAAAGTACTTAATTGTGGTAATAATAAATTTCCACATGAATTCAATTCTCAATAATGTCATATTATTATTTCAAACAACTCATTGGCGTCATATTGATGTGTGAATCGTTTCGACTATCAATTGCATTGTTGTCTGGAGACTAGGCCTCATGGAATAAGGAACCGATTATGAAATAATTTAGCTAACGAGAAGGCTCCGCCTTGTTATATTTAAATGCGAAGAATAAAAAGTATTATTAATTTAACCTAGTCTAATTCTAAAGTACCGGTACTTAACTAAGGTATTAATTTCCAAATGAATCCAATTCACTGTAATGATTTATTATTATTCATCACAATTTCAAACAACTCATTGGCGTCATATTGATGTGTGAATCGTTTCGAGTATCAATTGAATTGTTGCCTGAAAACTGAAAACACTTTTTAAGGATTATGTTTTCCTATGTAATTCTTTAATAGACATTACGTCTACCTATAGTGATTTCTTCCATTATTTCTTCTTTTCTAGTGGCAAATCTTTATTCAAGGTAACTTTAAGAACTTTTTTTCTGTGTTTATGTGTACTCATAGGAGTGTATGAAGCACAACTACAAATATCTTGAACTAAACCGAATAAATATTAGCGGTGTACATACTCTTCCAAAGAGAACATGATTACAGAGGTACCTGTATAGGCAAATGCTAGACTGCAAGATTTTAAAGTAGTCCATATCATTTGATTGCTCCTGACCGCGGAGCAACTAATATTGTGGTCACTGTACAACATAACTGAAGACTGGAATGCCCGTATTAACTATTTCTATCTACACTATAATACATAATATGGATTACGTCGCCTTATTAACAGAATGTATGACCAGAATTATGCAATCTTTAAAATCTAAACACTGTCTTTCCCGAAGATAAAGCTCTTTTGTGCGAGATCGTGCGTATTTGCTTGTTTTCCGCACAGAACCAATACGCGGTAAGTGTGAAATACCACATTCAGTATTCCCAACCTAACACACATAACAATTTCCCTCTTCTTACCGCTTAAGCGCGACATTTATTTTACTGCTTTAGGCTTTTAACATATTATTTTTAGAGACGTTTAACATAGTAATAATTATAAATTGGAAACGTACCACTGCAATTTCACCTAAATTGCAATGTTAATTATTGTTTTTAAATATTTGCAAAAATTAAGTAAAGTCTACTACTCCACGAAACTTATTGCATTCCTGATACAAGTAACATTAAGGAAGCCGTGAAAAAATCAACAAGATTCCAGATGCCGATGTTATTACTGCAATATGTTATATAAATAATATTGTAAAAATATTAAAATGAAAAATAAATCATTACATAACCTTATCGTTTGTTTTAAGTTCACATTTATAGACTGGGGGAAAAAAAAGACAGACGTATATCACGGCCCGCTGGAGTATAGTAAACACAGAAAACATTTTATAGCAACAATGTTGAAGAAAGATATTTTGGTTTTCCGAAGTTGCCGTCATTAAACAGAAACCAACATGGAGATTTCATTGCAACTAATTAGAAAGTTCGTCTTTCAGGTATGTAATAAACGATCTTCGCACAAAATAATGTACGATACACGAGCGGTATGTTTGTTTTCATGTTCTCGGAAATTAAAAAAGCTCAACTACGTTTCGCTTTTTCAATCTTTTCCTCGACCATGAAAACGTCAACATACCGCTCTTGTAACGTATATTACTATTTAAGGTAAGTATTAGTTGTCATGGGAACAAGTTTGTTTAGTTTTCCCCTATCTCCCCCTCCCCATACGTTGAAATACCATGTCAATTTTAGGAACCGAGCGAGGTGGCTGAGTGGTAACGCACTAGACTCGCATTAGGGAAGTTCCGGGTTAAAACCCTTGATAGGCCAATCTGAGTACTGAGGTTTTTCATGGTTTCCCTTAGTAACAAAGCAAATACCGTGTTGGAAATTTGCATTACATGATTCATCACTGCTTTAATGACCAGTATCATAATCATTAATTAAATTGAAATCAATTAAAATGAATACAAGCCATATGTAACATATGATGATAGAAACAGAATCACAACACTCCATGGCCTACTGATATACCCAAAGATCTTACCTGATGTTAAATCGTGTATAAATAAATTTAACAAAAAAGTACCAATATAAATTTTTAGAAATGTTTTACAATCAAACGTTAAGATATAAATAATTATGAGTTCTATTTCTAATCACTCCTGATTCAACTAAATGATAGTATACTCTTTCTGAAAAGTCGAAACGCTTTTCAAATTAAAAAATCCTTTTATATAAGCTAGGCCTATTAATAGCATTTCATTAATAAAATAATGGAGTTTATGATGACGATACTTGTTTTCAATTGTTTTATTTCGATTGCTTTGCTAACGTTTACTTCGAAATGTAACAAATGAAAGCTATTCCTTGTGTCTGTTATTACATTTTTTCGCATATTTAATCTGAAATAATGGATTTGTCTCTACAAACGCAAATTATTTTAAAATAGTAGTATAAAATATGTAGTGAATTTTCCAACGTCCTGAGAAGACATAAAACTCAATTAGTTTGAAGTGTAAACTCTACATTCTGAAATCTATCGATGATTCAATAACAAACTGGTAGCCGTATTTAAATTTTCTATTACTAATTTTGCGCCAGTAAATGTTACTCTTTTATGAATAAACCAGTATTCATGTTTTTACACGTGAACCTTAGGCCTTTTTCCATCAACGTTTCAGCAATTTCAAAAGAGTCCTGACTTTTGAACAGTCCCATATTTTGTTGGAGCACAATCGGTCGTGACCACTTCATTTGGCGTGGCAATAAGAGCCGGAACATGGCGCTGTCACTTTCACCCCTCTTCCCCCGCCCCCTTAGCCTTTGATCGCGTCTTGAAAGGTTTTCATCGCACTGAGTCGCCCTCCAGTTACAAAGTTTCTTTTAAGAGTTATTTATAAAGTCTTTTACGCTCTGCTATCCCCTCCACCTTTTTCCTTATTGTTTTCTGTCTCTCTCTTTCAGTGCTGAGCAAGGCAGACGTCTACAGTTCGATGCGGTTCTCGACACTTGTCCAAAAGCCTTTTTTTTATTGCACTCACGTCTTCTCTGGCTTTGTCTCGCACAAGTAATGAAAATAACAGAGATATAGTATTACCGTTAATACCTCTACTACTACTACTACTACTACTACTACTACTACTACTACTACTACTACTACTACTACTACTAATGTTAAAGGAGAATGTTATGTTTTATTTAACGACGCTCGCAACTGCAGAGGTTATAGCAGCGTCGCCGGATGTGCCGGAATTTTGTCCCGCAGGAGTTCTTTTACATGCCAGTAAATCTACCGATATGAGCCCGGATCGAACCCGCAACCTTGGGCATAGAAGGCCAGCACTATACCAACTCGCCAACCAGGTCTACTACTACTACTACTACTAATAATAATAATAATAATAATAATAATAATAATAATGGCCATCGACGTATCACTAGGCTAATGAGCAAGTCTCCTCATATGAGGTCCCGCTCAGTCGTGGGTTCGAATCCTGATTTGGCTGACTACCTAGATGATATTTTTCCGAGGTTCTTTCTAACTGTAAAAGCAAATTTTAGACAGTTCAGGTAATCTTTAGCGAATCTTGCGTCTCATTTCCACAGAATACCATCTCGCTACATAATTTTGCAGCGTTGTTAAAATACACATTGAAAATAATTAACTATTCCGGATTCCTTGGTTCGAATCTATTCTGTTTCGATATTATTAACTTAAAATTTCAACTTCCTTTTACTTTTTAATTTTTCTGCGAAGAAAATATATATCTTTCGAAGGACATAAACTAATCATAATTTGATTTATTTGACGCAGAACTACGTATTTCCCTTTGACTATATATACCTTCGAAAGTGCAGGCCCCTCTCATGACTACTGCTTGATCTCCTTGTACTCTTCTTGTTTTCCTTGTCTTACCCTTGTTCTCATTGTACTCGTATTCCCCTTGTTCTTCTCTTGTTCTCCTTCTATTCTCCTTATTTTTCTTGCATTCTCTTTGTTATATTTGTGTTCCCCCTTCCTCTCCTCGTATTTCCCTTGTTCGCTTTGTATTCCCTTTATTCTCCTTATCTTTCCCTTGTTCTCCTTGTGTTTCTTTTGTTCTCCTTACATTTCCCTTATTCTCCTTGTCTTTCCCTTATTCTCCTTGTGATCCCCTTGTTCTCCTTACATTCACCTCGTTTTCCTTATCTTCTCTTGTTCTCCTTGTCTTCCCCTTGTTCTCCTTGTGTTTCTTTTGTTCTCCTTACATTTCCCTTACTCTCCTTGTCTTTTCCTTGTTCTCCTTGTGTTCCCTTGTTCTCCTTGTATTCTCCTTGTTCATCTTGTCTTCCCTTTTTTCCCTGTTTTCTTTGTCTTCCCCTTATTCTCTTTTCTTTTCCTTGTTCTCCTTGTGTTCTCTTTGTTCTCCTTGTATTCTCCTTGTTCATCTTGTCTTCCCCTTTTTCCCTGTTCTCTTTGTCTTCCCCTTATTCTCCTTTTCTTTTCCTTGTTCTCCTTGTGTTCCCTTGTTCTCCTTGTATTCTCCTTGTTCATCTTGTCTTCCCCTTTTTCCCTGTTCTCTTTGTCTTCCCCTTATTCTCCTTTTCTTTCCCTTGTTCTCTTTGTGTTCCCTTGTTCTCCTTTTCTTGCCTTTATTCTCTTTATGTCCCCTGTTGTCCTTGAATTCTCCTTATCCTCCTTGTCTTCCCCCTGTTCTCCTTGTCCTCTCCTTATTCTGCTCGTATTCCCCTTGTTCTCCTTGTGTCCCCCAGGCTCTCCTCGTATTCCCTTGTTATCCTTGTATTCCCCTTGTTCTCCGTGTTTTGCCCTTGTTCTCTTTGTATTCCCACAGTCTCCTAGTCTTCTTTTTATCCTTACATTCCCCTTGCAGTTCTTGCGTTCGTGTGGTCCTTGTATTCTCCTTGTCCACCTTTATTCTCCCATTATTTTCTCCTTTACCTCGCTCTTCACTCTTGACACTCACCTCGTTATTCATGTGTTTGAGACCTCGTTCTTCACGAGTATTTGGTATTCACCTCATTCTTCACGTATTTTTAACATTCATCTCGTTCTTCACGGATATTTGGTACGCCTACTCACCTCGTTCTTCATAATTATTTGACATTCAACACTTTCTTCGTATTTATTTAACATTCACCTTATACTTCATTAATTGTTAATAAGTGTTTGATATTTACCTCGTCCTTCATGAGTATTTGGTATTCACCTCATTCTTCAATTTTTATCCTCACCTTGTTCTTCCCCCTGTTCTTTGACATCTCGTTCTTCACCAGTATTTGGTACTCACCTTGTCCTTCACGAATTTTTGACACTCATCTCGTTCTTCAGAAGTATTTTATATTTACCTCGTTCTTCACGAATTTTTGACACTCATCTCGTTCTTCAGAAGTATTTTATATTTACCTCGTTCTTCACGAATTTTTTACACTCATCTCGTTCTTCAGAAGTATTTTATATTTACCTCGTTCTTCACGAATTATTTACACTCATCTCGTTCTTCACGAGTTTTTTGACATTCAATTCGTTCTTCGCCAGGATATTTGGTACTCACCTCGTTCTTTAAAATTATTTGACATTCCCTCGTTCTTCGTATTTATTTGATTCATTTACCTCGTTCTTTAATAATTTTGACACTCATCTCGTTCTTCACAAGTTTTTGACATTCAATTCATTCTTCATAATTATTTGACAGTCAACACTTTCTTCGTGTTTATTTGACATTCACTTTATACTTCATTAATTGTTAACAAGTGTTTGATATTTACCTCGTCCTTCATGAATTATTTGAGAATCACCATTCTTCACTATTTTTGACACTCACCTCGTTCTTCGTTAATGTATAAGTTTGACATCTCGTTCTTCACCAGTATTTGAAACTCACCTCGTTCTTCAAGAATTTTTGACATTCACCTCGTTCTTCACAAGTGATATTTACCTCGTTCTTCACCAATTTTGACTCATCTCGTTCTTCAGAGTTTTTGACATTCATTTCGTTCTTCATAATTATTTGACAGTCAACACTTTCTTCGTGTTTATTTGACATTCACCTTATACTTCGTTAATTGTTAACAAGTGTTTGATATTTACCTCGTCCTTCATGAGTATTTGGAATTCACCTCATTCTTCACTATTTTTGACACTCACCTCGTTCTTCGTGTATGTTTGACATCTCGTTCTTCACCAGTATTTGGTACTCACCTCGTTCTTCAAGAATTTTTGACATTCACCTCGTTCTTCAGAAGTATTTGATATTCACCTCGTTCTTCACGAATTTTTGACACTCATCTCGTTCTTCACGAGTTTTTGACATTCATTTCGTTCTTCATAATTATTTGACAGTCAACACTTTCTTCGTGTTTATTTGACATTCACCTTATACTTCGTCAATTGTTAATTAGTCTTTGATATTTACCTCGTCCTTCATGGGTATTTGAAATTCACCCAGTTTTTCATAAGTGTTTAGCACTTACCTTGTTCTTGCTTAACGTGTGTTCATATACTTGATCGATGTTTTACATTTAGATTATTCTTCAAGAGTTGTGGGCCGTACTGAGTTTCTCGTCGATGTCTTATACGTCTTCTATGTTTCGTGAATGGATGTTCCTACTCACCATCAGAATGTAACTCTTCTTTGACACTCACCTTCTTCTTGTTCCTCATGAGCGTGGCGTCCCGCGCGCTCTGAGCGTTGCCCGGCGTCTTGGCGCCCCAGAGCGTGAGCGCCATGCGCACGTAGACGCAGGAGATGACGCACAGCGGCGTCAAGTACTGCAGCACCAGCAGCACCACGCGGTACGCCAGCATGGCGTCGTCGGGCAGGCGCGCATTGTGGCAGAAAGGCTTGCGGCGCCCGCGGGCGTCCTCTATGATGGAGACGCGCAGCGCCGCCGCCATGGGCGCCGCCAGGGCGCCAGACACCGCCCAGATGCAGGCCACGGCCAGGCGGGCGCACAGCTTCGACGGGCTCGCGCTGCCAACAGAACATCGATACATTCAAATAAGTTTCGATCTAAAAATTGTATTTTTTTACGTAGGACTACGGGTCGAATTCATAGTTGTCACTTATAAAATGAGGAAACACTTAAGTCAGGGATGTCGAACAGCGCTCTCGAGCTGTGAACTGAAGAGCCTTCACTGCTGCCTTACCGTGCAACGGTTCAAGACAGGTAGCAGGCAGACCGGGCGAAGGATCGTAAACAAAAGCGAAACTGCTAATGCGGCGGCTGGTACTTAGATAATTTTTATACATCTTACTAATTTTTAGGAGCTCGTTTTAGATTTGCACTTGAAAACTTTGATGAACGAAGAATGTAGGTCTACATGAGGATGGATGGATGATGATGATAATAATAATAATATCGTTTTATCTACTGGATCATTCATAAATGTTGTTCGTTAGTGGTAGAAATAAATCATCATAATAATGTTGCTAATTCATGTTTAAAATATCAACTTTATGTATATGTGTTGTAGCAGTGCAAGTTCAAAAACGTAAACTGTTTTGATGTATAAAATTAATTAATCTTACTATGACTTGAAATTTGTTCATAGTTTTTGTTACAGATTAAAAATATCTTCTCCTCGAGTTCGATCCTTTAGTAAAATGACATCTACAGTACAAGATCTTAATGAACATTGAAATCTGAATCGACATCCCTTATGAATATAGCTAGCTGCGCCGTATCTTTGCGGCCGGTACTTTCATCAAGAGCTAGTGCACAACAAGTAAAAGTTTAATTCTTGCTATCAGTTGTCCATCCAAGTTATCTCCCATTTCTGTCATGCGCTCAGCAACAATAATACGGGACAAATTTAGAGATTTAAAAACATTCCAGACATATCTCTTTTGCCTTTTCACGAGCGGAAACGGATAATTTTTCTGCTCCATAAGCTTCAGCATGCATTGAATTAAAATGCCTTTAAATATTAGTATGGCTTATGTATCAAAGTTTCTTTCTACATATTAAGCAATGCGCCTTTCCACTCTTTACGATAAAGAAATGTTTATCTATCCATTCACTATTTAAACGTCGTTCCATATCCATACCAGCCGCCAGAGTTGATAAACACACTGCGTACAGAACACTGCTGCAGTAAGGGTAGACTCCAGCTCAGGTAGTAAGCAGTACCTAATCGTTTCACAGCTTGAGAGCGCTGTTCGACATCCCTGACTTAAGTAATGAACGTTTCCCTAGCACTTACTTCAGATCGTATTGCAGAGACGTTACTCATTCATATGCCCTGAGCATTCCCTTGACATAGAAAGAAATATGGCAACATGGCTACACGTGAGCGCTTTCCTACATTCAATTGTTTTCCAGCGCCTTCAAATTGTTAAATCGGCATTATTGTCATACACAAATACAGAAGTAAATATTAAAGAGCTAAAAATTATACAAAATATTTACAAAGCATTTTACAGAAAAGAAAGAAGTGAGCTAAGATAACTAGTTATGAAATATGGAGATATCGTCGAAATTAAAAAAAAATGGTAATTGTTCTCTCCAAAAGAATAAATTGACATGGAACAAAATTGCATTTGAGTTTAATGCAAATTCCAGAAATATTCCTGTAAGTAAATCATTTTCATTTATTTTTCAGTTATTTTTATGCTAAACAAAGTGGAAATGATATAATTACGCAAATTTTAACAGCTTATTCTTTGGTAGAATACAAACAAAAATGCAAATAACACTTTGTTGGGACGTGAATACTTTTCGAAAAAAAATGCCACTTAAATCTACCTGAAATGCTGCTGTATCATAAAATCTCAAAGCAACCAGTACTTTCAGCAGTGGCGAAATCGGTAAGCCTCATGGTCGTATTGTGAATTGAAATGAAAGACACCAGAATATTCACAACAGTGTTCTTGTCGGAACGGTATCTGCTCTTAAATTGTTGATCATTATACATCTCTAAAGGGTTTTCCATATCTCTGATATATCTTTTGCTTACCGAAACTCGTTTCAATTTTAATTACAGAACTCAATAAATGTAATTAAATCATAATCATCATCTATTGTACACTGAATCAGCTGATTAAAATGCATATGAGGAAACACTTGAGTAAGCTGACAAGCTACCTTATTTGAATAAGTGTTCACTTCAGTGGGATTTATGAATTGGAAATTATTATAAGCAACTGCTTAAGTGTTTCCTTCCGATAAGTGTTGACTATGAATTCGGCCCTACGTCTATGAACTTGGGTCAGTATAGGAGTTGCACTTCGGGCTATGCGATAAACGCAAATACAGTAGAACCTCGCTAATCCGATGCTACATTAAATCCTAGCCACCTACATCACACACTTGCTTGCTGCCATAATGTGGATCCATCCTCCAGAGCAGCTGTGGCGAAAATGTGATCGTGCGCCGAGCCACTGTCAGCGTATTCCGAATCTCACCGGACCGGTGGACAACAATGACGTCACGCTGCACGGAATAGGAACAAAACTGCTGGAAGGATCGATGCTGTCATGGCGACTGTATAAGTTGTTGTCTGTGCTACGCTAGCAAAATTTTGCGAAATATCCGTACTGCCATCTCGTTCAAAGAAAAGAGATCATAAACAACTTATTTCTTGAACCGGTAGTAATAACTGGTCCGTTGACATGTTCGCTCATAAGCCATTAACATATTGTTTTTACGTTGTGCTCATTGCAAACAATACAGCAGAACACACCGCCATGACACAACAGTGCACGATGTTATTCGTCTGCTAATTCCCGCCCTATACAAGAACCAATCAGATTCACTGATGGAGACTGCCACCGCCTCTGCAAGCTGATGGCACCGGTGCGACACCGGTGGAGCATCAATGACGTCATCGGTGGAATTCGGAACACCGTGATGCCATCGGATTGCTCACAGGTGAGATTCGGAATACGCTCTGTGTAACCTGCAACGTGCATAGCGCCTATGGAGGGAGGCGGACAGCCGAAGGGGAAGTGAAGCAACTGTCTGACTTATTAACGGATTTTCATTTTCCTTACGTCAAGCATTTAAATATAATGTTATACAGTACAAGCCTACAAACTAATGTTTAGTACGTGTAACGAAGAAAGAAATGAACAAGAAAATGAATAGGATACATTATCACAATCTAAAATGAACTGTCTTCAGAATGTCTCTGCGAAAAAGTTTCAAAATCAGGAATTATGTCACTTACTGCCAGTCGTAGTTGATCACGAAGGTATTTGTCTGTCTGTCGTGATCTAAATTTGGTTTTTACTATTTTCATTATTCAAAATAATTTTTCACAAACGTAAGTTGTAGTGAACATGGCTTCAACAGAGCAAGCCATAGAAGGAAGCTTCGGATATTTATTTTTTGGCAAAGATTTGAAAAGTTCAACATTTGTCATGTTCTTACATCTAGCTTTCATTTAACATCACATTGTAAATCTGTGAGTTTAAATTGAAGATCTAACCGCATTATTCGTGCACCTACTGAAAAAGGATCGACGTGCAGAGATAATAATAATAATAATAATAATAATAATAATAATAATAATAATAATAATAATAATAATAATAATAATAATAATAATAGGGAGCATCCTAAATTAAATGAAGAACGATCACTTAAAATAACATTTAAACTAAATCTAATTTGTATTTTAGCCCTAAGTTCGAACTAAAACCCACGAGTATGATAGGCCTATGCATTTTACCACAGTCTAGTATAGACAGTCACGAAGTTCAATACATAGGGAATATGCATTCATAGATAGTTGCTAACCACTAGGATCGCTACTATTGCCTCATCACAGACAATGCGAAATAGTACCGGCACAGTCTATTGTTCCTAGTAACCTCAACAACTCAAGCTTCGTGACTGTATATACTGGACTGTGATTGTATTAAGTTTCCTTTGGAGTAAACAGGCCGCCGTGTCGGCATTTATCAGGTCAAAAGAATGCGGTACTCTCAGCTTTGGAATGTGTACAATCTAGCAGAGACGTCTTGAACTTCGTGTTACGCTAAAAATGTTACATTTTCTCATCAATAATTGTTTAGCTGAGAGCTTGGAAACCAATAGGATATTGCAATAAGGGAAAAAGACGAACAATTTAGTTGAGTTGTAATCTGACCTGAGAGGGTTAAGGATGGCGCGGTGACGATCCACGGCGATGGCGGTGAGGGTGAAGACGCTGACATTAACACTGAGCACCTGCACGAAGGGGCAGAAGGCGCACATGAAGTGGGGCAGGTTCCACCGCTGAAGCAGCGCCGCCTGGAACTGTAACAGGAATCAGTTGAGTTATTCCAGCTTGTCTTTAGAGTTTCTGTGAAAATTTTACCCAACAAGCAGCGACATTATAAACCGCGTGAGAACACTGACATTATAATTGAAGGGTTCAGAACCATAGTGGGCCAAGCGACATTTACTAAAACCGTAGAAAACAAGGATTAAAATGATATTATTACTATAATTCAATGGAAACGTGTAGCAAGTAATATAAAGTAGACACATTAAAACTAAATGATATGTCAATCTTCATTAAACTATGATATTCACTTAACTTTAACCCTTGCTTTCTCTGTTTTTAGTAAATGACGCTTGGCCCACTATGGCTCTGAACCCTGCAGTTTTTGTTGCATGTTTAAAGACGTCCGCTTGACAGACATCTCTTACCGTCTGTGATGTGATCGGTGCCAATATCTGAATTGAACTGGCATCATCATAGTTTACTAAGCCATAGTACGTTTACAATCATTCACAGAGTTGGAGTCGCACTGTATTGTATTTAGATTTCTGAAATTTTTAGTTTGTAAATCTAGGTGTTCTGGGTATTCCTAACCTGGCTTTTTTTGTTATTAAATTAGTACATAAGTTATTATTTGTTAAAATTTAAAAAAATGTGGGGATTTTTAATAAATCATATCTCAAAAAAGATATAACTTAACAAAAAAGTAATCTTCAGAATACAGCCTCCATGGTCTGGAGGTCCCAAGTTTGATTTCCGGTCTTTGCTGTCCGAAAATTTTCCATGAAGAAGGAAAGTTCCCTGGGTGTCTAGAGTCTGGAAAATTGTGTGAATGTGAATGTGTCGCCTCATTAAATAATCACTTTTAAAAAATATTATTATTATTATTATTATTATTATTATTATTATTATTATTATTATTATTATTATTAAAATTCGATTATCTACATATAGGGTAACATTTCTCTAGTCCATTTTCTACTATAACATATTCCAATTTTCAACAGAAGAAATTCTCTTCAAAATATGTGACTGGTTCTGAATCAATAAATTAGTATTAAATTGTAACAAAACTAACATAATTCAATTTAAATCCTGTCCAAATTTAACCTCGCAAATTTCAAGCGCAATAATTAACAACAGATCCCTATTAGAAACAACAACAACCAAATTTCTTGGCTTAAAAGTCGATACTGACTGTGTTAAATTGGAAAAATCATATTAAAGAAATTACCCTCAAACTAAATTCAGCATGTTTTGCTAGTAGATCTATGTAAAAGATATAAATATCATTACCTTAAAAAACAATATATTTTGCATACTTGTACTCGGTAATGAGTTTTGGAAGACCTGAAGGTAAAAAACCTTGAGAAAGACAGACGTAGATGGGAGGATAATATTAAAATCGATTTGAGAGAGGTGGGATATAATGGTAGAGACTGGATTAATCTTGCTTGAAGATGTAATAGTAATAGTATAGGTTCAATAAAATGTATTTACAGTAGCATGCAGAAAAAGATTCAGAGGGGTATGTTTCTTTATTATGGAAGTAAGTAACTTCCAAAATGTCTGGTATTCTTCATTGGCAATAAATTTGAAAAATTTTAATTTGAATGGTAATGAACTTAGTTTGCAGCATTTGCTGCACAAGCCACTAGTTAATATTAATATGTAATTAATAAAAATGACAGATCCCGCCACTGCAGCATCACTGAAACCAGTGGCGGTCCGCCCATAAGTCACTTGGGGCAGTGTCCCACCTAACATTTGTGGTTCACCCAACACTTAATATTAGCATTATTTTTGTATTTGAATATTAAAGATTTAATAAAATATATTCTTCTTATTCATTCCCCAATCTTATTGTTATATGCATATTTGGATATTTTGCTGGAAGTTAAGGAGCACATTTAAGATGGAATAAACATGTAACATATTTACAGCGACGTAGAATCGACTCACGACCAGCGTCCCGCATGAAAGCAGATCGCACAGTTCCACGGAACATTGAGTGACGTCGCGCGGTGGAGAGAAGATATAACAAGGGATGTTATACGTCACGCGACGAGTTTGCGCGCGCATCTGATGCATTTAAACTTTGTTGATAGGGACGATTTCTCTGGTTTGCCATCTCTAGAGACGGTTTATCAACTTTTTGAGGTTACGTCGCTTTTTATAAATTATGTCGCGAAGGAACGACAAACATTTCTGAGTTTTCAGTTATTCAGTCACTCCTGAGAAAGCCAAGATTGTTGGAAGAAGCAATGGAAGCCAGTCTTGTGTGCCTGGAGTTCGACTGGAGTTTGGTCCGCATCTGCGTCAGCATCCGACCAGGCCTGAAGTTCAGCATGTGCAGTGGACCGCAGTAAAACCATAAAAGGACCCAGAGTTCGAATATCAGTGAACTGTCTCTGAAGTTCTTGGTTCGAGATACTGTGAACTCGTTAGTTCGACTGAGATACAGAAGAAACAAGAACTTGAGAACTGGTAGTTCTGATTTGTAAATAGTGATTTCTTAAATAAATTAGTTAAGATTAACTTGTTCATTGTTGTGCGTATAGTCCAAGTCAATTGTCATTGTCGTCGGTGGAGTGCTATAACGAATACTTCCAAAGGCAAAGAGTGAAGATCAATTGTTGACGAGAGCGTTTAAGGTCGTTGTAACGAAAGCAATTATTGTTGTGACGAATAAATTACATTGTTGTTACTTAATAAAATTTACAATGCACCTGCTCATATTTATGTAATACTTTCTTGCCACTTACTTATTTATCATCCACCATACTCTCTGACTAGGTTCAAAACCTGAATTTTACTACCATTTTTCGTATTAATATATAACAAGGGATATTATACATTTGTTTTGTTGGTAACATTCATGATGTCATTTCCTTAAACTTTGTTGATAACGACGATTGTTGGTTTTGAGTTGTAGGCAATTGTTTATCATAGTATTTTGTTTGTTCGTCGCTTTTTGTAATTATGTCCACAGAGCAACGTACAAACATCAAGTTCTGTGTTTTGTTACACAAAACTCCTGCAGAGACATTAAGATTGTTGGAAGAAGCATATGGCGAAGCAGCTCAAGTGTATGCCTGGCATAAACGCTTTTCTGGTGGCCGCGATACGAACGCAGCGGCCGACCAACAACTACAACAAATGAAGCAATCGCTCAGCATGTGCGTAATGTTGTGAGGGACGACCGACGTAAAACCATAAAAGAGATAGCAGCAGAGGTCGGAATATCAGTCGGAAGTGTACACAATGTTCTTCACAAGCATCTCAACATGCATTACGTGTCTCAGAAGTTAGTTCGAAATTGTCGGCAGAACAGAAAGAAACAAGAATGACTCTTGCTGGGGACATGATCAGTATGGCTGATGAAGATGGTGATTTCTTAAACAAATTATTGCTGGTAATGAAACTTGGTGCTACTTGTACGACCCAGTCCCTAAACGACAGTCATCTGAGTGGAAATCGAAAACATCTCCTCGGATGCAAAAATTTCCTAGGGACACTTCCAAAGGCAAAGTTATGTTGGAAGTTTTCTTCGACTCTCAGGGTCTCATCTACCATGAGTTCATTCCAGAAGGTCGTACTGTAACGAAAGAATTGTACGTAGAAATCCTCCGTCGCCTCCGGGACGCAGTGAGAAGGAAACGTCCAGAAAAGTGGGTAGAAATCAATTGGTTCCTTATGCGTGACAATGCACCTGCTCATCGCGCAATTATTGTAAGAATTTTCTTGCCAGGCACAACATAACTGCTTTGGATCATCCACCATACTCTCCTGATCTCTCACCACCTGATTACTTTCTGTTTCCCCGTCTGAAAAGTCATCTGAAAGGACGGAGATTCAATGCTGAAGAGGTTATCGCAAACGCGACGAGAGCACTAAGACGGGTTTCACAAAATGGCTTCCTGGCCTGCTTCCAGGAACTCTAAACGCGTTGGCAAAAGTGTGTTGTTGCGGAAGTCAACTATTTTGAAGGGAATGCTGTAGAATAGTGTTTAAGGTACGTTGTTTCTATGATACTAGCAAATTCCGGGAACTTTTTGAACCTAGTAGTACTAACTAACTAACTTAACTTACTTACTTACTTACTTACTTACTTACTTACTTACTTACTTACTTACTTACTTACTTACTTACTTACTTACTTACTTACTTACTTACTGGCTTTTAAGGAATCCGGAGGTTCATTGCCGCCCTCACATAACCCGCCATTGGTCCCTATCCTGAGCAAAATTAATCCATTCTCTATCATCATAACCCACCTCCCTCAAATCCATTATAATATTATCTTCCCATCTACGTTTCGACCTCCCCAAAGGTCTTCTTCCCCTCCGGCCTCCCAACTAACACTCTATATGCATTTCTGGATTCGCCCATACGTGCTACATGCCCTGCCCATCTCAAACGTCTGGATTTAATGTTCCTAATTATGTCAGATGAAGAATACAATGCGTGCAGTTCTGTGTTGTGTAACTTTCTCCATTCTCCTGTAACTTCATCCCTCTTAGCCCCACATATTTTCCTAAGCACCTTATTCTCAAACACCCTTAATCTCTGTTCCTCTCTCAAAGTGAGAATCCAAGTTTCACAACCATAAAGAACAACCGGTAATATAACTGTTTTATAAATTCTAACTTTCAGATTTTTTGACAGTAGACTGGATGATAAAAGCTTCTCAACCGAATAATAGCAGGCATTTCCCATATTTATTCTGCGTTTAATTTCCTCCCGAGTATCATTTATATTTGTTACTGTTGCTCCAAGATATTTGAACTTCTCCACCTCTTCAAAAGATAAATTTCCAATTTTTATATTTCCATTTCGTACAATATTCTCGTCACGAGACATAATCATATACTTTGTCTTTTCGGGATTCGCTACAAACCTATCTCTTTACTTGCTTCCAGTAAATTTCCGTGTTTTCCCTAATCGTTTGTGGATTGTCTCCTAACATATTCACGTCATCCGCATAGACAAGCAGCTGATGTAACCCGTTCAATTCCAATTCCATATTTATGTAATAGGTTACGGAAAACAATTCACAACTTTGTAACCCTTCGTGCATATATGCCTATCTATTTTCTCCGTGTTGTTTATCTAGCCTTGTTTCAATCAGTCATTCAATAGGATGGGGTGGAATGACAAAGACTATCCTAACTCCATTAATATTACTACAAAAACGTATCATCAAAATTTGTCTGCATAAACCACTTAATTATCCGACACAATTTATTTATTCTGAATTCCAAGTACTAAAAATTGAGCAAATGTATAAACATACAGTACTGATTTATTTTCACAAAAATCGAATGAATTTTATAACTGAAAAACATATACATAACACCAGAAGAAATGTCCCAACTCTTTTGGCAGAACCTAAATGCCACACTACAACTGCATTAAGACACAGTAGGAATTATGGACCAAGACTATACAATTCAGTATTGAAAAATAATCCAGACCTAAGCAATTTACACATTCTTAAGTTTAAAAATAAAGTGAAAATGTTTGTATAATATTAGATAAATTTTATTATTTTTTTAAGTGTTACTAGCATTATATGGTACTAATTTTTATTGTATTTATCTGATGCATGTAACCTATAACATAAAACATTGTAATAAATATAAATAGATCATTTTCTTAATTAATAACAGTGTATATCTCCAATAAATGGTTTCTTAGCATCGCCACAGATACACTTGATTGTACTTGTCACTATATCTTGTCACTAGAGAGTTCTTGAAATTTATATTTTCCCCGCCATTCATAAAATATTTTGATATGATACCTCTTGCACAAAAGGGGAGATCTATAACTGAAACTTGATTAATATATTTCAGTATTATTTGTACTTATCCTGGTAATAATGAACAGTTTGACTCATAGACATTTTGTTTTTGCAACATTAACTTTCCATGATTGTACGAGAAGATTCGAAGAGAACGGCAGTTACGTATGTAGACCTTCGGCTCCCCCCTACTACCAATAATGCATAACACAATGTCAATACGGCGGTTGCTGTCGTCTGCGATACAGCGAACTTTTCTGTTGATTTTCGAGTTCATTTTTTTTCCGGTTATTATAATATGCTTATTTAAGTTGTGTTAACTCTCGCTAGTGGTTTTATATTTTATTTTATCCGTCTTAGTATTTATTTTATTATTGTAAATATGTTTGTTTATTATTATTATTATCATTATTATTATTATTATTATTATTATTATTATTATTATTAATCATACCTTTACTTTTTAACTTCGCTCTAGAATATGTCATTAGGAAAGTTCAGGATAACACAAAGGGTTTGGAATTGAACGGGTTACATCAGCTTCTTGTCTATGCGGATGACGTGAATATGTTAGGAGAAAATCCACAAACGATTAGGGGAAACGAGGAAATTCTAGTTGAAGCAAGTAAAGCGATAGGGTTGGAAGTAAATCCCGAAAAGACTAAGTATATCATTATGTCTCGTGACCAGAATATTGTACGAAATGGAACTATAAAAATTGGATATTTATTCTTCGAAGAGGTGGAAAAATTCAAATATCTTGGAGCAACAGTAACAAATATAAGTGACACTCGGGAGGAAATTAAACGCAGAATAAATATGGGAAATGCCTGTTATTATTCGGTTGAGAAGTTTTTGTCATCTAGTCTTCTGTCCAAAAAATCTGAACGTTAGAATTTATAAAACAGTTATATTACCGGTTGTTGTGTATGATCGTGAAACTTGGACTCTCACTTTGAGAGAGGAACAGAGATTAAGGGTGTTTGAGAATAAGGTTCTTAGGAAAATATTTGGGGCTAAGAGGGATGAAGTTAGAGGAGAATGGAGAAAGTTACACAACACAGAGCTGCACGCATTGTATACTTCACCTGACATAACTAGGATCATAAAATCCAGAAGTTTGAGATGGGCAGGACATATAGCACGTATGGGCGAATACAGAAATGCATATAGAGTGTTAGTTGGGAGGCCGGAGGGCAAAAGACCTTTGGGGAGACCAAGACGTAGATGGGAAGATAATATTAAAATGGATTTGAGGGAGGTAGGATATTATGGTAGAGTCTTGCTCAGGATAGGGACCAATGACGGGCTTATGACTGGATTGATCTTGCTCAGGATAGGGACCAATGGCGGGCTTATGTGAGGGAAGCAATGAACCTCCGGGTTCCTTAAAAGCCAGTAAGTAAGTAAGTAAGTAAGTATTATTATTAATGAATTATTTTGTATTACTGTCTTTGTATCATCTCCGTCACGATTATTCTATTATTTTTATTATTATTATTATTATTATTATTATTATTATTATTATTATTATTATTATTGTTGTTGTTGTTGTTGTTGTTACTATTATTTCTATCATCAGCATTATTATTTGATCTCTGTAAAATTTATGTAGACTACTGGACTGTACCCGACCACGAGCATATATGCGAAAATACACGTGTTTGGGACACTGTCTACATAACCCCACCACTACTACTGTCTAGACAGAGAAAGAAACCTACCCTCATCTCTGTCATTTTGAAGAAAGGACGATTTTCTGACCATCCACCCAATGTAGTGGTACTTTACGACATCCAGATGTGTTGTCTTGCAGTCGGGTTTGATTTAAATTGACTGAATGACGTACTTTTGGCAATTTTACCCTTTATTTTAAATTGAACTGGCATTTAACTGTTTAATAAATTAAGTGTAGTTTTGAACTGTTTCCAGTTTCATTGTGTGTTTAGCTGAAGCAGGACGCTGAAGTAACAAGTGAATCACACGTGTTTTAGTGCTTGTAGTGCGAACGAAAGGTTTGTGTGTATATAACCGTGTGTATATGCGTAATTAAAATAGGCTACAAATGTGAACAATGAACAGTGTAAATCAGTTGATGGACCTACCATTTCCTTCAAGGCGGTATGAAGAAAAAATAGAAATAAAAAGGTTGGGACCCGATAGCCGGACTTAAACATAACTTATAGTCCTGTTATTGAATAAAGGATTGGGTAAACTGACTAATCAGCATTTCAATAAGGAATGGTACAACAAATGTTCCTATAGTCCCGTCGCTCTAATTTCCGGCAGCCAATCACGTTGCAGGTCGGCTACATTTAAACGTGTGCGTCTTGTGATTCTCTGAAGAAGATGTAAAGCATTTCCTAAGGCTGGATAAATACTTAATATATAATCGCCCGCTATTTTGGCTCTTTCGTTGGCGTTCGCAGAAAGCATACGAGGACGTTATTTGCCGCTCAATTATTTGCTGAATTATAGTGCGTTTGATTTATTATCATAGGAGCTACGGCATGATAATGTTTAACGGTGTGGCAAATAGATCCCTCGTCTGGTAGCTCGGCAACGAAAGAACAAAAAATGGCGAAAAATACTACCTATCTAGACTTTATAGAGCCTTCACTTCCTAAGACGTAAGCAAAGAGGAGGAATCACGCCGGAAATAACAGCGTCGCGAATATAGTTATGTGGATATCCGGTAAAAAAAATGCATTATTTTGTTTTCCATTTTAAATATACTTTCCAGAAGAAATATTGGAAAATATAAAATCGTATCCATTTCTTGAAGAAAAAAAAAACTTAAAACTAAGTTAATGACGCTGTATGGAAGACAGTTGTGAAACTTGGACTCTCACTTTGAGAGAGGAACATAAGTTAAGGGTGTTTGAGAATAAAGTTCTTAGGAAAATATTTGAGGCTAAGAGGGATGAAGTTACAGGAGAATGGAGAAAGTTACACAACACAGAACTGCACGCATTGCATTCTTCACCTGACATAACTAGGAACATTAAATCCAGACGTTAGAGATGGGCAGGGCATGTAGCACGTATGGGCGAATCCAGAAATGCATATAGAGTGTTCGTTGGGAGGCCGGAGGGAAAAAGTCGTAGATGGGAAGATAATATTAAAATAGATTTGAGGGAGGTGGGATATAATGGTAGAGACTGGATTAATCTTGCTCTGGATAGGGACCAATGGCGGGCTTATGTGAGAGCGGCAATGAACCTCCGGGTTCCTTAAAAGCCAGTAAGTAAGTATGGAAGACAGTATTTTCACAACAGTAATGGGGCCCTTTCAGTTTTGCAATTTTTTCCTAAAAAAATCTGTCCGTAACTTATTCGGAAACAGTGAAGCTACTGAAAATTCTGACAACTGTTCCAATGACAACTGCTGAGCCAGAGAGGTGTTTCTACACATTGTATAGGATTAAAGCCTTCCTTCGTACTACTATGGGTGAGGAAAGACTAAATGCACTGGCAATGTTGACAGTAGAAAAGAATTCTTACGGTCTTTACCAGATTTCAACAAGAAAACTATTGATAGGTTTGCGCAACTGAAAACCAGACGAATGGATTTCTTGTACAAATAAGTTGTTAGTGTAATGTAAATAGTGTAAATACCGTAGTTTGATCTGTGAACATATTATTAGTTGTGTGAACAAGTGTCTCAACTTACAAGATCAAGGAAGGAGCAATACAACGAAAGGAGAAACACAAGAGGTGAATCTCTACTTATTGTTTAAAATAGAATCTTAGCTATTCCAGATTTAATATAATTAATTTGTTGATCGTGACACAGTTTATGCATGTATAAGTTTGCAATTAAGTATATAGGCGTAATTCTGATTGTTGTCTTATACAGTGTAAATGTCCGATTATTAAAGAGTCCTCTGAAGTTAAGTATTTAGGCATAATTTTCGATAATCATTTAAAATGGAACCAACACATTAATTACCTTCGTAATAAAGTACGTAAAATAGTATATTATTTTATTTTATTAAGGAATTACTTGTCAATAAGTTTATTACGCACAATATATTTAACTTTATTTCAATCGGTAATTATGTATGGAATTATAGGATGGGGTAGCTCATTTAAATCCAATTTTAATTCCCTTTATTTATTACAGAAGAAAATAATTAAAATATGTCTTCATAAACCTATTGATTTTCCATCTCAAAATTTGTTTTTAGACTTTAATGTACTTAACGTAAGACAAATTTATTATATTGTATTAATAAAATTCATACATAAAAATCGAAATAATTTTGAATTGCATTCTCATAGTTATGAAACAAAAGGTATGGATTCTTTAAGATTATTTGAACCAAAATGCAACACTGTTACAGTATTTAATCACATTAGTAATTTAGGCCCAAGAATATATAACAAATTTATATTTAAATATCCTAATCTTGTCAATTGTAATAGTTCTAATATTAAATTTAAAAAGTTATGTATGGATTTTATAAAAATTGAAAAATTGTAAAATTAAATTTATATACTATAATTGCATAGTAGACATAAGACAAATTGTATTGTATACTTATTAATTTCAATTCAGGAATTCGCCCCTGAGCACGAGTTCTACTCTTTCAGGGGCGAGCTAAAGTTTTTTCTGCATATATTATATGTTATGTTATAATTATTAGCAAAATAATAAATAAATTAATTAATTAAATGTATATATAATAAATAAAGCTTAAGTATACTACGATTAATAATAATAATTACTAATAATAATTTTGCATGAATATGAACGTAGACCTATTTATTTGCATGGATAGCCGAGTTAAATAAATTATTGAAGTGCCCCACCAATAAATATATGCACGAGCCGCCACTGACTGAAACCCTAGCTGCAGATAAGTAAACAGCATCATTCATCGATTGTAGAGAAATTACGAAATCCTAGCCATCCCACTGCTACTCCCTCTACCTCCAGCTCAGCCCAGTCCACTTCAATGTCAATCACAGAAAATCAAGAAATATCAACAAAATTTAACTTTGAAAATTGCGTTTTCAAAACTGTAACTTCAAGTAATATATAAATGTCTGTAAAAACCTTTCGTGTTTTTATCCTGTTAATGTAACATTTCAGCTTATCTTACTTTTGAGGTTAAGTATTGTTGTTTCGTATTTCCACTATGAGAGTTGGCAATAGTATTTAATATGCCGTGATAGATAGCAGTTTGTTTTTGATTTTCATTACAAGGAAACATAATAAAGTCTTATTGCTGTGTTTTATAATAATTATTATCATTTACGTAAGTAATTCGGTTTTGCAAATTATTTAATTTTGTTCGTTGAATAATCTTATTAAATTGCACTCGTCCAGTTACTACATATATGAGCTTAAACTTGTGTATCGCTATCGTTTATTGTTTTCCACATTATCTGCATTTATTTATAACTATTATTTACATTTATTTACACTTATTATTTACATTTATTTATAACTAGTGGCTTGTGCAGCAAATGCTGCAAACTAAGCTCATTAGACGGTCAAATAAAAATTTTTCAGATTTATTTTCAATGAAGAATACCAGACATTCTGAAAGTTATTTGCTTCCATAATAATGAAACATACTCCCTCAGAATGGTTTTTTATGCCAAATACTTATTCTTGAACCTATCCACTTTTTTTTTTTTTTTTTAATTTCAACGCGAAAACGCAAGTAACAATGTCAGGACGATCAATGGGTTTTTCATGTGGGAGTAAAGCAATAGCTATTTCAGGTCATTGTGGATTCTAGGTGAAAGTTAAAAAAAATGTCAGGTTTGCTATGCTTTCGAACAATAGACATACATAGTTTCTTGGTATAGCTGCTGCATGTAGAGCTTGAAATGAAGAGGGTAAAATCATTTTATCTTGCTAAGAGATCTTGCTGAAATGATCGAGAGACTACATAATTTTGTAGGCCTCTTATTTTATCAGTAAGTAATACCTCTTGGTCTTTCCTTAGGAACTGCAATTTTTTGCGCTCTCTCGAGCCAATACTGAAGAGAATGACGCATACAGTATAAATATCTACTCCACACCGCCATTAAGTAGATTGTATGAAAAAGAGCCATCCCCACTTGATTTTATTACTATAAAAATATTTTATTTTTAAACAATATTATTATCTTACGCAAGTTTTATATATATATATATATATATATATATATATATAATACATTATATAGCCGTCACTCAGTAAATTATAGAAATGAAAATCTAATTTAAGATAGTCTCACATATACTTACATAACCCCAAAACGTTTCACTTTCATATCATCAATATAGCATTTATATGTATAATTAATGAAAAATAGTCACATCATTGCATTAATTATAATAATATTTCACTTCTAATGGTAATAATGTCATCAAACCACCTCAAGTTTTGTAGATTTTAATATCCAATATACAGCTGTACTCAGAAAATTAGGCCTGTAAATTATTTTAGTAAGTCTTGAAGTTTTTAATAACTAATTGAATTTGAGCTCTAAATATGTCAGCAATCCTGCAGGTCATGACCTTCATGTAATAGCCTATTGTTTATTGTAGTGTGTATTTTTTTTTTAATTCTTCTTTGATTTTGTAGCAGTATCGGACTTCTTGGGTCCCTGACTGCACTATTATGTTCTTGTTCCTTGTGTTATTATGTTTTGTTTTATTCTGAAATGCAATTAGTTCTCAAAACTGACGAAAGATGGATTTTGGAAAATAGGAATATTATATAGGAAAACTAACCCTTCACTGAAAGTTATTATTGCTCTGAAAATCCTTGGATGCCAAGCTTCAAAATGAAGGATCATTCATTAAAATCCGTTCGGCCGTTTTCCCGTAATTTTCATTACCAGTTCAAATTAGATATATATAGATGTTATTATTATTTACATATATTTACACTTGTTACATGTATATACATGTTTTAATTATTTTCATATAATTTATAAATTAGAGTTACCAACGTACTATACATACTGTGATTAACTCGTCGAATGGTATGAAACGGTTTGTCGTTAACACATTTCATATTTTCTAATGTGACAATGTAAATACAATAAGAAAACCATCTTGTGGACGATAGGTAAACAAACAAAACATGAAGAATATTGTCTACATGTTAATAATGAATGTAAATAAATACTAAATGTTGGTGGTCGTCATTTCTAGCCCCTGTTGCGAGGTACTAAATGTAAAGGATATGAAAATGATTTTAAAATATCAATAATTATAAATAATAAGTAGAGATACCTAGTTTTCGCAAGATACGGATTCGCGAAGTGAATTTCGTTGATTTAAACTTTCTTTGTAGGAATAGTCTACACAATAATTTATTTTGCATGACGAAAGTGAATAAGCCATAATCTTTAAATGTAAAATCATACCGAATTTATATTTTGTACAAAATAACACCGAAATTTAGCAGAACTTTGCACCGAAATTTAATATTTTAATTCACAAAAAAAAAAATGGATCCCTAGTGTAAATAAATGTAAATTCTTCCGTAAATCTTTTGGCCTGCATAAAAATATTTTAAGAGATCTAACAATTGCAGCACTCAAAGGCTCAATAGCTATTTTCAGGCATCATACATATGGACCATGACTAATTCGCATCTACTTGACGTTACTTCGTTTAATATCATGTGTTTCAATATAATTCAAATTGTTTATTTTTCACTCTAACAACAATTTATCACTAAGCCTCAAGGCATTTACTCTATTGTATCATGGTACTCTTTGTCGATGGCAACCTGTAGTGGTTACAGGAAGAAATTAAATTAAATTAAAAATTAATAATTGTAAGCAAATTTAATAATAAGTGTTAGTAAATGTAAATAATAATTGTAAGTAAATGATAAGTGTTAATAAATGTAAATAATAATACGTAGTTGTAAGTAAATAAGTGTTAATAAATGTAAATAATAATACGTAATTGTAAGTAAATAAGTGTTAATAAATGTAAATAATAATACGTAATTGTAAGTAAATAAGTGTTAATAAATGTAAATAATAATACGTAATTGTAAGTAAATAAGTGTTAATAAATGTAAATAATAATACGTAATTGTAAGTAAATAAGTGTTAATAAATGTAAGTAATAATTTTAAGTAAATAATAATGTTAATAAATATAAATAATAATTTTAAGTAAATAATAAGTGTTAATAAATGTAAATAATAATACGTAATTGTAAGTAAATAAGTGTTAATAAATGTAAATAATAATACGTAATTTTAAGTAAATAAGTGTCAATAAATGTAAGTAATAATTTTAAGTAAATAATAATGTTAATAAATAACAATTTTAAGTAAATAATAAGTGTTAATAAATGTAAATAATAATAATTTTAAGTAAATAATAATGTTAAGAACTCTAAATAATAATTTTAAGTCAAAAATAAGTGTTAAAGGTAAAAAGTAAAGATATCCCCGTAACATGCCATGAAGACACTTGGGGGGGGGGCATGGAGGTAGAGCCCCATGCTTTCCATGACCTCGGCACTAGAATGAGGTGTGGTGGGCACCACGCTCTGACCGCCTTTTACCCCCGGGAAAGGCCTGGTACTCAATTTTATAGGAGGCTGAGTGAACCTCGGGGCCGTTCTGAAAGTTTGGCGTGTTAATAAATGTAAATAATAATTATAAGTAAATTATAAGTGTAAATAGTAAATGTAGATAATATGGAATACAATAAGCGATAGCAGTCCACCGCTGTGGTGTAACAGTTAGCGTGCCTGACCGTGAAACCAGCGGACACTGGTTTAAATCCTGGTTGGGACAAGTTACCTGGTTGAGGTTTTTTCCGGAGTTTTTCCTCAGTTCAATAAGAGCAAATGCTGGATACCTTTCGGCGTTGTACCGTGAACTCATTTCGCTGGCATTATCACCTTTATCTCTTTCAGACACTATATAACCAGTGGCGGCTCGTGAACTTGTGGATTGGGAGAACTTCAGTAGATTTTGGTACACACTCAACTTACAATCTACCAGTTCATTCTGAATTGTCTTAGAATTACCTTTAAACAGTGGCATGTTCCAAACGATTTTTTGAGAGGCTCGTTTAGATTACTCACGGACTGTAGCAACCCACGAAATACACCAGAGTCCTTCGAATCATTTTTTCATCATGTCCCCTAAGGGGAAGTTCATATTGGCCACAAAATTTGATACAATCAATATTTTTTAAAATAATTTCACATTTTTTCTCACTTCTTGATTATGTTTGAGAATGTTTGTTCTGTTCGTTTCACTTAATTGCGCAGCAATATTAGTTTTGCCTAACATAGCCAATGAAACAATATTTTTCAGGTGAGATTGCGAAGATTCGTGCTTTTTAATTTTTAGGGGCAAATGTCCTAAATCTGTCACACCACTCCTAGTCCATGCAGCATCACCACCGAAGAGGAGGCAACCACAAATGCTCAGCGTAAATTTCATTGTTATACTTCCTTACATACATGCACTATTTCGGCTGGATGAAGCTTGAGTAAGATTTAAGTCGGGTAACGAACGACCCTTTAATTTCATTTCATTACATCAATTTTCTCCACAAGGGAAAGTTGAGAAAAATAAAATTAATATTCTGTAATTCACACACACTCATGCTTGCACATTTGCACTGGTTAAGTTATGGTACTAAAACGTCACACCAAAGCAACACTCAGATATGCTGATGGTCAACAATTTTCTAAAACTGGAAAAGAAGTCTCTTTCGTATTTTACGTTCTATATCAAAAGGATTATACTCGTGCAATTATTATGAGTTAAGGCAAACATTAGGTTCTGCTGGAAGCTGGATATATACATAATAATAAGGCAAAAGAGAATATTAATTTCGTTATATTAACTCGATAAGATTCTACAACAATAAGTATGTGAAGAGAAAATAAAAATTTTGTCATTAAGTTTCAAGGGAATAGAGAATCCATTTGACGTAGTATTACAATAGCGGTGCGGGAGGGGAGGAAAGATCTTGCCTTGTCGCCTGGCTCTGCAAGCCACTGCAGTGAAATATGGGTTTTAAACAGCGGCAGTTTCCCTCTGCTTCCCTTCACCTCTCTGCTCCCCTGACAAAGCAAGAGACACTCTCTATGATCTGTCCCACCCTGCAGATCCCAGGACGACTTTGAATGCAGTGTCAATTCCAGTACAATCGACGCGCAAAAAGATACTGCATAAGATAATAGGACATATTCCCGGCCAGATGAAATATAAAGCAATTTACCAATAAAAGCTGTAACAATATTTCTACAAATTAAAATAAACATTATTTTTATTTTTCTGACAAAGCGGGGAGTGCTGCAGCTCCGCAGCTCTTATGGATGGTCCGCCCCTGTATAAAACCATAGTAGTTGAAAAAGCATCGTTAAAATAACCAATTAAAATAAAAAATAAGGGATAGCGATAGACATATTTAAGTTTATAGCCCTTTAATTTGACTTCGCAGATCCAATATGTTCCCGTATTTTCTGAATCACCCTGTATAATACACATGCGGAGTTGCATATTGCGTACCTGAAAGGGGATGGCGAAGAGCCCAATGACGATGTCTGCCAGCGCCAGGTTGGAGATGAAGCAGTTGGTGACGTTCTGCATACGTCGACTCGTGGCCACGATCCAGATGACCAGGGAATTGCCCACCACGGCCACCACTGAAATGGTGCCGTAACACAGTGACAGCAGCGCCACTACCGCTGTGGGCACCTCGTACAGGCTCTGCAAGGGCTCAGAAGAGTTGGCGATGCAGCCATTCGTGCAGTTGGTCTCCATTTGTGCTTGCTCCCGTCTTCAGGGCACTACCACATTCCGCAAGCAGATAGGCGTCTTCATCCTGGCTTGGAAGCTCTGTCAACAAAAACCATCTGTTGTCCTCTTTCGGAAAAATGCTTCATTAGTGTGCTAATCACTTTCAGTATTTTAGTTCTAGTAATCTCGATGATTCTTGTTAATAAAAAAAATAGGGATGTGGCTAAGTCTGGCGTAAATCAACAGAGCTACAGTTTAAGGACACCATTCAAAATATCTGTTTCACTCCTGTCCTTATACAGAGTGGGTCAAAAGCAGTAGCGGCTGATTGACTGAGGCAAGTGAGGCCGGGCCTCAGTCACTTGGCTTAACTGAAATCAAATTTTGTGTTTTTATATAATGTATTAGTTATTTGAATGAAGCATATATCGCTGTAGAAGCATTTGAAAACTTTGATGTATATAGACCTGTTTTGCAGTAAATTTTGTTCCTGAGGCCGGGATCGCTCGTGCCGGGTCTGGCTTGTGATGTATATAGACCTGTTTTGCAGTAAAATTTGTTCCTGAGGCCAGAATCGTTCATGCCGGGTCTGGCTTAATGCATTGCATGTCCTTTCGCGGGCTTTGAGTTTACGCTTAAAACGTTGTAGCTGAGGCACAATTCGGCTGGCCTGGTCAGGTTTCACTCGTCCCATCCATGGGCCGGCCTCAAGGGTAGAGTGGGGTGGGAATAGCAGTGATGACTTGTCTTCCTAACTAGGCCATAAATAACAAAATTCCAGCTCTTTGGCAGGCAGAAACCCACTCTATTATCTCCCCTTACGTTTCAGTTTATGACATAAGCGAGGGTGTTCTACTATTGTACTTGGTAGTACAGTAGTGAATCTGGGCCAATGTTGTTATGTATTTTGGGAAAATATAAACAGAAATAAATGCGAGAAATAATGCTGGTGCAGTTAATTCATTGTTAGAGTGTCCTTTTTCGAGAAGAAATAATACTAAAAGAAAGGAAGTTTTAAATAAAGAGAGAGACTACCGAGATACCTACGACATCGCTGATAATTTTTCTGACACATAATCTTAAAAAGCGAGTTTCTATTGCATCCTGATATGGGCAACATAAATGGTTATGTGGTAATGTGATGCAAAATAAACTTCTCTTGGCCTTGTTTGTTGCTGTCAAAGAAAAAAAAAATAAATAAAAAGATAAGAAAGAAAGGGGAATTTCAACACATAATATGGGATGCTTCATCACACTGAAACAATCACTGAAACTCAGAGCATAACAGCTTATTTGGTGAGTGAAATTATTATTTTTCATTGATAGTAATAAGAATAGACTAATAATAGTAGCAGTAGTAATAATAATAATAATAATAATAATAATAATAATAATAATAATAATAATAATAATAATAATAATAGTAGTAGTAATAATAATACAGTAATAATGATATTAATAATATAATAACAATAATAATTAATATCATAAACAAACATTTCCTATCGGAGGCACTTAAACTAGTTGCATCTGGCCTCACCGAGGATTTTGATCACTGGCCGCCACTGGTCAAAAGTCACGCACCATAGGGATTTGGCTTCTTCTTGGTTTACGTGTTTCAGATAAACAATGTTGACGACTGAAGAGCGAGTAGAACGTATTCTCCTCATGTTATGTTCTCAGATGAAGTAACTGTTATGTGATTTGTTACGTTAACAGACAAAATTTACGTTACTGGTCTGTCAGTAATCCACATTGGTTGGTTGTGGTCTGTGGAACCGTATCATTGGCCCATACATTTTTCACGGAAATGTCGACAATGATACTTACCTGACAATGTTGGGAGATTCTTTATTCCCGATTTGGATATCATTGGTTCACACCCTGATTGGTTCATGCATGATGGTGCACCACATTATGCCATACAAATAGGGACTTGGCTAGACGACAACTCCCCAAAATGGATTAGCCGTAGAGGACAAATGGAATGGGCTCCTCGATCCCCGGATTTAAATCCAATGGATTTAAATAATATTAAATATACATGTAAGAAGGCACTCTCTATTCTCCATTCACTAAAAAGATTGTATCATTATCCATCTAAATTAAAACAGACGCTGGTACAGACACTCATTCTACCTCACTTCGATTATTGCGACGTTTTGTTCAGTGATCTCAGGATTGATTCCGCTCAGAAACTACAGCGTGTTCATAACGCGTGCGTCCGCTTCATTTGTAATGTTCGATACTATGATCATATCTCACCTTCTTTCAAGAAGTTATCATGGCTTAGGTTACATGAGAGGAGAAATCTGCACTCACTTTCTCTCTTATATCGGATTATGCACTCTTCATCCCCCTATTATTTATTCGCTCGATTTCATACTCTCTCTCGCTATCATAATATTAATACTCGATCACAACGCGATAACACGCTAGAAATTCCACTTCACGCATCGTCTCTGTATTCCTCATACTTCACTGTTGCTACCTCTCGTCACTGGAACTCTCTGCCGCCTGAAGTCAAGGGCTGCCGAACATTGAATTCTTTTAAATCCAAGTTAGAAAATTATCTTATGACGAGTTTGCCAAACTAACTTACTATTATGACAAGTGTTGTATTGCATGTTTCACGTATTCACATTTTTTTATGCTCTAATGATATTCAACTTATTTTATATTTTTGTTTTCATATTTTCCGATAATGTTATATCTCTAATGTGTAAGTTGAGCTATATATAATCTTAATTTTTCTTATTGTGTGTACTTAGAAATATTGTATTCACTGTATACTATGTACTGCGCTATTTTATTACTATTATTATTATTATTATTATTATTATTATTATTATTATTATTATTATTATTATTTGCTGTTTGGGGCTACCTGAAGGCAAAAGTCTACGCAGTAAAGATCAGAGATGAAAACCATCTGCGAGAGCGAATTGTAGCAGCGTGGCATGCTGTGACACCAAACTTGGTGACCAATGTACTACGGGACATGGCTGATCTTTACAGACATGTTTTGACATGAACGATTCTCATATTGAACACATAATAGAATAATCCCTATGGTGCGTGACTTTTGGCCCACTCTGTGCTTATGTGAGAATGAGAACTCATTCTTAATTGGGGAAAAGGTGACTACATAAATTCTTGTAGCAAGATAGTAGAGCAGGTTTAGCGTGACTAAGATTAGGGGCATGTAAGGGTCATAAAATTGTCACCGAAGAAGGAGAGCACCTCTGTCCTTTGTGTAGGGAAAAGGATTCTTGGATAAACATTTTAGCCCATTGTGAATAAACAGAACATCTCCGGAGAAAATATCTACCATCTTTGATGCTAAGTCAGAATAGGAGTTCGCTTGCATGTCTTAACCTCATGGGGAATAGAGAATGCGAACAAAAGACTGAATTGAAGGCGAGACAGTTTAGAACTTTAACTGTTGAAATTTATGATGCGAACTGACGAAGGGATAATGGTAACTATTCAATTATAGCCTACAGTTTTATGCCTGTCTATATGTCAGGTTAAGATATATATGTTTTGTTTGTACCATTTTTATATTAGGCCTAATGTGTGCTTTTTGGAGAGTGGTTGGATTTAATCATAAGTGAGAGAGGCGAAACCTATAAAGTAGAACTTGTTTTGTAAAGCACGTACGGTTAAAAGACCCCTGCACTGGATTTAAGGGCAAATTTGATAGTGTAGTGCATCTGTATATATAATAATATTGCTGAACCTATCTATCTATCTATCTATCTATCTATCTATCTATCTATCTATCTATCTATCTATCTATCTATCTATCTATCTATCTATCTGTATCTTTATCTATCTATCCATCTATCTATCTATCTATCTATCTATCTATCTATCTATCTCTATCTATCTATCTATCTATCTATCTATCTATCTATCTATCTATCTATCTATCTATCTATCTGTCTGTCTGTCTGTCTGTCTGTCTGTCTGTCTGTCTGTCTGTCTGTCTGTCTGTCTGTCTGTCTGTCTGTCTGTCTGTCTATCTATCTATCTATCTATCTATCTATCTATCTATCTATCTATCTATCTATCTATCTACCTGTCTATCTGTCTGTCCACCTGTCTGTCTACCTGTCTGTCTATCTATCTATCTATCTATCTATCTATCTATCTATCTATCTATCTATCTATCTATCTATCTATCTATCTATCTATCTATCTATCTATCTATCTATCTATCTATCTATCTATCTATCTATCTATCTATCTATCTATCTATCTCTGTCCGTCTGTCTGTCTGTCTACCTACCTACCTACCTCCCTCCCTATCTGTCTGTCTGTCTACCTACCTCCCTCCCTCCCTGTCTGTCTGTCTGTCTGTCTGTCTGTCTGTCTGTCTGTCTGTCTGCTTATGTAAATCCCCTGCTTTTATACAGGGACCAAATTTCTGTGAAAAATGAAGTTTTTTTTTATATTACAAACCCATCTCTCTATTTTTCAAACTGTGGGTTATATAAGAACTTTTCTGTTATGAAAACTTATTGAAAAATTACATTTTTGTAGAAAAAAATATTTACTCCAGAATTGATGTATTTAGATCAATGAATTTTGTCAATAGCTAAAATAAGCAGGGGTGAAGTTTCTGGAGTAGTACAGGTTTTCTATGTCGACATAGAAAGGTCTTCGGATTCTGGGGTCCTGGGACTTACCAGGCTACACGTCCGCGGATATGGAACCTGGCTCTGTAAGGGTCTGAGACAGAATAACCACCTGTCAACGTCGGATTCACAATTGACCAGTTAAAAGAAAAATCTCCACAAGTAGATTACTTTCTTTATAACGACATTATTAGTCATTACAATTTCAAACAACTCATTGGCATCATACTTATATGTGAATCGTTTCGATTATCACTTGCATTGTTGTCTTCAGATTAGACCCCATGGAATAAGGAAGCGATTATGAATTAGTTGACGAGATCCATCTTTTCTAGTGGCCAACCCTGTGTAAGATCAAATCTAACGATTTTTCTGTTAGTTTTTATCTAAATAAAGAAAAATAGGTACCGTAATTTCCCATAACTATGGTCCAGGTACCCAACTATGGTCCAAAATGCATTATGTACTACTTAATCCCCCAAGAGTTCGGTGTTTGCCATTTAAGGCGCCAATGTGATGGAATTATGTTCCCCATAGATGCTTCTATCTACCATTACACGTGGCAATGATATGGATGCTTAACAAGGTTAATGTGCATCGTTCTACTGAATGTGTGAAGACACGAAATCATTCAGTTTTTGTTTGTCTGTTTTATTAAGCTCTCCTCTGTAGAACTGGTAAATTATAGATATATGATTGTTTGTACAATTAAACCTGGCTATATAGTGTTTACTTTCACGTAATAATTAGACTGGCAGAGGTTAAGGACTCTGCGTGAAAAATGTTTAACCTCAAGGCTACAAATCAGTCCTCAACTATGTACCACAATTTTTCGTGGACCATAGTTGTATTTCATTTTGAAATATTTGTTTCAATAAAATGTGATCAATGTGATTATTTACTTCTGCAAATACGGTATAACAGTGTATTCTAAAACACCATTTAACATTATAGTCAAGTAAACAAAGAAACAGGCTGTTCCAGCATCAATGGTACTAGCACGAATAATGGTCCGGTAAAACGAAACCTTCAGGGTAGAAGGAAAAGAACAGTCCCTGTAAGTGACTAGAGAGCGATGAAATTGAATTGGATACAGATTATGATGTTTCCGGTGTTTTCTCCATATTTACAGACAGTGAGTCAGATATGGAAAAGAAGACGAAATCTCTTAAATTAATGCCAAAGGCACATAGTTATATGGTAGTTACTTAGAGGAATTGTGGCCAGGGAAAGTTTTGGAAGTGAAGAACAATGGAGCCGTTGTTTCATGTGTAGTAAGAACCGGCAATTACTGAGGTGGCGAGAAATGGAAGACATTTTATTCTATAGAAAGGAAAACATAATAAAACAAATTGAAGACCCCAAATGCGTCTCCAAAAAGAGAGATCTATTTTCAATTTCAGAATTACAAGAGAAGTGGAGATTCAAAGGATCGAAATAAGCCTAATGAATGTAGTTCTCAGTACGATAAATAAACATTATCAGTGAATTTATTTGCATAATATTTTGCTAAGAATGTTTTATTTTGATACCGTCCTTTTTTCTTTAATATACACTCACCTGCGAAAAAACCGGGCTAACCACATTTTCTTTAAAATTTTTGAATATTGTAGGATATTTAACACACAGAACTTGTTTTCATTAATGGAGGTGCTTTGACTTCTCCAAGATACATCGAAGAAGGTCTAATTTAGCATGTGGTGGCATATGCCCCACTTATTGGTGGAAAGATCCTGTTAATGCATGACAATGCTTGCCCTCATGCTACAAGAATCGTGGATGAGTTCCTTCACGACGTTGGATTGAATAGGATGACATGGCCAGCAAGAAGTCCTGACATAAACCCTATTGAACATGTGTGGGGCATGCTACGGAAGCGAGTTTGAAGTCGTCTAACTCCTCACAGGAACTTACAGCAGCTCCGAAATGTTCTAAGTAAAGAATGGAATAGAATCGACCAGACTGACATCCAGAATCTGATCGAAGGGTTGAATCGGCGAATGGTAACAGCCATACAGTCACGGGGAGGCAATACCCGCTATTACCAACATCTGGGTGGCCAGAAAATCAGTTGAACATTTGGAAGAAAATTGATATAATTTGTAAGTTTTTTTTTCTGGGAAGCAATGTTTTCTTCATTTCATAAAGGATTTTCTGATTCTCGCCTCACAAAAAAATTGAGAAACTTTAGGTGGCCCGGTTTTTTTGCCGGTGAGTGTAGTTGTTCATTATTGCAGAAAAATGACTTTCAGATTTGACTTGTTTATTGAGTGTTTATGTAATGTGTACTAATAAAAAGAAATCCATGTACTTTTAATTTATTTTTAATATTTCTGTGCTAGATTATGTTTCTACCCTTAAATTAGAAACTAAATGTATTGATTTACGAATAATTACAGCTCCAGCTATAGTCCATTCATGCTTTCAGGCATGAATATATGAATGGACCATAGTTGGGCAACTCAGAATACAACTATGTACCATTGCTTATTATTTTTTCAACACTTGTAATTAAATAATTTCAAACACATATGTCAATATTTATTTAATATAAACTTACGAGAGTCCGAAACCAAAATTTCACTTAATCTGGATGAATAGTACTGAATATACAAAGAAAAATGTGACAAATGTGGACCATAGTTAGGGGAAACTACGGTACTGTTTCTACAAGTAAAAAGTAAGTAAAGTTAATTTTTAATTGTATACAAAGTCCAGTATTAAATTTCGCAAATAATTACACGTATAATTTGTAATTCATTGTTGCATGTTACACTGTAGATTACATTATTTCACGATTTCATGTTTTTTTATGTTTTCTTAACACAACTTCAAACTTTTCAAATGTCTTGGAATTGCATAGTCTTCAGTAAATTGTTTCCAACTTTCCTTTTACTTGGTAGTGACATAATCTATTTAGTTATTCTCTATATACGATTAAATTAATAACCATTAAATACGTTCTAGTAACTCGGCGTAAGAAAAATGTACTAGCCAGTTATACCTCGCTCTATCTGCTTGAAGAATAGCTATGAGAACTAAAACTGCAGATGTTTCTGCAGTATGTCTCCTGAGACCGTTGACGCTTTTGACGGACAAAGCAGAAAAAAGTCCTAGAAAATATGGGGCATGTACAATGTCATTAAATTGTAGCTAGTGTATGGAGGACTGAGCAGCTGATGAGGACTCGGGATAAATGAAAGAAGTAAATAAATAAATAGATAAATAAATAAATAAATAAATAATAAATAAATACATAAATAGATGAATAAAAAGATAGATACATAAATAGATAAATAAATAGATAAATAGATAGATAAAGATAGATAAATAATAAATAAATAAATAGATAAATAGATAAATAAATAAATAAATAAAAATAGATAAATAAATAAATACATAAATAAATAAATAAATAAATAGATAAATAAATAGATAAATAAATAGACAAATAGATAGATAAGTAGATAGATAAATAGATAAATAAATAAATAAATAGATAAATAAATAAATACATAAATATATAAATAAATAGATAAATAGATACATAAATAAATAGATAAATAGATAGATAGATCAGTAGATAGATAAATAGATAAATAAATACATAAATAGATAAATAAATACATATATAAATAAATAGATAAATAGATAGATAAATAAATAGATAGATAAATAAATAGATAAATAGGTAGATAGATAAGTAGATAGATAAACAGATAAATAAATAGATAAATAAATAAATAGATAAATAAATAGATAAATAGATAAATAAGTAGTTAAATAGATAAATAGATCAATAGATAAATAGATCAATAGATAAGTAGATAAATAGATAAGTAGGTAAGTAGATAAGTAGATAAATAAGTAGCCAAAATAAATAAATAATCATGAACGTCAGAACGTGTTATTTCCGCCTATATCTCGAAATGTATTGTTTCCAGCTCTGCAATATTTTTTATTTATTACATAACAATATAATAATTGAAAAGGGACAAACCTACTGTAATGTGTAGAAAAGGAGTTCAAAGGAATGCCATGTAGCAAATGTATTATATATTAGTCCACGTGAATTCTTTCCATAACTTCACCGTTCCACTGTTTTGTCCCCTAGCAACCAGCTACAGCTAGACCGATGTCGATCTGAAGTTTGTGGATTTGCCACTAGACAGCTCCCTTGCGTATTCTCATTTCGGGATGGCTTAGTCTGTCTCGCTACCGGATATCCTGTTTCGAAAGTGCGACCAACTGACGTGACAACTCATTCCTCAAAACCGGTACAATGCTCCGCAAACTTGGAATCGCGATCTGAACGTGTGACATTATTATTATTATTATTATTATTATTATTATTATTATTATTATTATTATTATTATTATTATAAAATAAAATCAGTCACAACTTAACGGAAACTTCAAAGATGATGAAAATGTCGTGCATTTTATCCGTCACGAAATACAGGCCTATATATTTTTCATAGAAAGCACATATTTTTATAATAATAATTTATTTAATCTGACAGGATTAAGGCCATAAGGCCTTCTCTTCCATCCTACCACATAGCACATATAAATACAAAAAAAAATAAATACAAACACTGATGAAAATGATACAAATTAAGTTAAAGCCCTATATAGGGTCAACAGGGTCAAAAGAACACTATAGAGCTCTCATCGAGCTAATACAAGAAAAAAGAAGCAAAAACAGAGATAGCAATGATGATATTGATAACTGACAATAATAATAATAATAATAATAAAAATACATTACATATTAATTTTCAATTTTACAACAGCATAGTTACAATATTTACTATATGTCATGGGTTAAGGTGAAGTTGCGCAATTACTAATTTATAAATATTATAAATAAATATATATATATATATATATATATAATTTGAACTGATAATGGAAATTACGGGAAAACGGCTGAACGGATTTTAATAAATGGCCCCTCATTTTGAAGCTTGGAACCCAAAGTTTTTCGGAAAAGTAGTAGTTTTCAGTGAAATTTCAATTTTCCTGCATAATTTTCCTATTTTCCAAAATCCATCTGTTGTCAGTTTAGGGAACTAATAAATAAAACAAAACAAACACTATAATAAACAATATTACACGAAGGCCATGACCTGCAGGATTGCTGTCATAGGTAGAGCAAATCAAAGCAAATTTTGTGACATCATAATGACAACAATATGTCGATCTTCATTTGTGTAATATTTTATAACATCTCTATAATTGGTTATTAAAAACTTTCAAAGCTTACTAAGAATAATTTACAAGTCTAATTCTGTTGCGTGTAACTTTCTGAATACAGCTGTGTATTGGATATTAGATTAGAAAGTACGAAACGTGAGGTCGTTTGATGACATTATCACCATTAAAAGTGAAATATTATTATAGTTAATGCCATGATGTATTTGTCACTAATATACATATTAAGGATATAGCCTATTGATGATACGAAACTCAAACCTTTTGGGGTTATATATGTAGTCTATACGTAGAGAATATCTTAAATTAGATCTTCATTTCTCTAATTTATTGAGTGACGGCTGTATAATATATTGGGTACAGTATATGTTACTGAAAACTACAAAACTTACGTAAGTTAAAATTATTGTTTTTAAAAATGAAATATTTGTATAGTTATTAATCAAGTGGTATGGGTCTTTTTCATATATGTAATGGCGGTGTGGTGTGGATATTTGTATGCGTGATTCTTTCCAGTATTGTCTGGAGAGAACGCAAAAATTACACTTCCTAAGAAAAGACCAAAAGGTATTACTTATTGATAAAATAAGAGCCCTGCAAGATTTTTAGTCTCCCGATCATTTCAGTAAGATCTCGTAGCAGGATAAAATGATTCTACCCTCTACATTTCAATGTAATTCACGAAAAAATGCAGCAGCTATACTAAGATGCTATGTCTATTGTTCGAAAGCATGGCAAACCTGACATTTTTTCTTACCTCTCACCTACAATCCACAATAGCCTGAAATAGCTACTACTGCTTTACTCCCATATGAAAAATCCACTGATCGTCCTAACATTGTTACTTGCGTTTTCGCTTTTAAACTGAAAAACTGAAGATGGATAGGTTAAAAAAAAGTAATTGGCATGAAAAACCATTCAGAGAGAGTATGTTTCATTATTATGGAAGCAAATAACTTTTAAAATGACTGGTAGGCCTATTCTTCATTGGAAATAAATCTGAAAAAATTTTATTTGAACTTCTAATGAACTTAGTTTGCAGCATTTGCTGCACAAGCCACTAGTTTTATAGAATTGTATCATATAAGAGAGATGAAGTTTAAAAAATATTACATTTGCAATAATTATATTACGTGAAATAATTCTTTCCACAATATTTCGGCCGCTCGTTGTAACAATACACAAACATTATTCTGTATCTTAGCAACCAGCTATACCTATGTCAATTTTTAGTCCGTCACAAAATCTTTCGCTGAAGTTTTCTTTTTAATTCCTGCTTTCTAAAATTTTTCGTGGATACTTTCATTGTAATCATGGAAAGCTTCGTAAAATTCCAGCAAAGTTATCAAAGGATTATTATTATTATTATTATTATTATTATTATTATTATTATTATTATTATTATTTTATTTTTTATTTTATTGTGCTTCCTCAAATTAGAGGCTGCCATTAGACAAAGCATACAAAATAATATAAATGATGAAAGATAACAGAGTAAGTAGAAAAAAGTAAACAAGTACACAAACAAACAAACAAACAATGGCAGTTTACAGAATAAAAAAGTTACAAGTAAAGAAGCATTGAAAGCTAATAAGAGAAAGAAAAATGATAATGTTGCGTTAGTTTTTTCAGTACACTGAATTAGAGTCCATATAGGTGGTTCCGTAAAAGTTTGACTGACTCTTTGATTATGAGGAGGGCCAATTCATTCAGAAACGATTTGTGCAGCCCTAGGGTCTTACAGAATTGAGAAGAGATGTTAGGTATCGTTCCTCTTGCTCCAAACATCAATCCCGTAACACTGATATCGCGAAGTTGAATATTATTATTATTATTATTATTATTATTATTATTATTATTATTATTATTATTATTATTATTATTATTATTAATGTTAATGTTATGTTTTATTTAACGACGCTCGCAACTGCAGAGGTTATATCAGCGTCGCCGGATGTGCCGGAATCTTGTCCCGCAGGAGTTCTTTTACATGCCAGTAAATCTACTGACATGAGCCTGTCGCATTTAAGCACACTTAAATGCCATCGACCTGGCCCGGGATCGAACCCGCAACCTTGGGCATAGAAGGCCAGCATTATTATTATTATTATTATTATTATTATTATTATTATTATTATTATTATTATTGGAAATTTATCATTTGATGAAGTGAAAAAATTCAAGTACGTTGGACCAACAGTAACAAATATAAATGACACTCGGGGGGAAATTAAACGCAGAATAAATACGTGAAATGTCTGCTATCATTCGGTTCAGAAGCTTTTATCATCCAGTTTGCTTAAAAAAACTGAAAATTAGAATTTATAAAACAGATATATTACCGGTTGTTGACTATGGTATGAAATTTGGATTCTCATTTTGAGAGAGGAACATACGATAAGAGTGTTCGAGAATAAGGTTCTTAGGGAAATATTTGGGGCTAAGAGGGATGAAGTTACAGGAGAATGGAGAAAGTTACACAACGCAGAACTGCACGCATTGTATTCTTCACCTGACATAATTAGGAACATTAAATCCAGACGTTTGAGATTGGCAGGGCATGTAGCACGTATGGGTGAATCGAGAAATGCATATAGGCCTAGAGCATTAGTTCGGAGGCCGAAGGGAAAAAACCTTTGAGGAGGCCGAGACGTAGATGGGAGAATAATATTAAAATGGATTTGAAGGAGGTGGGATATGATGGTAGGGACTGGATTAATCTTGCACAGGATAGGGACGTCAGAATGGTGTGACGTTACTCATTGCCATTTCTAAGCAAGTAACGTCAGATGTTGAAACTTCCGTAACGTTTCATCAGAAGGTAAAAGAAGAGTAAGAATACTGTTAAAACGTAGACCTTAAGACGTCATTTTCATCTAGAATCGTGAAGGATGATGGTGAGACAAACTCAAATCATTTTGATCACTTACTTTTGCTTAAAATTGCAACTTAAGCATATTTATCATTTTAATAAAAGTTTTGATACTGTATCGTTCTTTATTATCATACATTAATTTTAAAATGGTATTTAAAATTGCGCAATATAGCTATTTAAGTAACTTATAAAGCAGACTATATCTTAAAATACAAAGAAACTTCATTTTGCGAAAGATACAAGACTTCCAAGGAGAAGTTGAGTGTAGAGGGAAATATTATATTAACAATGTTTTTGTGTAACGGAGACCCTAGAGATATTAGCTGTGTTGTGTGCACAAACCGTTATAATTAAAACTCCTACGTGTACATTTTTCACAAACTCGCTCCACAACTAACATTAAATGAATTAAACATTAAAAAAGGCAGGGTTATATTGACAAACTACACAAACCCCAGTCTTTTATAGTTTCATATCAAACATAATTTGTGACCAAAAAAAAAGTGTTTTGTTAAACCGTATCGTGTAAATAAAATAAAATATATCATGAAAGCATCACTGCGAACTACGATCAATCCATCACAGAGTATTAAGGGTGCAAAGCTAATGTGAACCAGAAAGAAGTTTTCGTAATACGACAGCTGAATACCCTAAACTTTTCACGATTATTAATGTGTCAAAATAAATCAAACAACCACGATTATCTGGACTAGCTCCATAGGCTAATCTTCGCGATAACCTGACCTAGTCCGGGATAAACAAGTACTAAAAAGACTTAAAATAAGGCTAAATGGAACGCGAAGTCAATGAGCGCCGACTAGGATCAAAAAAGTTGTTTGTGGCTTCTAAAAGATCGATAGCTTAACTCTGGCAATTGAAGTGAAAACCCAGATAACCTAATCCATCCCACTATCGTAATATTATATCTAAACTTTATTGCCGGTGAAACAATGTGGGCTGATAACCTAGTTCACTTCATCACCTGAAATGAGACAATGTAGAGCAGAAAGCGAGTCTACACAATGTTAAAGAGCCTATAGAGCCCAGAGATTTATACAGGGTGTACCGTAAGTAATGTCATCGATTTCAGGGGGTTATTCTTTGAAATATTTCAAACAAAAAAAGTTTAATACAATTTTGCTTGTTTTTGTTTCATTTCCGAGAAAGGAATTGTTTTATATGAAACATTTAATGGCATGTTTTGTGAAAGCCATTGATTTAATTCCCAGTCAATTTAAGAGAGCAGTGTATCATGATAATAAGTGATTGAAAGAATTTTAGTTTTGTCCTTCAAATGTGCAGAAATTTCATCCGAACAAATGTAACTATTCGATCTAAAAATCAATTTTAAAATGTTACATTTCCTCGGATGAAATTTCTGCACATCTGAAGGACAAAACTCCATTTATTTTGTGTTACATTATCAAAGCATTTGAAAGAACCATAACATTTACAAGAGAGTATTAATCATTTATGCTGAGTCAAACTTCTATTTGTATGTAAAATTGAATGAAGATTTCAAAAATGTAAAATTTAAATAAGGGTGCCATTTAAAAAAGTGTTATTTTTGCCACACTCTGTACATGAATCAATACTTTTGTGAGATCACAGGCATAAGTTTTAGTTAGATATCTGCAACAACTTTTGTTTTTGGTATTTTTTCTTAAAATGAATATATAAAGAGTTATTAGCATTAATCCATATTTTATTGTGAAATTGTGAGATGAAGTTGAAGTTGAAATGGATACTAATAAAGATAAAGGTAGCTCCTTCACATGCCATAAAGGCACTTCGGGGGCATGGAGGTGGAGCCCCATGCTTTCTTCATCTCGGCACTAGAATGAGGTGGTGTGAAATGGATACCAATAATAAGTAACTTGTAAATGAATAATTGATATTTTATAAAAAGTGACGATTTTAGAAACAATACAATTACCGGTACCGGTACTGACCTTTGGGCAATTAATACATATTATTTTATCAATGCTCTATGTGTATCGGAATGAACTATAAGGGATTTAATGAAAGGATTTTATGAGGCTTTTCAACAATGTGGAATTATTTACGTGGTTATTTCCGTACTGAAAATGCCCAAATATCTTTAGTGGTTAGAAGCGCTACCAGTTAAGGTGCAACAGAATGCACACGGAATTTATTAATTACACAGATAGTAAGTTGATAATTGAAGCAGAGAAGGGATTTGTTCCAACCACACCGCAGTACTGCCATTCTCACTGCTTCAGCGCTGGACTATGAACTGATTCGCTTCGAGTATCCCCATTAATCTTTGTTACAATATTCACACTAATTACGTTTGAATTATTGAACCGCTGGCTGCTAGATACTCAAGGCCTGCAAAAGAGCTGTAGCAATTATTCATTGTTACAATGACTGGAAATAACGAAGATTTTATCAACAGTAATCTCACTAGAGGTTTTGATTTATCTAGAGAAAATCAAAACTCGAGTGGGATTTAATTGACTATTACACGATTAGAAGAAAGTATATAAAGATTAGAAGTAACAAAGTACTCCAATACAATAAAATATTAATTGGCTTATGAAAATACAACTGTCTTCAAATATATCAACTATCGAATCTGACGATGTCATATCCAGACCTTCTACACTGGTTTCTGACAAATAAGTATTATTATTATTATTATTATTATTATTATTATTATTATTATTATTATTATTATACCATCTCAACATTACGCTAGATGGCAGTAGTGTTTTATGATTATGTTTTCTTGTTACCGGTATCAGTTGTGCCAACTATGGAATCATCATTGAACTCTGTGGACTGTTACTAGTCAAGAAGGCATTGTTGATTCAGTTTCATTTTTATTAAAATGCAACATTCCACTTCAATTATCCGAATCCCAGTAATCAACGTCACTTGACAGATGATTTTCAATAAATCTTAATATTAAACAATCTCTGATACGTGACTATCCATAATATCATATAGCAGAAGCTATAACATAACCTAACTAATATACTGTACACAAGTGTTAGAAAAGTTTTAATTAACGACGATGACATAAAAAATAAACATGAATAATTTTAAAAGGAATAATTATTGAATGTACAATTTTCAAATTTGAATGTGGTTGGTGGTTCAATTGATGTTATATTGGACGTGTGCGTAATAGAAGTGGAACTCGTTGATTTAGGCCTACATGTGTATTCAACTTATTCAGGATTTCCGAATGAATAATTTTAAAAGGAATAATTATTGAATGTACAATTTTCAAATTTGAATGTGGTTGGTGGTTCAATTGATGTTATATTGGACGTGTGCGTAATAGAAGTGGAACTCGTTGATTTAGGCCTACATGGTGTATTCAACTTATTCAGGATTTCCGAATGGTGCTCTTCATTTATTTGTAAATCGGATTTCAGAAGATGCATAGGTATGATCAGTGATTTTTATTAATTCTTGTTCTTGAATGCCAATGCGAGTCATATTTGAAACTGCTGTGCATCGACTGGAGTGGTTTGTAATTTTATATATATTTTTGACGTCCAGACCAGCGCAGTTTCAAATGTTGGCAAACAAAGAAACAAATGCTAGGGACGCGATAAAATTAAACAAATGCTAGGGATGCGATAAAATTAAACAAATGCTAGGGACGCGATAAAATTAAACAAATGCTAGGGACGCGATAAAATTGTGCGATAAGCAGCCATGATTGGTTGAAATACGCCCTTTCGTACCGTTTTATTGGTCAAAAGTAGTATGACGTAGTAAGAGTGTAATAGTCAACAGTAATCTCACTGGAGGTTTTGATTTATCTAGAGAAAATCAAAACGAGTGGAATTTAATTGACTGTTACACGATTAGTAGAAAGTAGATAGTTGATAGCCGTCCCAACCAGGGAATCGGCCTCCTAATCAATTCTAAATGAATATTTACATTTAATTCAATTTTTTATTTAATACAAACCCTAGTTAGGTAGGCTATCATTGAGAAATTTATTGGAAATGCAACAAACGATTTAGGCTACAAGACAAATTACGCTAGATGGCAGTAGTGTGTTATGATTAGCTGTTTTCTTGTTATCAGTTGTGCCAACTATGGAATCTTCATTGAACTCTGTGGACAGTTACTGGTCAAGAAGGCTTTGTTGATTCAGTTTCATTTTTATTAAAACAGTTGCATTCAACTTCAGTTATCCGGATCCCAGTAATCAACGTCACTTGACAGAACATTTTCAATAAATCTTATTGTTAAACAATCTCTGAGACGTGACTATTCATAATATCATATAGCAGAAGCTATAACATAACCTATTATAAACTAGTGTTACAGAAGTTTTAATTAGGGATGATGAAATAAACATGAAAAGTTTTAATTAACGATGATGAAATAAAAAATAACATGAATAATTTTAAAAGGAACAATTATTGAAAGTACAATTTTCAAATTTGAATGTTTTAGTGGTTGGTGGTTCATTTGATGTTATATTCGACGTGTGCGTAAAAGAAGTGGAACTCGTTGATGTAAATTTCAGGATTTCAGGGAAGACGCATAGCTATGACCAGTGATCTTTATTAATTCTTGTTCTTGAATGCCAATGCGAGTCATATTTGAAACTGCTGTACATAGACTGGAGTGGTTTGTAATTTTCTGTTTTTTTGACGTCCAGACCAGTGCAGTTTGAAATGTTGGCAAACAAAGAAACAAATGCTAGAGTAATGATAAAAATAAATGCTAGGGAAGCGATAAAATTAAATAAATGCTAGGGACAGGATAAAATTGTGTGATAAGCAGCCATGATTGGTTGAAAAACGTCCTTTCGTACCGTTTTATTGGTCAAATGTAGTATGACGTAATAAAATTTATCTAGGTTCCTTAAGTTGCTAAAGCTTACCAGTAGGTTCGTCTTTAACCTCTTCTTCCACTCCAGAAAAATATGTTTCATGAAATAGGTGAAAATGTACACATGAACTTTAAATTGCTTTTGTTTTGTTAACGATTTGAATACAATGTTATGGTATATCATGTGACTCAGGATGAAGAGTGTTAACAAATTTGTGAAATGAAATATAGAATATTCTGTAAAAAAAACTAATTTTCTGTTACTACGAATTTCAGTACCATCTTGTAAAATTGTCAAGGATAGACTTTGGTCATTACTATAAAGTACTGTAAATACAAAACTATTTTTAGATATACTAAAATATGCTGGTTATGGGAGGTATTTTTTTAATGAAATATTAAAAATGTACACATTATCTTTCAATTGATTTTGTTTTGTTAATGGCCTGAATATGTTATTTATACTTATTAGCCTGTTTACATTTTCAATTATTTTCATATAATTTACAAATCTGAGATAACAACATATAGTCCACTGGACTGCAAAAGAAATGCCGAGTCGAAGTCGCTATCGATTTGAAATATTATCGTGTTACGAGGACTTCGCCGTATTAAATAATATCACAGTCTAGTATATACAGTCACGAAGCTCAATACGTAGTAAATATGCATCCATAGATAGTTGCTAACCACTAGGATCGCTAATATCGCCTCATTGCAGACAATGCAAAATAGTGTCAGCACAGTCTATTGTTCCTAGCACCCTCACAACTCAAGATTCGTGACTGTATATACTAGACTGTGATAATATTACACAAACACATCTGAAGTGACCTGAATTTTCTAAAGAGTTTCATTCCATGCAAACGAGAAATGTGTAGTTAAATGTTTCAATTAGACTAAATTTTCAGTTCTGTACCTGTATTTATAATACAATTTTATATTTATTTTATAATAAAATTGATACATTTTTGTTAATACAATATGAAACGTAACTGGTCGTATATATCGATTGTAACAATGACAGCATCCATGGATAATAAGGAAGGCTGTGGAATATCATATAAACTGCACTTTCAATATTTTCATGTAGTATTCTTATTGATGTTGTAAAATAAAAGTATATGAATAATTTAAAATCAATTCTTATTAAATAATAACATTAACATGTTATAAAAGTTGTATTTACATGTTTTTAAAAAACTAATCTCAGGAAATAACTTTGCTAAAGTCCTGGGAAAACGATATAATTTCGTACCGGCATTTCTTTTGCAGCTTACTGTTCGTACTCTGGTTAACTCTTCGAATGGTATGAAACAGTCTGTCATGTTCTGTAACGTAACAATGTGAATACGATAGACAGAACCATCTTGTGGACGACAGGTCAACAAACAAAATATGATGGATTTCTTACGTGTAAATATTAAATGTAAATAATAAATGTTTGTAGCCGTCATTTCGAGCACCTATCGTGAGGTACAAAACGATACGTTGTTTTTCAGATTTGTAAAAGATATTAAAGTAATTTAAAAATGGAAAATAACGTAATAAATGTAGATAATGTGGAAAACAGTAAATGATAGCAATCAGAGGTCTGCATCGGACATTTTCGCTCGAGCGCCAAGTAGTTCATAGCATAATCCGATAGGCAGCGCACATGCATGATGGGTAAAATTGTCACGAGCGATAAATCCTCGAACGTTATAAGCTGAGCGTTAGACATTCGTTCTTGTTACAGTGATGAACTGTGTAGTAACATCATAGATGTTTATCATTTCAAAACTTTGCAGTGTTTAACTAACCTCTCCATAGTACAACTACAAAACTTGCTTTAAAATGTAATATAAATGTTGTAAGTAAATGTTTCCCCCCCCCACAGGAGTGATTTTGTTTTTGCCACATCTGATAGATATTATTGGATGTAAATGTAATTATTATGAACGGAGAACACAATCACGATAATGCAAGAACTGTATCACGTTTTCTAGTAATAATAATAATAATAATAATAATAATAATAATAATAATAATAATAATAATAATTAGTGTATCAATTTTTGCGTCTGTAACAGTTGTACAGCATGATTATTCCTTTTATTATATTTTCTGTGACGTTATCTCTGTACTAATATTGTTATTAATCTACTGCTATATCAATAATATTTTGTAAAACGTTTCTACATTGTCGCAGTATATAGGCGGAACACTATTTATGGACCTATCATATTATATATGTGGTAAATCAAATATTGAATAATTATTAATTAGCAATAATAACTTTATATCGAAGTTTTTCATACTATTTTATTTATAACTTCATGTTCCTGTTTTGGTACGTTCCATTGACTGTTCCATTTAAACGTTTGTCATAAACGCAGAAAATAAAGCCTTATTTTTACCGTGTGAGCAAAACATATGTGTATCTTATCTGTCGCCTTCCATACAAGATAAGACATGTCGGTGAGATGACCTTGTACTGTGCTTCTATTTATTACGAGCTTATCACGACCGATCGTATCTAACTCGAGGGTGCGACACTCGACCGAGTTCAAGCGAGCGATTTAACTCCAATGCAGCACTCTGATAGCAATAGACTAATTTAAGTTCTTATCTCCTTAATCTGACATCGTGGACCCCAAGTTCCTTATTCTCAAAATGTTCTGCAGAGCATTTCCTATTTCCTGTTTAATTTTGCCTCTTTTCTGTGTAATCTCGTAGACCTCGTTCACGCTAAATAACATTTGAAGATCTGCACAAGTGCGCTAGTTTTATTAATAGAAGGGAGAACACAATGTTGCAGAATTTTCCACCAGTCATCGCATTATCGGTCAAGTTGTGTACTGAAATATAACGTGATTTGCATCATTGAGTTATGCATCGCGTTTTGTGTATTCAAAGCGTTGTTAACATGGATTTAACTAGTTTTGTCGTAAAGTTTTTGCGTCTTAATCTTGGTAAACATCCCTTCTTCGTTCAGCTCTACTTTTCTTCATAAAGGATGTACAGTAGTTTGAGAAACGTTTTAGAATTCTCTTCACAGTCGCTGAAGTGCAGCTGTACAGAAACTAGAAACTTTTACTGCATCAAAGTTTCGCTAGAGATTTAACAGTGGGAAGTGTGGTAAAGAGAAGTCTCTAGTATTGTTTTAATTAAGTTACAGAAGTCTCTCCTTGACGACCGTGCTAGAAACATTACTTATGTCTGTGATTCTTCGACGACATTGAATAGAAAGCCCCTCAATGTATTTTCAATGACTCGTTATATTTACGGACAATGTTAAAAAGTAGATCTACTAAATTCACATTTTTCCTTCATGCTTTTAAACCTTTGAATAATTATATATAATTAAAACTTGAAAATCGAATTTGGGGGGGCCTAAAGAATTTTTTTAATTAATAAAATTTTGAATTTTTGTGAGTTAAGGGGTTAGGTACAGCTTACAGCAGTAAAATTATTGGAAATATTCAAAAACATTTTCCTCCAATATTGTATCTTGTACAATAATGAAAATTGACCTAAATAAGAGACAGGGCCCTAATAAGAGATACCTTGTTAACATCTCCGGTATAATTTGCCATCTCTCGACAACTATGGTAAATCAATGTTTGTGCTTCTAAGGCATCGTGTTCTTTGTCTAACCTCAGTTGGAAGTAAGCAACGAAACTGACAGCAAGAAAAGTAATTTTTCAAATTTTGAACATCTTAGTGGTTTTTGTTGAGGAAGTGAACAGCAGGCAATGTAAGCTACAACAAATTTTTTTATTAATTTTATAAAATTGCTGGCAAAACGTTGCATATAATAAGGTAGATTGCTAATAAGAAAGATAATAATATATGACCAATTAGGTAGCTATTTCATTTTTATGTACTCCGTTCCCTAATAAGAGATATCTAGGGATCCTATTAAGAGATAGTATCTCTTATTTAAAATGCTTCCAGTCGTGTCAGTTTGTCTGCCAGTAACCACATAAGAACCAATTTTAATTTAAGTAATACACGTATCTCTTATTTGGAATACCTTTCAAAAACATCATTATTTCCCAGTTTTACTTTTCTTACAATTTAAAATAATAATAAAAACTGACTAAAATTTGTATTGTCCATTCCAAAAATAGGTGAAATTCTGTTTGTGTTCCACTCATTCAGATTAATAATGTCTAGTCCCATCCTCATTTAAGGTAATTCGGGGTAAGACGCCACAACTAAGGTATTTCTTGGCTATACAACTCAAAACCTGAAGTGATAAGCCAATACAAACAAATTTATCGTATTTTTCAATTATAATTGGCTCTGTATAATGATTGGTTCCTTTGCAAGTGCGTATATTGTTAACAATTTTTCATGTTAAAAGAACTCGCGTCTGGTGGCATCTTCCCCCATATATACGGGGAAGATGCCACTTGGTATGGGGTAAGATGCAACAACATAGTAAATGGCATACGTAAAATAAACATTGGAATATTTTATGTGTATTTTATTACAACTGCAGATAAACATCTATGAATTTAATTATGAACTTGTTTCATGATTATTTTGCAAAAATTGATTAATTAGGACACAATTCTGAATGTGAGTACGAACCTGCACCACATTTCGTACAGTGCAAATTATCACCACTGCAATCTTCGTGCAAGGATTTCTTGCATGCGGTGCACTGAATCCAATCACACTTGGAACCTGTCTTAGCGTAAAAGTGTCCAGAACAAACAACAAAAATCATCTTCCTCATCAAAACTTTTACCACTGTCATCGTGACTAATTTCGTCAACAGAAGAAGAAGAAGAAGAACTTACAAATCTCTTTTTCTTTCTTGGTTGGGAAGGTTTCTTTTTTTCTGGCCTTTTTCCGCATAATTTCTCTTCTCTGTGATGTAGTTGAGATCTAGATCTACGCTGTTTGTTTTTTACGAGCAAAGAATTTAGATTTTCTTACTTAGGAATAGGGCTGATTGTTTCCAGAATTGAAATCCCGTTATCCGTTCTGATGGAAGCAGCTATTGATGTAGGTCTACTGTCACATGCTCCGCTAGTGGAAGGACCTCGTGAACATGTAGTAATGTTTGAAGATTCCATTCGTCATTTGAGAGTTCTGTATGGAATGCCACACACCCTCGCTGCAGCCCATGACGATTTTTGTCCATACTTTAAATCTTCAGCAGCTCGAATTAAATTTTATTTTGACTAAGATGTCCAATCTGTTTTTATTTTGCAGTATCAAGTCATCGTCTGCGTAAAAATGAAATGTGAATTACATTTTTAATCATTGATACCTTTCGTAAAGTATCAGAGAACATGTAAAATAATATAATGTAAAATATTATCAAATAATAACCTTCCCAAAACATAATTTACGGGTTAAAAATGTATTTCTTAACCATGTTGCGTCTTTCCCCAGTTACAGGGGGAAGACGCCACTCACACTTGCCTACTGCCGCAAGGTTGTTGCCGTAGCTGCATGTCTAGTGTGTGTAACAAAATGCACAACTCACGTATGTAGCACATATCCCATTTAAAATATAGCATCAGTCTATGAACCTTAAATATAAACAACGAAATATTATAAAGTGTATACTCACCAGACTATATTCTCACAAGATCCAAAATAACGGCGATGAAAGACGATAAATTAAGACATACGCACAAGCTATGTGTCCACCCCGTCAACACTCTTCAAACTAGAGGATCCGTGCTGTCAATTGCTGACACATAAAAGAACTGCAAAGAAAGTTGCGTCTTCCCCCAACTGGCATCTTCCCCCGAATTACCTTATAAGTAGTTAAAAAAAAGTGTCTCTTATTTGAATACTTTATCTTATGTGTAAAACACTGTCCTTCTGCTGTATGAAAAAAAAAATATTTTTACGATTTAAAAAAATTATATATATATATATAATTTTTTTTTTTTTTTCAAAATTCATAATGTTAGCAGTTCATTGTGCAGTGATGAAGCGTTTCCCTCATAACTCATAAACTTTTTAACTTTTTTATGTTCTCTCTCTTTTATTTTATTGCTGAAACTCATGTTTACAATATCATGCTCTTTCAACTACATTCCTCTATAAATATATTTTTTTAAATTTTGTGTTAGAATAAAATACTGATATTTGACCATTTTGTAAAATGAATTTATTTTTTATCAGACAATATATCAAAGGTAGAGAAGTGAGCTTGCATCATATTGTTGATATGACATGCATAAATACACACAAAAAATTTAATCACAGAATATTGATAGTTTTTTTAGTTATGTGGGAAACGCTTCATCACTGCATAGTAAACTGAATTTTGAAAAAAGAAATGTAAATAATTTTTTTAAATCGTAAAAGTATTTTTTTCATATAGCAGAATGACAGTGTTTTACACATAGTAATTTTCATTATTGTACAAGGTACAGTAATGGACGAAAAAAATGTTGAATACTTACAAAATGTTACTGCTGTAAGCTGTACCTAACCCCTTAACATAGGATAAAAATTTTAAGCCGCTAAAATGATCTCCTACATATGGATAATGTTACATACTAAAATTAATTATTTATTTATCTTGAACCATTCAAAACTGTCACATTTTATAAGAACTTTAGAAAAAAATATGTATATTTGTATAGTTTTAGAAAAAAAATTATTATAATTGATTTTAAATAATAATTTTAATTTTAATTTCATTGTGACAATTTTGAAATATTAATCACATAACATTTTATACAGCGTACCTATGGATATTTTACTTGTCCAAATAAATTATTAAGAAAATGTGTACTGGTGATCAAAATATATCGGGTGACCAAAAAGTCGAAGTAACCAAAACTCCGGATGACAAAATTCCAGTGACCAGTGACGAGAATTCCGCTTTCCCAAATGATTAATTAATTCATTGCTCTGTGGATTTGGTAGAATACGTTAGAATCTAAAGAAAGCAGCAAAACAGTACAACGTGATCTATTGTTGTGACGAGAATCCAAGCCCCCGCATAACGGTAAGACATCATGTCACAAACACGTTCACGTCTGAGTATTTCTGACAAAGTAAATATTATTCAACGCCTTGAAAACGGCACAAATATTAAAGATATTGCTGGAGAGAGTAAGGTAATATTTATATACTCTTATTTTCATTTATTTATTTATTCATTCGTAATTCATTCGTTCGTTCATTCGTTCATAACTTCACTCACTCACTCGTTACTCACTCTCTCACTCACTCTCTCACTCACTCACTCACTCACTCACTCACTCACTCACTCACTTCTTTCTTTCTTTACTTACTTATTTATATGCTCTGTATAAGAATTAACAAAAGACTATGATTGATGTACTGAAAATAAATTATTATTATTATTATTATTATTATTATTATTATTATTATTATTATTATTATTATTATATAGTAGTTACTGTTCTCCAACCAGGAGATCAACTGTGAAAGGAATGTGCTTACTATTGCGTCATCTATTGGAACGAAGTAGATAGATAATATTACCGTTATGACGTCAGTTTAAAAACCATGCGCTCTCCTGCATAAGTTATTTCCTGTATGGAGGGATTAAAAGACCAGGAGATTAACAGTGATCTAATTTTGTAACTAGGGTAGTATCAATATGTCTGTATCAATGTTATGGTTTGTGCTGTGAGAGCTAGTCAGTAGAGATAAGAGTACCCACGTGTGTGACCTTATGACATCTTATGACATCAACATTCATTCACAGCATTACCCCGCTTCGTCTCATTTCCCGAAGACTTTCTCGTGGTTGGAGTACAGTAGTGATGCAATATTAATAGTAATGATTCATGTAAAATGTTATTCAAGGAAGGAAAAACAAGAGTTGATATTGCAAAAGAATAGTACATTATGCAACGAGCCTATAATGATAGTGATTAAGAAGCGAGTATGTTTGTTTATGAAACGAGCCCAAGCGAGTTTCATAATTTTCATATGAGCTTCTTAATAACCATTATAGGCGAGTTTCATACGACTTTTTATGCTCGTCCATATTTCTAACTTGAAATTATTCATTTTATTTGTATCTAACTGACCTTGAGCAATACCTCGTAAATTGTGAGATGTGCGCAGACGCGAAAGTATTGATTTTTTCCGAGGAACAGATGTCCACATTGAACTTGATAGCCTATAAGAACCTACAGAGTAAACTAAATATTAACTTTGATATAACATTGAAATTAAATTAGACATTGAAAAACGAGATGACAAATTGAATCTATTTGAATATTATTTACAATTAACGCTAATTATTATAGTAACAGAATATAACCTTCTGCGACAGTATTGGATTTCCAGCCTCCGTGACTTTTCACTAATTCTCTTTCGATTGCATATCCGAGAATAATCGATACTTGCGGTTTTATAACGGTACAAAGCTGACTTGTCATTGGCTGAGGTTTTATAACGGTACAAAGCTGACTTGTCATTGGCTGAACACCTGTACTTTAATGAGTAGGTATACTTTAATGGCATGCGTTAAAGGACTGCTACCAGGTGTATAATTACTACATTTCGGCATGGTCGAGCATAAACTATATTATAATGCAATAACTATTAACAAGTATAGTAAAATAAATATGTCAGCATTTTTACATACATTATCAGTGAGATACGTACCCCTTGAGACAATCCTGTCCACTCCTAGGGATACGTGTACCATAGTTTGAATACCACTGCTCTACCAAAAGATAATGCTTACTGATTGCAGGGGACTTGCTCCGTGTGTTATATCGAAGTAGATAAACATTGACTGTCTACTAAATCGACGGAGCGGTGTAATTCGTAAACATTCTTGGTCTACACGCGCCCACACATAGCGATAACATCCCTGATCGCGTCTTTGTTCCTCGCCGCATTAATCTGTATCGTTGATGTAACATTTATGGCACCGATATTCTAAATCCCAGAAGAGTGACAAACACTATTAAACATCGTCCGTCAGCTCGAGATGCCAAACATTCGCAATCGCCAAGAATCATCCGAACACAAAAAATCACACTGTGACAAAATCACCATTATCTGTCACAGCGATTTTCCCGGAGCTATCATAAATTCAGAGCTGTGATAGGAAAAAGCTGTCATGCCTCACAAAACCCTCTACAACAGTGGTCGTCAGCACTCGCTGAAATGGGTATTGGGTAAAGAGAGCAGGGGAGCCTGCACGTCCGTGCATGCTTCGTGGGAGGGAGAGGGAGAAATCTGGGCTTAGTTCAGGCGTCTCAAGGCCAACGCATAAAAGTTGTTACAAAGAGCAAGTCTAGATAACATAAGGTTCGTTCCAACAAGCGGTTCATGGATCAGTTCATGTACGGTTCCTGTACCATCTTATGCGCATGCGCTAGTTGAGCATCTGCTATGGGATTGAAACTGGACTGGACGCTGTTGGAACGCTTTCGCCGATCGTTATGTACTAAATCCAGAGATGCTATAACTGTGATCATCTTTGCTAAGAACGGGATGCTTATTATTATCGTTTTGCAGCTAATTCTAATTGCAGAAAATAGAATTTCGATCATTTTCTATAAAAAGATGACAAAAAATATGGAAGGCAAGAATTCCGCTAATTCAATGTCGTGTACCGGGGAACTCTCATCTAAAAATAGTTCTTTTTTTTTTAATTATTAATGTATGTACTTATTTATTACATTTTTAATCAAAGCTGCATGTTGAAATTCTAATTAACTATTTAAATACCCAAATAATTTCCATTCCCTTTCTTTTTGGCGAAACTTTAAATTAAATCTCTAGTTTTATTATTCGTCTATACTGTGACAGCGACGTGAGATTCGAACTCACGACCAGCGTCCCGCAAGAGAGAAGATCGCGCGGAGCACTTTGGGATGGCGCGCGGCGGAGAGGGGAAAGGGCCAACGCGGCGAGAGAGTGGAGAGAGAGTGCGCGCGCATCTGGTGCTGGTAGAGAGGAGAGGGCTCTGGATTTTTCTGGAGTGCCATCTCTAGAGACGCGTGGAACTTTCGAGGCTACGTCGCTGTGGTTATAAATTAAGGACGCGAAGGAACGACAGCAGTTTTTCAGTTGATTAGTCAGCCAGTCAGTGAGAAAGCCAGAGCAAGTAAGCCAGTCTTGTGTACCGGAGTTCGACTCGAGTGTGCGTCAGCATCCGAAGGCCTGATTTCGAGTGCAGTGGACCGCAGTTGGAGGGACCCGAGTTCGAGTACAGTGAACTGTCTCTGAAGGTCTGTGGTTCGAGATACTGTGAACTCGAGTGACTGAGATAGAAGAACTGTGAACTGAGAACTGGTAGTTCTGATTTGTAAATAGTGCTTTGTAAATATTAGTTAAGATTAACAGTTCATTGTTGTGCGTAATAGTCCAAGTAAATTGTCATTGTCGTCGGTGGAGTGCTATAACGAATACTGTGTTGAGTGAAGATCCAATTGTTGACGAGAGCGTTTAAGGTGAATTGTAGAAAGGAATTATTGTTGTGACGAATAAATTACATTGTTGTTACTAATAAAATTCACAATACTGTCACTTTTCATCTTTAACCTCAATGATGTGAACAGTCGATCATGTCTTTCTTCAGTATCCAGGAGACGTTGGTGAGCTTATGCGCATGCGCGTCTTGCGTACTCTTCCGTACATGCCTCAATCCGCGGACTATTTTTTACCGTTCCGAACCCGTGTCAAAAGCTTGTTGGAACGCCCGACTGCAGTACATGTTTCCGGTTCAGGACTGGTTCGGATTGTGTTGGAACGCTTTTGTTGTACTGCGCATGCTCACGATGGTTACGGACGGTTCCTGACTGCTGTTGGAACGAACCTATAGTCAGCTGAAGAGAGAAGCGCAGTACCCAAAGATAGCCGATCGCTGATTAATGTCACACGCATGAGCGAGCTAAGTTGTAACTGTCGCGGGAGAAATGCCACAAAGCTGCACTTTTGAGTTACACTGTCACAATAGACGGTTGTTTTCGGAAGGAATTTCTTAAGTAGTTTGCAGTAACAATAATAATAATAATAATAATAATAATAATAATAATAATAACAGGCTACATTTATTTTCTACTTATATATACTATCAATGAGTAAAAAGAAGACATCTGAAGCATGAAGAGCCATACATGTTACGTAATTATTTAAGCACAAGGAACTGGCCACCTTACTCCATTATCTCCTGGTCTAGTTGACTCATAAGTGGTGCCTTGTTGGTATCACTTGTGAGGTTCAGACCTGTCTTCGGACAGTTGACCAAACAATAACAATATTTCATTTCTAGTAAAGGTTTTTGGTATCCCTCTTTTTTTGAGTTTATACTATATTTAATAAAATATTTTTACTGGGTTATTTTACGACGCTGTATCAACATCTAGGTTATTTAGCGTCTGAATAATATGAAGGTGATAATGCCGGTGAAATGAGTCCGGGGTCCAGCGCCGAAAGTTACCCACCATTTGCGTTGAGGGAAAACCCTGGAAAAAACCTCAACCAGGTAACTTGCCCGAACCGGGATTCGAACCCGGGCCACCTGGTTTCGCGGCCAGACGCGCTGACCGTTACTCCACAGATGTGGACTATTTAATAAAATAAAATTCAATTAAATAATAATAATAAAATTACAATTAAACTTGTTGTTTATTAAAGTAAGTATTCTTACGTTACGCTAATATTAATATGTTAATTACAATAATAGTTAAATAATACATTTCGTAATGTTTTCAATAATTGAAAATAACCTAAACATCTTAGAAATTCACAAGCAATTATTTTAAATTAGAACTATTCAAATTTTAAATCTCGTCTCAAATTCTTTTCTCAAGTCCTTCAGTACATCTTTATATTTGTTACACTGGTCTTGATTCAAATCAGGTAACAATTTTAGATTAATAAAGTGGTAACAGTTACGCACTGAAACTTGCGTCTCCCACAATTTCGCTTTCTCTATGAAAGTTTTTATTTCTTCATACATTTGCGATAATAAGAACATTCTTTCCTCGGAGATGGACACAATGACTGACTGTTACATCGTAGCGGTTGCAGATGTCTATTTAAACGTCGCGGTCAATGACGTCATCCGGAGATACACGAACTGATCCCGCATCTTGTTCCACTCTTACATTGAAAAAGAGAAAGAGGAGGAAGTGCTCTGAGAAGGCCCTATTGAGACGTCTGCCTTAGTTGATGCGGACGATCAGTGGAGACTAGAGTAGTAAGTACTATACACTTGTGAGTGGTTTGTGTACGTACACTATGGCAGAAAGTTCAAATAGTGATTGACGTAGGTCTTCCACCCCTACGTTGTTTAACCGTTCATGGGAGGAGACTTTTTTTTTTTCACAGAGTTTGAAAATGCAGCAATATGTTTAATTTGCAATAAAATACTCAATGTGATAAGAAATTATAACCTGCAGTGTCGCTATGACAACTATCATGCTAATGAATGCGACAAATTAAAAGACGACGAAAAAGTCGAAATGGTGGAGCAGTTAAAAAACACTAATATAAGATAGGTATTATTATTATTATTATTATTATTATTATTATTATTATTATTGTTATTATTATTATTACTACTAATAATAATAATAATCCTATACTGATAGTCAGAGAACGTTTTCCTAGGCCCGCAGAATACTGCATCGGACATCGTGTCTTGGATTAGACAGTTTCGTTTCGGACCGTCTGATACTGGACAAGACTGTTTCGGTCTTTCTAGAACTGTCGACAGTCTCGAACAGAGTTTCTCCACGACGTATGTACGTAGTTTGTTTTCCATACATTTCTCTTCTCAATTGCGACCTGATAGCAACCGACAATAAAATCGTAACAATGATCGATTACTTTATGCGTTTAAAAGAAGAAGATCACATAAATAGAAGTTTGTTCGATTCATCTTCCAAATCCAAAGATTTATGTACTTGGTTTTATAAGTACATAAATTTCTTTCAAAACTTTTTCCCGTACTTTATATAGCCTATTAGGTTTCTCCAATATTTTTCTTTCCAATTTATACTAAAAAGTGGGGGTCCTTGCATGCACATAACAAGTCTATCTGCGTCGATATCCGTTTATAATTCAATTGGAAAATGCTCGTAAATACAATGCAAGAATAAAATTATACTATTGAACATACCCCAATGGTGTTTGTGTTTCTTTATTAATTTATTACAATCTTTTGTTGAGTTTATTTACACACGCTTTAACATCTGTGGTCAAATCGCGTGTGTAGGATCTTTGGGTAATAATTTGGTCCTTTTTACTATTGTTGAGTTCCTGTTTCTATTGTCGTGTGTTAATAATGTAGATAACTTGTGTTCGTGTGACTGAATTTAGATTTAGATTAATGTTTATGATATTGATGATGAAACGGTGATAAATCATAGTATTTAATTTTCAATTCGACACTGGCGTTTGTGACGGAAACCATGAAAAACCTCAGTCAATTTGGCTGGTTACGGGGTCTGAACCCGGATCTGCCTGATGCGAATCTCAGACGTTAATGTCTGAGCAAACTCGCTTGGTCTAATTTATTATTGTTTTGCATAAAGAATTAACAAAATTGAGGGGCCCAGTCAGACAAGAGGATAAACCACAATTAAAATATTTACATAAATTCAAATATTCTGGCGTCTGTGCTCATAAATTCCAAATTTTACACATTTTAAATATAACCTATCATTAGAATAATATATTGTCATAGAATTTAGTCCGGATAAATTAATTCCTCACATTCAATGAATGTGGCTTTGTGGCTTGTCTCCTCCTTTGACTGAACTTTACAATTTCAGAAGTAACTTTTTTTTAAGTTATTTGGCATTAAAACGGATATCCTGAGTATTTATTAACTGTGTAAAATATGCTTACTTAAATACACATGTGAACATCGGATGATTCATTACACTATTAGTAGTATTGAATTTCACTGAGTTACGTAATTTATGGTAGGAACGAAAAGCCGCCACTGAAATATTGCTTACCCGTCCGCTCCTATAAATGCATTAGCGGGCTCGAGGGTAAGAGACGCTAGCACGAGCGTGCACCCTCCTGACGACCTCTGCTCTACAACGTCAGCTTTCTCCAGCAGAAAATCTATCACGACAGAACCGGGAACTGAATCCGGGTTGCCTACCTGAAAGGAAAACCAACATGCTACCACTGAACCACGGACGCAGCTAGACTACCAGGACTAATATGCATTGAATTAACTGCTATCTTGCAAACGTGTCGCATTGGGAGGAAGTTTCTAACAGTTCTATAAACCAATTAACTGTAATGGATACAATGAAGACTGTGTCATTAAATGGCCATTTCCTTAAATGTCCAGTATCAAAAATCTCCGCAGTCATTAAATGGTCATTATCTTAAATGTCCACCCAGGCTGTGATGTTCTTATTGTAGTGTCGTTAGGAGTGACATATTCAAAATATCTTTAAATGGATGAATAAATTATGTTAAAATTCTATGCTTTCTGTTCTTTAATAGTATACTACTATACAAGTGTGGTAAGTGCATTATAACAGAATCGAAAAAACGAGGCGAAACGGAGTTTTTTTTTGTCAGTTTCCGAGATTCTGTTACGCACTTAACGCATGTGTATTCCACACAATTTTTTGGACCATCGTCATTGAAATAAATTTGTTTTTAATTTTGAATAATGCATAAATTTTTTGATAAGTAAAAATGTATCCTATAAGAAAGTTTTGAAGTCGTTTCCGAGGCAATATGTAGGTTATTTTGTTTCAGTGTAAATAGTCATTGTTGTTTCTGGTAATAAAATTTGTATTAATCTGATCAATATATGAATTTAATTAAAGTTTTCTAATCATTTAATGATTATGCCAGAAGAACTGGTTGAATATTAAGTGAATGAATTGATTGAAGAAGCATAGAGGATCGGTTGTGCTAAGTTAATACTGGAAAAGTCTAAAAGAAGATATGAAAATTGTATTTTTCTAAATGAAGGATTCATTTGTTTCTACTTACAGCACATTAATGTAGTATGTAGTTAAAACAGAACTGTGATTTCTTTTGTTTACATAGCAACCAGAACGTGCGGTATTCTTAACTTATGAAGCATGTAAACAAGTTAATCGTCCACAATAGTACTCGTATATTACGATAAAATGTTCGGAAGTTCTTTTTACAAAATCGAGGAAAAGTTTCAAAAACTAGCAGAGCAAGTTTTACAGTTTTCGAAATTTTGTAATGCATTTCATAAATATTTATTGTACAACATTTCTTGCACGATCATATTTTTAAAATTGCAAATACAATATATTTTGCATTGAAAATTTTGAGTAATATTATTGCCTTCGCAAAACTGTACTGTAATGGCAACTAAGTAACAATAAGTGCACTCTATTGGGTCTATTTCAGTATAGATTTATATTATGAAATATGATTTTCCTAGCAACAAGTTTCTGTGTGGGAATTTTAACTTTCAAGGCCTAACTACAATAGTTATAAATACAACCAAAAACACGATCGTGTAAAATAGTATATTACGATACAAGGTTGGGAAATGTTTTTTACAAAATCGAGGAAAAGTTTGACAAACGAGCAGAGTGAGTTTTTTAATTCCCGAGATTTTGTATTGCACTTCACAAACGTGTATTGTACAACATTTTTTGCACGATCATATTTTTAAAATTGCAAATACAATATACTTTGCATTGAAAATTTGGAGCAATATTATTCCGAAACCTCCGTGAAAGTGGACTGTAATGGTAACTAAGTAACAATAAGTGTACTGTAATGGGTCTATTTCAGTATAGTTTTATGTTATGAAGAATGGTTTCCATAGCAACAAGTTTCTGTGTAGGAATTCTAACTTCCAAGGCCTAACAACAATAGCTGTAAATACAACCAAAAACACGATCATGTAAAATAGTATATTACGATACAAGGTTGGGAAATACTTTTTACAAAATCGAGGGAAAGCTGGAAAAACAGGCAGACAGATTTTTAAATTTCCGAGGTTTTGTAATGCACTTCACAAACGTGTATTTTACAACATTTTTTGCACGATCATATTTTTAAAATTGCAAATACAATATCTGTAGCCGGAAGGAAAAAGGTCGAAAGTCAATTTTTTGTCAAAAGGAGAATTTGATATATTCTGAAAGCGGAAACAATTCTCTACAATCTGGTAAAACGGTTAAAGTCAAATAAGACTGACTGGATTTATAGAGCGTTACCAAGTGTCGAAGTACTTTTTGAATCGAGCACACACAGAATAAAGGACTTAAGAATATTTATTTTAATACTTTATTCCTTTTTATATTATAAAAATCTTATTTTCACAAAAAAAATGACGTAAGACCTTTTTCCTCCCGGCCACAGATATATTTTTCATTGAAAATTTAGAGCAATGTTATTCCAAAGCCTTCGTGAAACTGAATTCTAATGGTAACTAAGTAACAATAACTGCACTGTAATGGGTCTATTTCATTACAGTTTTATGTTATGAAGAATGGTTTCCATAGCAACAAGTTTCTGTGTGGAAATTCTAACTTTCAAGGCCCAACAGCAATAGCTGTAAATACGACAACAAAAAACACGATCGTGAAAAATGGTACTTCTTATTATGTCCATTTGTTATGAAACAAAACAAATTAATCTGAGGGATTGGAGAAAATTACGCATTAAGGAATAATATCAGGGACTATAAAAGAGTAAATGACTCAATAAAACACTATCTAATGATAAACGCGACTATAGGCAATGTTGAAAAGCCGAATGAAAATAAATAAATTGATTGCACATTTTTAACAGAAAATTATCATACGAAGACATTCACATGGACGCTAATACACATCCTTGATTCCGCCTGAAAAGCCATTGAATACCTCCCACATGTCTGAGCTGGTATTTGGGCTGCCTATACAAAAATGAACGGCTTAAATCAGACCCTCTGTATAACAGTCTATTAACATCAACGATAGTACGGAAGGAACTAAATTTTTACGAATCTTACTAACACGATATCGATTTTTAATGATTGTAATGTCACACATTTCCTTCGATAAAAATAACACAAAATGGCGCTATAGTCTAAAACCATCCAAACTGTTTTCTTCTGGACTTCTTCGTAGTTCCGAATTAGTCAGCAGTGGTACATGGCTTCGAAATTATGAGATATATGCTAATTCTAAACGTCAAGGAATTTTTGTCGTGAAGAGTCTGCAGACTTGATGTGTCAGCTGTCACAGATAAATACTAATATTAACTTAGTGCCCTATATGAGTAAATAGCAAATGTATTTCAAGTGGGATTTAAATCTTAATGGCATACGGCCTTTACAACTTAATAAGCGTTTAATTTAGTTTAGCCTCCAATGAATTATTCTATTAAGATATTGTAATACAACACGTCCTTTATTAGGCGCTGTTAGATAATTCAAGTGTACAGTAGGTTCATCTTGATTTACTACTCTGTTGTTATTATTATTATTATTATTATTATTATTATTATTATTATTATTATTACTTACAAATTGCTCTTAGAGAACCCGGAGGTTCATTGCCGCCCTCACATAAGCTCACCATCGGTCCCTATCCTGAGCAAGATTAATCCAGTCCCTATCATCATATCCCACCTCCCTCAAATCCATTTTAATATTATCCTCCCATCTACGTCTTGGCCTCCCCAACGTTCTTTTTCCCTCCGGTCTCCCAGCTAACACTCTATATGCATTTCTAGATTCGCCCATACGTGCTACATGCCCTTACCCATCTCAAACGTCTGGATTTAATGTTCCTATTTATGTCAGGTGAAGAATACAATGAGTGCAGTTCCGCGTTGTGTAACTTTCTCCTGTAACTTCATCCCTCTTAGCCCCAAATATTTTCCTAAGCACCTTATTCTCGAATACCCATAACCTCTGTTCCTCTCTCTCTTGAAGTGAGAGTCCAAGTTTCACAACCATACAGAACAACCGGTAATTGTTTTATAAATTCTAACTTTCAGGTTTTTGAGAGCAGACTAGATGACAAAAGCTTCCGAACTGAATAATAACAGGCATTTCCCATATTTATTCTGCGTTGTAATTATTTGTTACTGTTGCTTCGAGATATTTGAATTTTTCTACATTTTCAAACGATAAATTTCCAATTTTTATTTTTATTATTATTATTATTATTATTATTATTATTATTATTATTATTACTATTATTATATTTTAACGTAATTATTCAATAATATTAAAGTTAAGAATGTTGAATTGCATCAAATATATGTGGCATATTACTTATGTGTGCAAAAATGATATTAAATTTCCAGTCATACCTTAATAGGCGATTTTTCATGTATTTCATTATGTGTCTAAATGAGTATTTCTATCGAAAAATGTTTTCAGTACATAATTTTCTATCTCTACAAGAAAATTAATAGTGTTTGTTGAAATTCGTCTGTCTTAAATTTCAGATACATGTAAAACTGACATGTCTACTGTATAAAAAAAGAATAAATCGTTTCATTATAATGTCCGATGCTTACGTAAATCTTATGACCCTATTTTTTTCTTTAATTTATATAAGGTATAGATGTTGATAACGTGTTGTGATGCAAAAAGAATATTTTCGATGTGCAAAATATGATTCACTAAAGATGTAGAAGTTTCACAGAGAAAATCTTTTTGTTATTTTCTATTACATACTGCCAGAGCAGAGAATTATTTTCTGGAGCTACTTCTCTGGCAGGAATTGAACACGGCTCCACTGGATTTCAGCCCTATATGCTACCACTTCAGTTACGCTGAAGGACTATAAGCTGTTATAATTCGTAGGCTATATCGTATTAAATACAATGTTGTGTATAAGCTTATTTGGATGCATATGCCATTTGTTTTTCTGAGGTTAAGACATAGAAATGGAACAATATCATAAGAAACCTATGTATAAACGCAATGAAGAAATAACTTTATCAATGGGCCATGTTTATAAATTAGCAGGCTTTGACAATTTGTAGAACAAAAGAACATCGGGCTTTCACGTAGTTTGCATGTTCTCTTGTCTTACAACTTGTCAAAGCCTGCTAATTTCTAAACATGGCCTGCTGATAAACTTATGTCTTCATTGTTTTATACACAAGTTTCTTATGGGAGTGTTAAATTCCTATATCCTATACCCAGAAAAACACACGGTAGGTTCTAGGGATGAAATTCATGTATGATTTGCGTTACTTTCCATACACTTCTATAGACGGCGAAAAAACGAATGCACAATTTTTTTCCTTTTAGACGCAATCGTTACACACACACGCATGCACGCACTCCGACACTATCAGCACACTAATTATTTGAAGGCATATGAGAAATGTTACGTCGCCATAGCAACCTGCACTAAAAAAAAATTGCCACAGCGAAGAGCGGGCAGAGAGTTACGAAGTTGGAGTTTCGCGTGTTGTGCGGGATGCATACCTGCAGTCAGTCAATCTCGGGTCTCATCTGCATCGCGTCCACTCGGGAACTGGAGGAACACTGAGCGTCGCGACGACACCTGTGCACCGGCTCGTGTGCTCTGCGCCTGTGCCGGTGCTCGTCAACCTGGGGCCCGCAACACTGACTTGACGACTTTGGGCTTATAGCCTATTTAGGGAGGAGATGGGTCAAAATTCCTACTTCTATAGGTTTCTAGTTACAGAGTTTATATATTTTGCACACATACTCCTCTTAAAAATGTATATACATTATAGAAATTAACTCATATCACTTAAGTAGTTTTTTTAATTTGGCATATACATTCAAAAACTATTTCCTCGCACATATTTTAAGTATATGATCTACAATTTTGTCTACAGTACTTCTGACATACTTACAAAAAGCAATGAGTATCCATATTCTAAAATACGATCTGGAAAACAAGAAATTGTGCATCACGATGCTGGGTTCGATTCTCACTTGGTTTGATTATTTTGGGAAAATTTTTCCCCCAGAGGTTTTCCAGCGCGCACCGTAACGCGAATGTCAGGTAATCTTTAAACTGCGACGCTACGGCCTTATCTCTTCCAAAACCAAAAACTGATAACTTTTTCCTCATTGTTTGCAGTCCATGCGCGGACTTTCCATTCCAAACTTACATCCATTCAGGAAACGCCAAAAACTGATAACTTTTTTCCTCATTGCTATCACCAATACCATCGACGCTGAATAACGTAGTAGTTGATACAGCGTCGTTAAATAAACAAGAAAGAAAATATTTACTTGCTGAAGACATAATTTCCATGTTCTTAAGTAGCCTTTTTTTTTTTTTTTTTTTTTTGAAAATGTTTTATTTCAAAAAGTTTAATATATAAAAAATCTGTTATAATTAATTAACATACTTTATAAAACAATGGAGCAATAATTAAAATACTTCTGATCATTTTAATTGTAAACCCCTTGAAATTTTGAATATGTAGAACCGTAAGGCGAATGTCAGGTAAAAGTCAAAATGTCAAAAATCATTTTCAAAGTACACAATGAAGTATAAATATGACGTCATTATTGACAACTTTCTGAAAAACAGTTCCAAGTTCTGGTGGATCCTTGAAACTTTGGTGTATCTGTAAATTTATTTTTATAGCAAAACGAAGAAGTATTTCTTTTCATCCGTCTCCTCTCATGTTACGAAAGCAAAGAAAACGGTCAACAACTTTGCTATTATTATTATTATTATTATTATTATTATTATTATTATTATTATTATTGTCATCATCATTATCGTCATAATTATTAACTAAAAAGTATTATTAAACATTATCATTGTTATCATCATTTATCATCATAATCATTATCATTTGAGATTATTATTATTATTATTATTATTATTATTAGGGGATGAAAAAAAAACCTTTCAGACGTAATGAAACTAAAAATGGATTAATGGGATTCATCGAAAAAATCATCTCCGGAGCAAGATGTGCCTTTATAATAAAACCTGTTCCTTAAACAGGACTCATGTTTTAATTATTTGGGTTATCATTTGAACTATGAACAAGAGAAAGATATTTCTAAAAACTAAATTACTTTAACTATGCAATGAATACCATTAATAACATTTTCAAACCTTCTGCTTGTCCAAAAACATACTAAATTAAAGCCTATAAAACATTGGCGAGACCTGTTCTCATGTGTGGAAGTGAAGCTTGGACTCACACTTTGATGTGATGAACACCGAATCACTGCTAATGAAATGAAGTTTTTAAGAGAAAATTGTTGGATATAGGCCTACTAGATTAGATAAGACGAAAATTTGGATATTTCGAAAGAATTAAATATTGACCTAATTTTAGAGAAAATGGAAAATTATAGACAAAAATGGAATTGTATTCATATACTCAGGATGCCTAGAACAAGGATACCAGACGTTTGAGATGGATAAATTACCGCTCTTTAGAAACAAGATCTTTTGGGAGGTCCGGAGAAAAAAAAACGATGGAGAAGGAACCGTAGAGGGAGGATAAACTTATTATGGATTAGGAAAAAGAAGATTATTATTATTATTACTGGATTATTATTATTATTATTATTACCAATGGCGGGCTTATGTGATCATCAACCTCATCCTTCAAAGAATTAGTAAGCCTCTAAGTAGAAGACCTGTTTTGAATGTGCCCCATCTAGCAGTCTTCAAAAAGGTCTTTTCTGGTCGACGATGTCCTCAATATGACGTTTATATTGCATCATAATTTTTGAGATTCTTGAATCTTCCATTCTTCTTACATTTGATCTAGCCAATTAAATTTTTATCTGCTGATTTTTTCTTCTAAGCAAAACGAAAAAGTATATTTTTTCTGACTCTACTTAATTGTTCTAAAATTTCTTATTTCCTTTTTCGGTCTAAAAGAGTATATCCTGCATTCCTCCTGAAAATTTTATTTTAGTTATCTTTGATTCTGTTCATTATCTTTTATCATTTAATGTCCAAATCTGTCATCATCATAAAATGATTAGGGTAATGCTAGTCATAAAAATTATCATCATTTTATTCTTTCAGATTTATAATCATACTAATTTAGTATCATTATTAATGTATTATTTATTAGCCTATTCATTTAGAATTTGTGTAAATTTAATATGATTTTCTTGTTCAACTTTTCATTTTGATAAGATTATTTCATCATTATCATTATAATCATTAAATTTTCACTTGTTCGTAGGCATTATTATTGTCATCATTATCTTGTTACTTCATTTATCTCATTCTTGTCATCAAAATCATTAATATGATTTTTGTGCTGAAATTTCCATCCCAAAATCTTTTAATATTTTATTTAATGTATATAATCCTTTTGTAAATTATCCTCTGAATTGGAAATTATTTACCACAAAAATTGATCATCGGCATAGAGTAAGGTATTTGATGTTAGAGCACTGGTTATTTTATTATTATATGTAGATTTGGTTATTATTGTCAAATCATTATAATAATTATCATTATTATTAGTAGTATCAAAATTATTGTCATCATTATCATTGTTATCATCATTTATCATCATTATTTTCATCATCATTATTATGATTATTATTGTCAACTTTATCATCAATCATTATCATTTTCATTATTATTATTATTATTATTATTATTATTATTATTATTATTATTATTATTATTTGTGTTCTAGGTCCAATAAATTGCATTAAGTACAGATTACAAATGAAGATACATCAATAAACAAGTTACCAAAACCTTGCATCATTTACTATGACTCGTCCATCAAAGATATTTCCGACTTTATTCTGTCCGTATGCGTAGGATCTTTTTCTGCCGCACTTGACAAATTATTTCCTTCTTCCATAGGTCCATGTTAGGAACTTCTCCGACATCGATCTTCACATACATCCACGTCCGCCCCTCTGAAAGATAAGTAAAAAATGCTAACAAACATTAATAAGTAGACTTTTGGCTATTCCACCGAGTTCTGAAACGTAAGTTACCATTTACAAAGTTTCTGAACTACATCCAATGTTCATTAACGTCATTAACAAATGTTGCTGTTAACATTTTTATTTAGTTTGGCGAAGATATGCATGAACAATAATTCCTATTTTTCAACACTCGTAGAAAAATAACATTTTTCGATGTATGCATTAATGGTTGGCTGATTTATTGGTTGGCTCGTTGGTTCATTAGGTGTTCCATTGATTACTGATTTATGTAATAAAATTTACATTATTTGGCTGATTGATTGACTTGTTGATAGATTAATATGTTGATTGATTCATTCGTTAGCTATTTTATTGAATTTTAAACTATTTTGTTTTTGTTAGACAGATTGGTTGGTTGAATCATTGGCAGTTTATTTGGTTTACTGATAGAGTGGGAGGTTAATTGTTTGATTGGATGTTATAGTTCCTTGTTGATTATAAACAGATTGATTAGTTGAATCATTGGTAGATTGTTTGACTGATTTGAGTGAATGTTAAAATGCTTTTTTGATTATTATTAAACAGATTGGTTGTTTGAATCATTGGCAGATTATTTCTCTGACTTGATTGAATGTTATAGTGTTTTTATTAGGCAAATTGGTTGTTTGAAACATTTGCAGATTATTTGTCTGATTTGATTGAATGTTATCGTGATTTGTTGATTATTAAACAGATTGGTTGGTTGAATCATTGGCGTATTATTTGCTTGACTTAATTGAATATTATAGTGCTTTGTTGATTATGAAACAGAATGGTTGGTTAAATCATTAGCAGATTATTTGATTGATTTGATTGAATATTATACTGGTTGATTATTTCAGAGATTAGCTGGTTAAATCATTGGCAGATTACTTGATTGACTTGATTGACTATTAAGGTGCTGTGATGATTATTATTAGACAGATTGGTTGCTTGAATCATTGGCGTATTATTTGGCATATTATTTGATTGACGTAATTGAATATTATAGTGCTTTGTTGATTATGAAACAGATTGGTTGTTTGAATCATTGGCATATTATTTGATTGACGTAATTGAATATCATAGTGTTTTGTTGATTATGAAACAGATTGATTGTTTGAATCATTGGCATGTTATTTGATTGACGTAATTGAATATCATAGTGTTTTGTTGATTATGAAAAAGATTGGTTGTTTGAATCATTGGCATATTATTTGATTGACGTAATTGAATATTATAGTGCTTTGTTGATTATGAAAAAGATTGGTTGTTTGAATCATTGGTATATTATTTGATTGACTTGATTGAATATTATAGTTCATTATTGATTATTACACAGATTGGTTGGTTGAATCACTGGCATATTATTTGATTGACTTGATTGAATATTATAGGGCTTTGTTGATTATTACACAGATTGGTTGGTTGAATCATTGGCATATTATTTGATTGACTTGATTGAATGTTATAGTGCTTTGTTGATTATGAAACAGATTGGTTAGTTGAATCATTGGCATATTATTTGATTGATTCGATTGAATATTATAGTTCTTTGCTGATTATTACACAGATTGGTTGGTTGAATCATTGGCATATTATTTGATTGACTTGGTTGGATATTATAGTTCTTTGTTGATTATTACACAGATTAGTCGGTTGAATCATTGGCATATTATTTGATTGACTTGATTGAATATTATAGTCCCTTATTGATTATTACACAGATTGGTTGGTTGAATCATTGACATATTATTTGATTGACGCAATTAAATATTATAGTGCTTTGTTGATTATTAAACAGATTGGTTGGTTGAATCATTGGCATATTGTTTGATTGACTTGATTTAATGTTATAGTGCTTTGTTGATTATGAAACAGATTGGTTGGTTGAATCATTGGCATATTATTTGATTGACTTGATTGAATGTTATAGTGCTTTGTTGATTATTACACAGATTGGTTGGTTGAATCATTGGCATATTATTTGATTGACTTGATTGAATATTATAGTGCTGTGTTGATTATTACACAGATTCATTCGTTAAATCATTAACAGATTATTTGATTGACTTGTCGGTTTACTGATAGATTGGTATATTGGTTGTTCATTGGATAGATATTTGCCTGACTATTATAGTGATTTATTTATTAATAATAGGTAGAGTGGCTGGTTTAACCAGTAACGAATTATTTTGTATTACTTTTTGTTTAGTGATTGCTACGTTGGTTGTACATTGGTTAATTATTTGATTGAATGTTATAGTGCTTTGTTGATTATTTCAGATATTAGTTGGTTGAACCATTGACAGATTATTTGATTGACTTGTTGTTTTACTGATAGGTTGATGTATTGGTTGTTCATTGGTTAGTTATACTACTGAGTTGTATAGTGCTTTGTTGATTTTATTAGGCAAATTGGTTAAATCATTGGTAAATTATTTGGTTGACATGTTAGTTTGTTACTTTACTGATAGAGTGGTTTGTTAGTTGTTTTTTGGTTACTTAATTGATTCAGTGTTACAGAGTTTTGTTGATTTTATTAGACATATTAGTTTGTTGAGTCATTGGTAGATTATTTGATTGACTTGTTGGCTTGTTGATTTACCGATAAATTGGCATTGTGGTTGTTCAATGGCTAGATAATTGATTGAATATTATAGTGATTTGTTAATTAATTGTTATTAGGCATGCTAGTTTGCTGAATCATTGGTAGATCATTTCGCTGATTCGTTGACTTGTTTGTTTACCGGTAGATAAGACAATACTTTAGTTGATTCATTGGTTACTTATTTGATTGAATGGCATAGTGCTTGGTTAGCTTGTTGATTCAACAGTTGGTACGTTGATTGATTGAGTCATATGTAGGTTGATGTTATTTTCCACTGTTCAATCATTTATAAATAAAATCATATTTTCCTTGTTTTGAAATAAAACATAATTACATTTCTGTGAACCTGGTCGTTAGCACACACTTCTTTGTCGATGTGTATATGTACGTCATTCTGCAAAACGAAAAGCCTTGCTTTTGTTCTTTAACAAACTGTTACCTTAAATGTGTCACGTACACTCGAGGATATATGAAAATGTTACAACATGCCGGAAGTTTCTTTGAATTAATATGTTCCTTCCTCTCCACTTGTTCTCTCCATTAGTCTCATGGTCACCATGAACGTCATTAGACAAGGGGTTCGTGGGTTCAAACCCGACCGAAGACGATACGCTTCCAAAAAAAAATTATATCCGTGACGCTAAAGCCCATTAAAAGCTAAGGCCTCACTCCCACATACCTCGGCAGATGTGAACGATCATCCAACCACCACGGAAGTAACGTGTGGTCAGAACGATGCTGCCCCAGCATTTATAATTGGTTTTATGAACCGGGTTTCGCTATCTATTGAAGCGCTTCAATTTCATTACAATTCTGGGTGGGGACAGGTCCCACACACTGGTGGAAATTTCATGAGAAAATTCCTTCCCCCCTGAGGACTCGAACCAGCGCATTCCGTAACGCGAGGCCTAGGTATGCTGCCTTGTTTCATGGCCTACTTCAGTCATGTCAATTGATGCCCATAGGATCAAGCGCGCGCTTTAGAGCCCAGGAGAGCCTGAGCGCTTTACAGCGGAAAGGAAAGAGACAGACGAAAGAGGTAGTATATGCCGCTTGGTCGAGCTATATTCAAGGATGGCCAGCACTGATTCAATAGATGAAAGGAAGACAACTTAATAAAACTGTATCCATGTTAATTTTTAGATTTGTCTGAGAAGTATGAGTGCATTATAAGAATGTAAGTTTTAAATTTAATGCTCATTTTTCACAAGTTTGTTTTTTTTTATTCAAAAGAAACATTTCTCAACTTTTTTTATAGAAAAGTGAAATTTTCAGATATAGGCCTATTTATTTAGTAGCCTTACAGAATAATGTTTTCGTAAATCTAATATACCGTAAATACGTATTACTGAAGATAGTGTATTGAAAATTTTGAAAATATTCGCATGGAAAGTTGTTTGTAAGGAAATGAATTAACAAAGCAAAACAAAGCAACTTTTGTTACATCATAAACAGAAGATATGTGCTCATGTATTGCAAAAATGTCAGCTCTATAGCTTGAGCAGATTTCGAGAAAATAATTTAATATTCTGATGATAGGAAGTTGCTCACCAATATCACCTTAAAAGCATAATGCGATAAGACTTTTGTTATGGAATATTAGTTACTCTTAAAACATATACAGCTCCTAGGTAACTTTGGTTTGTAGTGTAATATTGTTTTGATTAGTTTATAGATTACTTTTATAAGGCTAAAGATACCATCAAGATCAATTACAATTTATCATGTCATACTCAACCTTTTTTTTTTAATATCACTTTCTTTATGAATGATGTGTTTCATCCATTTAGTACAGTATAGTTCTACTACTATGGAATTTAAGTGAATATTCCTTCTTAACTCTTTATTATGTTATTAACATTTAAAATACAACTGCAATATTAAGAAATTGGTGTTAGTACGCTTGTTTTATAGACAATATAGATAATGTCAAACAGAAAGAAGCCATATAAAAATAACGACATAAAATTTCACGTTCCGTTTGAAGTTTGTGCATCACTGTTTTCTTAATCCAACAGGCTGCTTATTCATATACTCAACCCTTTCTCTTTCCATACTTAGCGCTTGATGCCCGCGCACGACGTCAAGGTCAGAAAAATACGCTTGCTTTGACATCACTGGCCTACTCCATAAAATGACAGCGACGTGAGATTCGAACTCACGACCAGCGTCCCGCAAGAGAGCAGATCGCGCGGGCTATATGGAGCACTGAGGGACGGCGCGCGGCGGAGAGAAGAGAGGGGCGTATTACGTCAACGCGACGAGGGGAGAGTGAGCGCGCAGCTGCCACTTGCGGAGTGAGGGAGGGACGGACCCTCCCGAATCTTCTAGAGAAGTCCGTCCGAAGAGCAGCAGCGTGCGAGATGATTCGAGAACGGACACACGCATCGAAATAACTCGAACCTTCCAGGTTACGTCGCTGTGGTTATAAAAGAAGAAGCGCGAGGGAACTCAGAGAGTGTGATTCATGATTAGTTCAGTGAGTAAGCCAGTGAACAGAGCAAGCCAGTCTTGTGTACCGGAGTTCGACTTGAGTGTGCGTCCGCAACTGTGTCAGCATCCGAAGGCCTGAGTTCGAGTGCAGTGGACCGCAGTTGGAGGGACCTGAGTTCGAGTACAGTGGACTGTCTCTGAAGGTCTGTGGTTCGAGATACTGTGAACTCGAGTGACTGAGCTAGAAGAACTGTGAACTGAGAACTGACAGTTATGATTTGTAAATAGCGCTTTGTACATATTAGTTAAGATTAACGGTACATTGTTGTTTATTTTTAAAAAAACGTTACAATATGAATACACACATTTATTTTGTGTTACATTATCAAAGCATTTGAAATAACCATAACATTTACAAGAGAGTATTCATCATTTATGCTAAGTCAAACTTCTATTTGTATGTAAAATTGAATGGAGATTTCAAGTATGTAAAATTTAATATAGAGTGCCATTTAAAAAAGTTACTTTTTAAGCCACATTCTGTACATGAGTCAATACTTTTGTCAGAGTACAGCCATAAGTTTTAGTTAGATATCTCAAGCAACTTTTGTTTTTGATATTTTTTTCATAAAATGAATATATAAAAAGTTATTTGCAATATTCCATATTTAATTAACATACTGTATTTGTTACTGTTGCTGCAAGATAATTGAATTTTCCACCTCTTCAAAGGATAAATTTCCAGTTTTTATATTTCCATTTCGTACAATATTCTAGTCACGAGACATAATCATATACTTTGTATTTTCGGAATTTACTTCCAAACCTATCTCTTTACTTGCTTCAAGTAAAATTCCTTATATTCTTCAATCGTTTGTGGATTTTCATCCTCATAGACAAGCATCAATTCCAAACCCTCTCTGTTATCCTGGACACAATTTAAAATGAAGGCTCCTTAATTATTTAATACAAATATATTATTCCGGGCTAAATTTATTCATAGATTTAATAATGAATTAGACCAATAATTTAGGAAAAATCGCTGTATACAGAAACACGGCAAAAAAAAAAAAAAACACTTTTTTTTTGTACCGCGAATGCTAAGAACATTTCTTCGTTAAAATTGGAAATATATATATTTTTTGTAGCATCAGAAACCTTCCTTTTAATCTTCGTATCTCGAGAAAGTAAAGATGAGCCAGTCGTTCCCGTCTGCTTCTTTGCGTTCATTACATATTTTTTGCTAGCTTTTCTCTGTAGAATTGAACTCATTTCGTGCACATGTTTGACATGGAAGATAACTGTGAATAATGCTAGTTTTATTGAGATTGGATTTTAATTGCGTTTTCCTCAGCTGCAGCATTATATCCTTTATTCCTTTCTGCAGAACATCCATTTTACATCGTCGTCCAATTCACGTTTTGGGGTTAAAGCCTGGTTTACATTAGCACAGAAATCGAAGTAGCGACTGGTGGAACGTAATTCTCTTCGCTTCATACGATAATACCAAATATAGTGTAGAATCAATCGCATGACAGAAAATTCGCTTCCTCCCCCACGCCCTTTTTTTTTTAATCGCTACCTTCAATATTACTTACTTACTTACTTACTTACTTTGCTTACTTGCTTGCTTACTTGCTTGCTTGCTTACTTACTTACTTGCTTACTTGCTTACTTACTTACTTGCTTACTTGCTTGCTTGCTTACTTACTTACTTGCTTACTTACTTACTTGCTTACTTACTTACTCACTTGCTTACTTACTTACTTGCTTGCTTACTTCCTTGCTTACTTGCTTGCTTACTTACTTTTTACTTACTTACTTTGCTTGCTTACTCGCTTGCTTGCTTGCTTGCTTGCTTACTTACTTCCTTACTTACTTACTTGCTTACTTGCTTGCTTACTTCCTTGCTTACTTACTTGCTTACTTACTTACTTACTCACTTGCTTGCTTACTTACTTACTTGCTTGCTTACTTACTTGCTTTACTTACTTGCTTGCTTACTTACTTGCTTACTTACTTTTGCTTACTTACTACTTACTTCTTTACTTACTTGCTTGCTTACTTGCTTGCTTACTTACTTCTTGCTTACTTGTTTGTTTCCTTGCATACTTGCTTGCTTACTTACTTACTTGCTTGCTTACTGCTTACTTACGTACTTACTTACTTGCTTGCTTCCTTGCTTACTCACTTCTGCTTGCTTGCTTACTTGCTTTACTCACTTTTTACTTGCTTGCTTACTTACTTTGCTTGTTTGCTTACTTTGCTTACTTGCTTGCTTACTTACTTACTTACTTGCTTGCTTACTTACTTACTTACTTGCTTGCTTACTTGCTTGCTTGCTTACTTCCTTGCTTACTTGCTTGCTTACTTACTTACCTTGCTTACTTGCTTGCTTACTTACTTGCTTACTTACTTGTTTACTTGCTTACTTACTTACTTACTTGTACTTACTTCCTTGGACTTACTTGCTTGCTTACTTACTTTACTACTTGCTTACTTGCTTGCTTACTTTACTTGCTTGCTTACTTACTTACTTACTTACTTACTTGCTTGTGCTTACTTACTCCTTGCTTACTTGCTTGCTTACTCTTGCTTACTTACTTCCTTGCTTGCTTGCTTGCTTGCTTACTTGCTTACTTACTTGCTTGCTTGCTTGCTTGCTTGCTTACTTACTTGCTTAGTTACTTGCTTGCTTGCTTGCTTACTTGCTTCCTTGCTTGCTTACTTACTTCCTTGCTTGCTTGCGTACTTACTTACTGGCTTTTATGGAATCCGCAGGTTCATTGCCGCCCTCACATAAGCCCGCCATTGGTCCCTATCCTGAGCAAGATTAATCCATTCTCCATCATCATATCCCACCTCCCTCAAATCCATTTTAATATTATCCTCCCATCTACGTCTCGGCCTCCCCACAGGTCCTTCAATATTACAGTTTATAATTTTTTTATTAAGAAAAATATATTTCCTGAAGCAATAGGTAAAAGATCGTGAACTATGTTCTTGATATAGGTCTTCAGAATATTTGTGTAAAAGAATCATGCAGATATTTAATTAATTCTAGATTTTATTATGTAAATGCATTACGGTTGTAAAAAAAATTATACAAATTTAATATTATTTTTACATGTAATTATTACCTATTTTCATATTCTGAATAGTGTTTAGAAAATGTAGTGTAAATACACAGTGGGCCAAAAAACGGCACAAAATTATAAATACTCTATTTTCGGAAATACATAACATTAATTTATAATGAATACACTGTTGGAAAGATTGGACTTTAAAGATGAGCAGGGCTTCTTATTATGTTTTTGAGGCTCAATTAAAATCTTATGGCGGTCAATACACAATGATACGAAAAATGTGGTTGTTGAAGACAATTTATTACTTCAAAATGCAGAAACTGAATTTTGGCAAAATTAATAATAATTAATGATCTTTCAAATAATCACAATTACAAATGATGCTCTATGTGACCGCCATTTGCCCGCACAAAATTTGTAGGCGTCTTCTCCATTGCCCAATAGCACTGGATATCTGTCTTTGATCAAGCCGGTTCCAACATTCAAGAAGGCGTTGTCTTAAATGTTCAATATTACGAATTCTTGTTTTGTAGTAAACTGCTTTTTGTAGTTGACTCCTTACAAAATAGTCCATAGGATTAAGATCTCGTTTGAAACTCCAGCGGAAACCATCAGAGAATCTGAGAAATGCGATCTTTCACGCAATAATCTCTCAGGAGGGATATCATGTCCGTATCTTGCTAATCGATCGTTGTACACTTGAAACAGACCATTCTCGCTGAGAGTAGTTCTTTACATTTTGACGGGCAGATAAATTATCATATTGGTGCAAATGTTTAATGAAAATCTTGTCTTCGTTCGTTAAGCGACCCATTATTCACAAAATGAGAAGTCAAAACGGAAGAAAACAAATGATGATAGCACAACAAACGGCTTGGCCTGCTGGACTCGTAAGACCATAATGCTTAGTTCGGCATGAACGATCGATTTTGCACTGCCTTACAAAAATAAAAAAATAATGTTTAATAAATGATAAAAAAATTAAATATTACAGTACTTTCCCGGTCTACAAGGACTGTGACATTTGCCTGTGAAATAAATTTTCAAGTGAAATCATTAGCTACTGGAATATAACTATTTAAATTTTGTGCCGTTTTTTTGGCCCACTGTGTATATTAAGCATGAAAAGTTTTGTTTATTTAGCTTTTATAGTAGCTAAGACATAAAAAAATATGAATTTCACTAAATTTTTGCAGACCATTCGTGTACCTCCCCCCTTAAAGAATACCTTAAATTTAGAGGCAGTTTTTAGGGCTGTAGCGAAGTCCCTATGCATTACTTGGTAAATCAGCATTAATCTTCGTCATTAGCTGCGAACAGAAGTTTAAGAAGTTTTGCATTGTGTATTGTTAGAAGGAAAAAAAACGTATGACTGGACACTTTCATAGTGTTCAACATGATGTACCAGATTTGTTGGGTCATTGTGTCATGTCACTGATGCTAAACCATTAATTCATTGATTTTAAAAGCGTAAGGAAATTTTAACTTTTGACATGTAAGTGGTCCACATTTCAGTGTTCGCTCAGTTTTATTGTCAGATGTTAGAACTAAGATGTAATTTCAAAATTTTTGCTAATAAAAATCCGAAACGTTGGAAGTTTCTGATCTACGACACGATGTAAATCCGAAAAATGTCATTCCAAGTTGGATGAAGCTTTAGGAGAAGAACTAAGTAGGAAGAAAAGTACATATGCGAGAGATTGGATAAATGGGTGACACAATCATAGGGCATCTGCAGACCAAGGAGAACAAAGGGAATACAAGAATAACGATGAGAAAACAAGGAGAATACAAGGAAACTAAGGGGAATACAAGGAGAATAAGTTAATACAAAGCGAATCAAGGGAATACAAAGAGAACAAGGGGAATACAAGAATAACGATGAGAAAACAAGAAGAATACAAGGAAACTAAGGGGAATACAGGGAGAACAAAGGGAATACAAGAATAACGATGAGAAAACAAGGAGAATACAAGGAAACTAAGGGGAATACAAGGAGAATAAATTAATACAAAGAGAATCAAGGGAATACAAAGAGAACAAGGGGAATACAGGAGAACAAAGGGAATACAAGAATAACAATGAGAAAACAAGGAGAATACAAGGAAACTAAGGGGAATACAAGGAGAATAAGTTAATACAAAGAGAATCAAGGGAATACAAAGAGAACAAGGGGAATACAGGGAGAACAAAGGGAATACAAGAATAACAATGAGAAAACAAGGAGAATACAAGGAAACTAAGGGGAATACAAGGAGAATAAGTTAATACAAAGAGAATCAAGGGAATACAAAGAGAACAAGGGGAATACAGGGAGAACAAAGGGAATACAAGAATAACAATGAGAAAACAAGGAGAATACAAGGAAACTAAGGGGAATACAAGGAGAATAAGTTAATACAAAGAGAATCAAGGGAATACAAAGAGAACAAGGGAATACAGGAGAACAAGGGGAATACAAGAATAACGAAGAAAACAAGGAGAATACAAGGGGGAATATAAGAGAATAAGTTAATACAAAGAGAATCAAGGGAATACAAAGAGAACAAGGGAATACAGAGAACAAGGGGAATACAAGAATAACGATGAGAAAACAAGGAGAATACAAGGAAACTAAGAATACAAGGAGAATAAGTTACAAAGAGAATCAAAAAATACAAGAAGAAGAAGGGGGAATACAGGAGAACAAGGGGAATACAAGAATAACGATGAGAAAACAAGAAGAAGGAAACAAGGGGAATACAAGGAGAATAAGTTAATACAAAGAGAATCAAGGGAATACAAAGAGAACAAGGGGAATACAGGAGAACAAGGGGAATACAAGAATAACGATGAGAAAACAAGAAGAATACAAGGAAACTAAGGGGAATACAAGAAGAATAAGTTAATACAAAGAGAATCAAGGGAATACAAAGAGAACAAGGGGAATACAGGAGAACAAGGAGAATACAAGAATAACGATGAGAAAACAAGAAGAATACAAGCAAATACAAGGAGAATAAGTTAATACAAAGAGAATCAAGGAATACAAGAAGAACAAGGGGAATACAGGGAGAATAAAGGGGATACAAGAATAACGATGAGAAAACAAGAAGAATAAAGGAAACTAAGGGAATACAAGGAGAATAAGTTAACAAAGAGAATCAAGGTAATACAAAGAGAACAAGGGGAATACAGGAGAACAAAGGGAAAAATAACGATAAGAAAACAAGAATACAAGGAAACTAAGGGGAATACAAGGAGGATAAGTTAATACAAAGAGAATCAAGGGAATACAAAGAGAACAAGGGGAATACAAGGAAAGTAAGGGGAATACAAGGAGAACAAAGGGAATACTATAATAATACATAATTCTACGTAAAAATATATAGAATAGTAAAGCTATGAGCTGACGATTTTTCAACATAGCTGCAGAAAAATCGAACGTTTCGGGTTGTTATTAGTATATATTTAGAAATTAGGTTTATATCTTTGTACCAACATTTAGACTGGAAAGCGAGAGAATAGAGAAATTTCTTTCGTTTATTTTCAAAATGTTTAAATTTTGTTACGCTCTTAAAGGCTTAAGCATCACGTTAATATTTCTGTAACCGACGACAGTAACCAAAACATGTCACCACATTGAATACTGCGAGTGTGTCAAGTCACACCATTTAGCCCTTAATAAGTTCTTGAACTTCTCTTCGCAGCTAAAGGACTAAGGTTGATGCCTCGTAATGACGTGACATCCCAGCAAAGCGGATCCCTTGTTACAAGAGGCCTGCCTTTAAATTTCCAACATTCGTGATTTAATCCGTGTAGCCAGTTTCTATCTGATGCGTTTCCAATTCACTGCGGGATAAAGCAGGGAGATGCACTATCACCTCTATTTTTTAACTTCGCTCTAGAATATGCCATTAGGAAAATTCAGGATAACAGACAGGGTTTGAATTGAACGGGTTACATCAGCTTCTTGTCTATGCGGATGACGTGAATATATTAGGAGAAAATCCACAAACGATTAGGGAAAACACGGAAATTCTACTTGAAGCAAGTAAAGCGATAGGGTTGGAAGTAAATCCTGAAAAGACGAAGTATATGATTATGTCTCGTGACCAGAATATTGTACGAAATGGAACTATAAAATTGGAGACTTATCCTTCGAAGAGGTGGAAAAATTCAAATATCTTGGAGCAACAATAACAAATATAAATGACACTCGGGAGGAAATTAAACGCAGAATAAATATGGGAAATACCTGTTATTATTCAGTTGAGAAGCTTTTGTCATCTAGTCTGCTGTCAAAAAATCTGAAAGTTAGAATTTATAAAACAGTTATATTACCGGTTGTTCTGTATGGTTGTGAAACTTGGACTCTCACTTTGAGAAAGGAACAGAGATTAAGGGTGTTTGAGAATAAGGCTCTTAGGAAAATATTTAGACTAAGAGGGATGAAGTTACAGGAGAATGGAGAAAGTTACACAACGCAGAACTGCACGCAATGTATTCTTCACCTGACATAATTAGGAACATTAAATCCAGACGTTTGAGATGGACAGGGCATATAGCACGTATGGGCGAATCCAGAAATGCATATAGAGTGTTAGTTGGGAGGCCGGCGGGAAAAGACCTTTGGGGAGGCCGAGACGTAGATGGGAAGATAATATTAAAATGGATTTGAGGCAGGTAGGATATGATGGTAGAGACTGGATTAATCTTGCTCGGGATAGGGATCAATGGCGGACTTATGTGAGGGCGGCAATGAACCTCCGGGTTCCTTAAAAGCCAGTAAGTAAGTAAGTAAGTATTCATTTTAATACTGTCTTGTATTCTAAACCTGATATGTAGAAGAGGCGACTTGGGTATATATTTTTGCAGTGAAGGTGCCAAAGAGATCTCTGTTTTTGGGGTGGAGCTAATTTTACGATACGCAATTGATTATGCATCACGCATTGTACTTAAACTGTTATTCCACTGAAAATGAGACAGCATAGTATTAAAGCGAGTTACTGGCGTTAGTTGCAACCCTGATTAGCAATGTAAACTAGGCTTTAAAACAATAGTTCAGTTCCACAGCTGGCACGATGTGCAGCGCTTCCAGTAAGTTATGCACACACGCCCACAATTGCACTAGCGAGTAGCGACCCTCTCTCTATCGCTGGTAATGTCTTCATTAAATACAAAACAAAAAAATTGAAGATAGCACATTGTGTGTTCATTTAGGAAGTGGTTGAAAGAGAGAAACACCGTTATTTTTCCATTCATGCGTTTACGAATTCATCTCAAGAGAAAAAGAAGTTCATTATGTACTAATTATTTCCACTTATCTATACCGGCCACTGTTTTAATTGGTTATTTTACGACGCTATATCAACTGCTATGGTTATCTAGCGTTTGAGTGAGATGAAGGTTAATGTGGGTGAAATTTAAGTTTCATGCACGAATTATTTCTACGACGTCTTTTGATATGTTAGAATAGAACTGAATAGACTTGAATTTTAAATTTAAACTTAATAAACGGAGAGACGTTTATATTATACACAGAGATAACCGCAAGTAATGTCAATAATTTTTTGTGGATCATTTCTTGAGTGAAGAGCAACAAAATAGTCAAATACCATTTTGCTGTATTTTGAATAGTTTTCCAGGAAAACGTGCATTTTAAAATACGTGAATTTGAGAACTTGCGACGCCGCGCCCTACAAGCAGCTGGGAGCTGTGTTGCACTGAACAAAACTTTCTACCTGGTTCTTGAAGGTCAATGTCATCATGCCGTGCACGTTGCATTTCAACTAGTACGAAAAAATACAGATGATATAACGTTTAATTTTTGTGTTTAAACTGTGTTAGATAACGGAGAATGAACACTGCTTGTTTCAAGTTAATGAAAATCGTGGACAATTTAAAATAAACTCTATAACCTAATTTTAATTAAATATTCAGAGAACTCAGACAATAATACACGCTTCTTTTAAACTAAATGGATAAGATCAAGAAATATTTCTACACTCCCATTACAATTGAATATTCTAGAGATCGTGAGCATAATTATGCATATTTCATGTTATAAAAGCAAATTTTTAAAAAGTTAAAACTCTAAAGGAAAAAATAAAAATACAATATGCTTATTTCGCATTGAAGTAAGAACAAATTTAAAATAGTAATATTATGAAACAACTTTATAACGTTATAATTCATTACATGAGTAAATGTAATGTATGTATGTATGTATGTATGTATGTATGTATGTATGTATGTATGTATGTATGTATAATTTATTTACACTGCAAGTGGGCAAGCACCCGGTGGCAGTGGTATATACAATATTAACAATACACAGATAAAATGATAAGCAATAAACAATAAAATTTACAATACATAATACAATTTACAACACATATACAATTTTATACACAATACAATAAGAATACACAATACAATTTAACACAATAATAATAAAACATAAAATAAAACACTTACTTTTACAACACAACCTACATAATTATGTATAACGTCCTACATAAGTTTCAATAGTCTTTCACTTTACTCTCATCTCATTCCCTTTGGCACTATGACGCATTTCACTGACACTTTAGCAACATTTCACTGACACTCTGTAACACATTTCACTGACACTATAGAACACATTTCATTGACGCTATAAATTATCACTGATCGGAACTGTTTACTGCACTGTAAAACCATAACTTCACTGACTCACCTCTTTCACTGATACAACAGTTCAAATAAGTTAAATAATTGCATTCTTATGCATACTTATAAACAGAACTACATTTAAACTAAACATTTCTAGTCTAAGGCCCTCTTACACGCTATTTTTAAATAATTTACAATTCAAACCAAGGAAGTAAACTCGTAAGGCTAGATAAATACATGTGACCTTAAAAAATTAAATGTTGAATGTCACCTTAATTTTAATTTTCACTTTATACACAACTCTTTAAATTATTCTTGAATCTCCTTAAGGAAGGACAGCCCTCAAAGACCGCTGCAGGTAGGTCATTCCAATCATTTATAGTTCTGTTTAAAAATGAGAATTTACCTACATCCGTTTTCTGTTTCCTACATTTGATTTTAAAATCATGATCGTTCCTACCATAGTACGTTGGCTTTTCTAACCGAGCCGTTATGTCTACCCATGCTTTCTGACCTAGATGTGCTCTATACAGTGATGTTATTCTAGTTTTCCTACGTCTGTTTTCCAAAGTTTCCCATTTAAGTTCTTTTATCGTATCGTTCCCATCTTCTCTTTTACCTTTAACAAATTTAGCTGCCCTATACTGGATTCTTTCTAAGGAATTTATCTGATATATTCTATAGGGATCCCAACACGTAGTTCCGTATTCCATTAACGGTCGCACTAATGTTAGATATGCTATTTCCCTCGATTTGGGGCTAGCCTTTCTCAAGATTCTCATAATAAAGTGAAGTGCCCTCCATGCTTTGCCTGTAACATTATCAACATGCTCTCCCCAAGAAAGTTTGGAGTTTAAATACACTCCTAGGTATTTACAACATTGTTCTTGTTACAACACCACTGAATTCGTAATTAAGACTAGTTTCCTCTCGGGTTTTACAAAATGTTATAGATTTACTTTTAGAACCATTTATTTTCATCCTATGCTTTAACGCCCAGTTGTAAATGTTATTCAATTAATGAAATGAACTAGAGAATAATAATTGTATAACATTATAAATGAGTTTCGTACGCTATTTTTGTACGACAGTATTATAAAAGAATATTAACAAAGTAATAACATCAGATTTGTAATGATGGGTAGTTTGATGTCATGGTCTATGAAATAAAAGGTTGCTATGACAACAATGATGTATTAAATATTATAGCACGGCAAATCGTTTTATGATGTTAACGTCATGTCACAAGTTATGCTTTCTTAATAGAATTCATGACGTTTTAGTTGTCATGGTAATATTTTACGGCACTAGTACGATAATGTGGCATATTATTCACGATTTTCACTAATGGTAAAGAGTGTTTATAATGCTGGAGTACAAACAATTTTATTTTCAAATCTTTCCACATAATTTTAATTTAATATTCGGTGAACGCAACCAATTATGAAAGCATATTTTACGAGTGCATTATACAAATGATTTTAAAAATCTCCTTTTGTCGTACTGCGAGCATTTTCTTCGGCCAGTTAGAAATAATTACCGCCCGCTTGTATTTTTTAGTAGTAATCGGTCTCGTTGTCTCATCCATTCCAGGCATACGCAAGCTCAAGAGGGCGCGAGCTGTATCTTTCCAGGCAGCTTTACAGTGTTGTTACAGCGGAGCAGGGTTTAAAATTCCTTTGCGAACTAAAACTTCCATTGGTTTGGATCAAATTTCTGCAAGTTTATAGGACAAAACTAAAATTCTTTCAATTATCTATTATCATAATACACTGCTCTCTTAAATTGACTGTGCATTTGGGGAATTAATTCAATGGCTTTCCCAAAACACACCATGAAATGTTTCATATAAATTAATTTTTTTCTCGAAAAGGAAGCAAAAAGAAGCAAAACTATATTAAATTTTTTTGTTTCAAATACCTCAAAGAATACGCTTTAAGATTAATGACATTACTTATGGTTCATCCTATATGTCAGCATGAGGATCTCAGAAGTTGTAAGTTACAAAACCTAGAGCTAGAAGGACTGAACAAAAGTTGGTGGGAACAGAATGAACACTTCATATCGTTAAGAAGACTTGATTTGTTATTACAGCAATAAACTTATTAAATACGAATCCATATTACCTGATCGTAATATTAAAAATTCAGTTTAGAAAGTTTAATATAAGCACAATAACTATGCTCGACCAATTGTTTTCGTGTCCTTTCACCCTTAAACCTAGCTCATCCTTTTCCCCAGACGTCCCTCTTCTCCCTTACACTTGCAAAATCTCGCAATTTCCTGAGAACTTGAAACTTCAACATAACTTCTGATCGATAACATAATTAGTCGTCTAATTGGTAAATAATTATTTATCGCGGATTAGTGTGATGCCTGTTCTGGATTTACCTTTATCTCGGACGTCTAGGTCTCTACTCCCTGTTGGGCTTATTTTGGCAATCATCAAATTTCCATTCTTAGTAGGTATCTGTACATCTAATTTCACTTTATGTGTACTTTTTATTACTAAGCTAATTTACATTTTATTTGCAATAGTTCCAATTCTTATTCAAACCTGTATTTTCTTTCATTACAGTTCATGAAAACTCATTTAGACTTCTTCGATGTTCTTTATCCGTGTTTCCAATTCACATAAAACACTTCAGAACGTTACAAACTTTAAGTTGCCTCTGCCATTCATTTTACATATAAAGTTACTTTTATTGTACTAAAATTTGTTTGTAATCCATGCAGCTTACCACTAATTTATTTTCGTCATAGCTGTAAGTCAATACCTTGAAATAAGAAATCTAACGTAGGGTACTTACTTACAAATGGCTTTTAAGGAATCCGCAGGCTCATTGCCTCCCTCACATAAGCCCGCCATCGGTTCCTATCATGAGCAAGATTAATTTAGTCCCTATCATCATATCCCATCTCCTTCAAATCCATTGTAATATTATCCTCCCATATACATCTCGGCCTCCCCAAAGTCCCTTTTTTTCTCCAGCCTCCCAACTAACACTCTATAAGCATTTCTGGATTCGCCCACACGTGCTACATGTCCTGCCCATCTCAAACGCTTGGCTTTAATGTTCCCAATTATGTTAGGTGGAGAATACAATGCGTGTAGTTTTGCGTTGTGTAACTTTCTCCATTTTCCTATAATTTCATCCCTCTTAGCCCCAAATATTTTCCTAAGCACCTTATTCTCAAACACCTTAACCTCTGTTCCTCTCTCAAAGTAAGAATCCAAGTTTCACAACCATACAGAACAACCGGTAATATAATTGTTTTATAAACTCTAACTTTCAGATTTTTTTACAGCAGACTAGATGACAAAAGCTTCTCAACCGAATAATAACAGGCATTTCCCATATTTATTCTGTGTTTAATTTTCTTCTGAGTATCATTTATATTTGTTACTGTTGCTCCAAGATAATTGAATTTTTCCATCTCTTCAAAGGATAAATTTCCAAATTTTATATTTCCATTTCGTACTATGTTCTGGTCACGAGACATATTCATATACTAAATCTTTTCGGGGTTTACTTCCAAACCTATCGCTTTACTTGCTTCAAGTAAAATTTCCGTGTTTCCCTAATCCTTTGTGGATTTTCTCCTAACATATTCACGTCATCCGCAAAGGCAAGAAGCTGATGTAACCCGTTCAATTCCAAACCCTGTCTGTTATCCTGGACTTTCCTAATGGCATACTCTAGAGCAAAGTTAAAAAGGAAAGCTTATAGTGCATCTCCTTGCTTTAGTCCACAGTGAATTGGAAAAGATTTTTATCAGTATACTACTTAGCAAAATCAATAAGCTAAAAAATGGCTTAATAAAGGGAAATTTGTTAGGAAAATGTTTACTTAGTAAAATTGATAACTTCTCAGTCATATCCTGAGCAATTATTCGCTTCCATTTCGATTTTCTGTTTAAATATTACACATCTATGATGGGAAGAAGTTAAAACTGTAACGTCTTATGAACCGCGATACAGATATTGAAACATTTTCGCTCCCTCAACAGTTTATGTCCCTTTCTGTTCATGGCAATGACCTTGCACTTCCCTATTCATAGCAAGACAGGTGAAGGGGTTGTTCAGAGCAGCATAATCTTGATGTGCACTCGCTCCTGGCAAAGGTTGCACGATGTCACAATTTACGTATTTTAAAATGTACGTTTTTCAGGAAAACTATCCAAAATATAGCAAAATGGTATTTGACTTTCTTGGTTGGTCCTTACTAAAGAAATTATCCTTCAGAATTAATGATATTACTTACGGTTCAATATATATATATATATATATATATATATATATATATATATATATATATATACATATTTTTATTTATTTATTTTTTATTTATTTATTTATTTATTTATTTATTTATTTATTTATACTAAAACATGCATAGATAATACTAGTATTTAGTATATGTATATATCAAGACATTATTACAAAAACAAACCTTGTCAAAGTTGCTATTTTTAAGAGAACAATAAAAATAAATAGAACAAAGCATGTCAGCTGTTTCCATACAACTGGTGTTTATGCTTGTGGCTATTGCACCTGACATGTGTAATTTTTGGAATCTATAAACATTTGAAACAGTAGCAAATGTGTCCTTAACTCAATTTCATTAAAAGTGACTAGGACTGTTTTTGTAATTATGTCTTCATATACTAAAACATGTCTGAAGTAGGCAACAATCATTTGGAAGGAATTGGTATAAAGCTGGCCGCTTAGAAAACTAGTTAAGGGGAGGTGATGACTGAAATTTCTGTTCTCTACAATTTTAGGACTTAGGCTAATATTTTGTGCACCTCATCTCGCATATAAATTTCTTTATGATCAGGTAAATTGTTTCTGAACTATTCAAATGTTTTTAATAAAAATTGTTCATATTTTCAAAATTCATTTACAAAATTTAAGTTTCATACACGACTTATTTCTAAGACGTCTCTTAATATATTCAGAATAGCACTGAATAGACTTCAATTTTAAGTTTAAACTTAATAAACGGAGAGACTTTTAATATATATACAGAGTGAACGGTAAGTAATGTCAATAATTCTGGTGGGTGGTTCCTTGAGTGAAGAGCAACAAAATAGTCAAATACCATTTTGCTGTATTTTGAATAGTTTTCCAGAAAAACGTGCATTTTAAAATACGTCAATATGAGAACTTCCGCCGCCGCGCCCTACAAGCAGCTGGGAGCTGTGTTGCACTGAACAAAACTTTCTGCCTGGGTTGTTGAAGGTCAATGTCATCATGCCATGCACGTTGCATTTGAACGCTAAGAAAAAGTACAGATGATATAACGTTTAATTTTTGTGTTTAAACTGTGTTAGATAACGGAGAATGAACACTGCTTGTTTCAAGTTAATGAAAATTATGAACAATTTAAAATAAACTCTGTAACCTAATTTTAATTAAATGTTGAGAGAACACAGGCAATAAGTCACGCTTCTTTCAAATTAATGGGATAAGATCAAGAAATATTTCTACACTCCAATTCCAATTGAATATTCTAGAGATCGTGAACAATAATTATGCATATTTCACGTTATAAAAACAAAATTTTAAAATATTTAAAACTCTAAAGGAAAAAATAAAAATACGACATGCTTATTTCACGTTGAAGCAACGAAGAAATTTAAATAGTAATATTATGAAACGAGTGTAGGCTATAATGTTATGATTTATTACATGAATAAATGTAATGAAACTAACTAGTGAGTAATAATAATTGTATAACATTATAAATGAGTTTCATACGCTATTTATGTACGACAGTGTTATAAAAGAATATTAATAAAGAAATATCATCAGATTTGTAATGATGGGTAGTTTGATGTCATGGTCTATGATATAAAAGGTTGCTTGACAACAATGATGTATTAAATATTATAGCACGGCAAATCGTTTCATAATGTTAACTTTATTTATGTTACAAGTTATGCCTTTTAATAGAAGTCATGACGTTTTAGTTGTCATGGTAATATTTTACGGCACTAGTACGATAATGTGGCATATCAAGCACGATTTTCACTAACGATAAAGACTGTTTATAATGCTGGAGTACAAACAATTTTATTTTCAAACTCTTCGACTTAATTTTAATTACATATTCGGTGAACACAGCCAATAACATAAGTTTATTTTACATCATACAAATGTAATTAGTGATTTAAAAATCTCCTTTTGTCGTACTAGGAGTATTTTTTTCGGCCAGTTAGAAATAGTTACCTCTCACTTTAATTTTTAAGTCTTGTCAGTCTCTCGTATATACAGTCACGAAGCTTCAATTTATGAGGGTACTAGAAACAATAGACTGTGGAGGTACTATTTCGCATTGTCTGTAATGAGGCGATAGTAGCGATCCTAGTGGTTACCAACTATCTGTGGATGCATATTTACTACGTATTGAGCTTCGTGACTGTATATACTAGACTGTGGTACTGTAGTAATCGGTCTCGATGTCCCATCCATTCCATGTATACGCGAGCTCAAGAGGGCGCGAGCTGTATCTTTCCAGGCAGCTTTACAGTGTTGTCGCAGTACAGCAGGGTTGAAAATTCCTTTGCGGAAGTAAAACTTGCATTGGTTTGGATCAAATATCTACAAATTTAAAGGCCAAAACTAAAATTCTTTCAACCATTTGTCATAATACACTGCTCCCTTACACTGACTGAGCATATTGGGAGTTAATTCAATAGCTTTCCTAAAATACGCTATGAAATATTTTATATAAAATAATTTTTTTTCTCGCAAAGGAATCGAAAAAGGACGATATTGTATTAAACATTTTTGTTTTAAATATTCAAACAATAACCTTCTGAAACTAATGACATTAGTTACGGTTTACTTTATATATTCAAATTGGATTGTTTTTAAATTTAAAACGTATTTTGTTTGTCAAAAAATGTTAGTGTTGTTTGTTAACCTCAGTTTATAAGGCATGCAATAAAAATTTGAAGTTCTTAACGTCAAAATTGTGAGAGACTTTACATTTTGAATATGAGAAATTTGCTGGAATTAAAGTGTGAGAACACAACTTTCAAACATTGCATAGAATTCAAATTTAAGAGCGCTGTCATTTAGATATGACGTAATTTTGTAATTTTTATGCTTCCTAGTGGTGTAGAGTACTGACTGATTCATTTTTTGTACAAAAAAATTTTAAAATGAGATGAGATTTCATTTGTCTTCTCTCTTAAGCTAACAGATTTAGTAGAATTTGTATAGTGATAGTGCAAAAGATACTAAGGTGTCTACTTTAGATTAATAGACCTAATTGATAAGTACCGTATATATTATAAATTCATTTTAAAAATGTCTACGCAAAGCACCTGAAAGAAACTGATTTAAATTTAATCGTTAATAAGAGTAATAAATTTTGCAAATTCAATATAACTTAACACAGATCATTTACAGTGATAGAAATCTAAAGATACCTGTGAAGAATACAGAGCGTGTAGTTTGCATTGTATAACTTTCTCCATTTTCCTGTAATTTCATCCCGCTTAGCCCCAAATATTTTTCTAAGCACCATATACTCAAACACCTTAACCTCTGTTCCTCTCTCAAAGTGAAAATCCAAGTTTCACAACCATACAGAATAACCGGTAATATAACTGTTTTATAAATTCTACTTTAAGCTTTTTTTTAGAGCAGACTGGATGACAAAAGCTTGTCAACCGAATTTATTGACAGAAATTTCCCATATTTATTCTGCGTTTAAGGGGTTAGATATCTCGTGCAATAATGAAAATTAGTATGTGTAAGACACTGTCCTTCTGCTGTATGAAAAAAATATTTACACTTTTTTTTTCAAATTCAGTACACTGTGCTGTGATGAAGCGTTTCTCACATAACTCAAAAACTATCCAAAATTCCGTGATGAAATTTTTTGTGTGTATTTATGCATGTCATATCTACAATATGATGCAAGATTACTTCTCTAACTTTGATAGATTTTCTTATAAAAAATAAATTCATTTTAAAAAATGTTCAAATACCAGTATTTTCTTCTAACACAAAATAAAAAGAAATATTATTTATTAAGGAATGTAGTTGAAAGAGCATGATATTGTAAACATGAGTTTCAGCAATAAAATAAGAGAGACAACATGAAAAAGTTAACCATTTTATGAGTTATGAGAGAAACGCTTCAACGGTAAACTGCCACCATTTTGAATTTTGAAAAAAATTTAAATATTTTTTTAATCATAAAAAATATATATTTTTTTCATATAGCAGAAGCACAGTGTTTTACACATACTAATTTTCATTATTGTACAAGATACAGTAATGGAGGAAAGAAATGTTGAATATTTACAAAAATTTTACTGCTGTAAGCTGTACCTAACCACTTACGGGGGATATGATTGAAATTTCTGTTCTCTACATTTTAAACAGAGATTTTGGCTAATATTTTGTGCACCTCTTCCCTTTCCTTTAAGTATTCTCGCATGTAAGTTTCATTATGATCAGGTAAATTGTTTATAAATTATTCAAATTTTTAATTAAATTTTGAATATTTTCAAAATCTTTTACAAAATTTAAGTATCATGCAGTTATTTCTACGACGTCTCTTGATATATTTAGAATAGAACTGAATAGGCTTGTATTTCAGGTTTAAAATTATAAACGGAGAGACGTTTAAAATATATACATAATGAACTGTAAGTAATGTCAATAATTCTGGTGGGTGATTCCTTGAGTAAAGAGCTACAAAAAGCTCAAATACCATTTTGCTATATTTTTAATAGTTGTCCAGAAAAACGTGCATTTTAAGATACGTGAATTTGAGAACTTGCAACGCCGCGCCCTACAAGCAGCTGGGAGCTGTGTTGCACTGAACAAACCTTTCTACCTGGGTTGTTGAAGGTCAATGTCATCATGCCGTGCACAGAGTACAGATGATATACTATTTAATTTTTGTGTTTAAATTGTGTTAGGTAACGGAGATGAACACTGCTTGTTTCAAGTTAATGAAAATCTCTGACAATTTAAAATAAACTGTATAACCTTATTTTAATTAAGTGTTGAGAGAACACAGGCAATAATACACGCTTCTTTCAGATTAAAGGGATAAGATCAAGAAATATTTCTACAGTCCCATTTCAATTCAATATTCTAGAGATCGTGAACAATAATAAATTATGCATATTTCTCGTTACAAAAACAAAATTTAAAAAAATTTAAAACTCTAAAGGAAAAATAAAAATTCGATAGGCTTATTTCACGTTAAATTAACGAACAGAATTTAAAAAAACAATATTATGAAACAAGTGTAAGCTATAACGTTATAATTCATTACATGAGTAAATATAATGAAACGGACTAGAGAATAATAATTGTATAACATTATGAATGAGTTTCATACGCTATTTTTTTGTACGACAGTATTATAAAAGAATATTAATAAAGAAATAACATCAGATTTGTATAATGATGTGTAGTTTCGCATCATGCTCTATGAAATAAAAGGTTGCTATGACAACAATGATGTATTAAACACAGGACTGGGAAATCGTTTCATAACGTTAACTTGATGTTACAAGTTATGCCTTCTTAATACAATTCATGGCGTTTTAGTTGTCATGGTAATATTTTACGGCAATAGTACGATAATGTGGCATATTAAGCACGATTTTCACTAACGATAAATTCTGTTTATAATGCTGGAGTACAAACAATTTTATTTTCAAATTCTTTGACTTAATTTTAATTACATATTCGGTGAACGCAGCCAATAACATAAGCTTATTTTACATCATACAAATGTAATTAGTGATTAAAAAATCTCCTTTTGTCGTACTAGGAGTATTTTTTTCGGCCAGTTAGAAATAGTTACCACTCACTTCAATGTTTAAAGTACTGTCACAGTCTCGTATATACAGTCACGAAGCTTCAATTTATGAGGGTACTAGAAACAATAGACTGTGCAGGTACTATTTCGCATTGTCTGTAATGAGGCGATAGTAGCGATCCTAGTGGTTACCAACTATCTGTGGATGCATATTTACTACGTATTGAGCTTCGTGACTGTATATACTAGACTGCAGTAATCGGTCTCGTTGTCTCATCCATTCCATGCATACGCGAGCTCAAGAGGGCGCGAGCTGTATCTTTCCAGGCAACTTTACAATGTTGTCACAGCACAACAGGGTTTAAATTCCTTTGCGGAAGTAAAACTTGCATTGGTTTGGATCAAATATCTACAAATTTAAAGGCCAAAACTAAAATTCTTTCAACCATTTGTCATAATACACTGCTCCCTTACACTGACTGAGCATATTGGGAGTTAATTCAATAGCTTTCCTAAAATACGCTATGAAATATTTTATATAAAACTTTTTTTCTCTCTCTCAAAGGAATCGAAAAAGGACGAAATTCTATTAAACATTTTGGTTTTAAATATCTAAAAAAATAACCCCTGAAATTAATGACATTACTTACGATTCATTTTGTATATTCAAATTGGTTTTCTTTTTTAATTTCAAAAGGATTTAGTTTGTCAAAAAATGTTAGTGTTGTTTGTTAACCTCAGTTTATAAGGCCCACAAGAAGTGCTATCGACCAAGTGTTTTAAAGGGAAATTTTGAATATCTTGAAACAAGAAGGTTTATACTTCAGGAAGCACTCATCAGAAAGCACATACCTGTGTCTACAACATTAGAAATAACACACCAAATAGCACCAGCGAGAATAACACCAGAACAAAGACCCTCTAGGAAACTAGACACGGAACTGCAGGACATGGAAGTCATAGACGAAGTAAGCGCACTTATATCAGAGGACCGCACAAAGAAGCGATGCAACTTGTTAACAGCTCTTTCAACAAGGCTTTTATCCTAAGGAGGAAAAGATACGGTTGGTTCGACGCCGAGTGTTACAATTCAAAAGAAACACTGCGGGCACTGCACAGAGCAAAGAGCACGAATGAGAAAGAAGATATAGAAATTTACGCCAGGAAGAGGAAAGAATACAAACTGGGTACAAGCAAAAAAAGCAGAGTTCATCGAGAAAGAAGCCAGGAATCAGCTGAATAATTTTGCGAAATTCCCTTCTTAGCGCTGAGAAGAAAACAAGCTTTCGAAGATTGCTGGGAGGAACATTTCTCAATATACTCAACAGGAACGGCGCAGATACAGCCTACCAAGTCAAAGTACAAACAGCATACCAGAAGCAAGCATCCTGATCACCGCAAACGAAATCCATGAAGCTATCATGACTGCAAAGAAGGGAAAGGCAGCAGGACCGGACAGCATATACAAGAGCACCTAAAAAACACAAGAACTGCTACTGCCCATATGGAAAAAGCTATTTAATCAATGCTTGAAAACCGGGTCAATCCCAAGACAGCTGGAGAACGGCCCAATTGACAATATTGTATAAAGGGAAACACACTGAAGACCCTAACTCTTACAGGGCATAGCTCTACAGAACACTATAATAAGATCTTTCTAAAATCTTAACTAAAAGACTGATCATGGAAGTGGACAAATTCATCCCAGACTGTCAATTCGGCTTTCGAGAAAAAAAGGAGCACTTTACAAGAGGTGAAATTTCTACAAAGAAATAGAGCATGAAAGATACAAGAAAGGCAAATATCACGCTGTCTTCATTGACTATAGGAAAGCGTTCGACTTATTTTTTTGTCAATCGGAACATCCTATAAACAAGCTAAAACAGATGTTGGGAGACACAACCCCCTAGCCATTATGATTGAGGCTCTTCTGACATATAACCACATTATTATTAACGACGGCAGTCCTGTCCGAAAAGGTCAGACAGACAAACGGCGTACTTTAGGGTGACCCTATGCCCCCTGCTGTTCAACATCTTAACAGCAGACATCATAGACATTTTAGGACCTACCCATGAAGTAATAATTATGCAGACGAATGGCTACGATAATGTCGCACTGCAAGAGCGATTGCAAACGATAAATTCTCGAACATGCCTGCAAAAACAGCTTTATTTCAACAAAGAAAAAACGTGCATAATGGTTTTAGAAAGGGAGAAAACCAGCAACGATAAATTTTACATCATACAAATGGAGATATGCTTAAAAACTCCTTTCGTTACCTAGGTGTATACTTGCAACCGACAATGACTTCCTACAGGATACATATCCAGGAAAGAGCAACGGCAGCCACGAAAGCCATAAACAGAATTCAGAACATCGGCAAACTCTCCTGACCACAGCTATGTCATTATTTCATGCAGTTATAACACCGATTGCCTTCTATGGAATAGAATTAATATGGGAGAAACTGACGAACAACGACCTTGCAAAGTTAGAAAATGTGATTCCATGAAGAGAGTCCTAGGAGGGCGGAAAGCAGTCCCCTACCAGGATCGTCTACGTGCTGGCCAAAGAGAGTTTCTTCATAAAACCTCAGGCTGGAAAATGCTATCAACAGGCCCATATCAAGCAAACCTGGAACACGGCTTTCAAGCATTTGATATCGACCCGGACTTCTATTTACAACCGCAATGACGGACCGGAATTGGACAGAGACGTGCCAGGACCAAAGACACGTGGTAACCAGACTCGCTATCCACGGCTTCCACCACAAGATATGTAGGACGCAAAGATTCCACCATCCAACGACGACTGCATTTGCTCACTGTGCGACCGAAAGTGCGAACGCTATCAATTATAAGTGTGGAAAAAGAACAAAATCCATAACAGACTACAGTGACTAATGTGACAGTGACAAGATCAACTTATATAAAAGTCATTTTACTTAATACTTTTTTGTCAAGTGTCCTTATATGTATTAATTAAATAAGGCATGCAGTAAAAATTTCGAGTTCTTAGCGTCAAAATTGTAAGATCCTTTACACTTTGAATATGAGGAAATGTGGTGAAAAAATGTATAAGAAAACAGCTTTCAATGATTGCATAGAATTCAAATTCAAGAGCGCAGCCATTTAGATATGACGTAATTTTGTAATTTTTATGCTTCCAAGTGTCAGAGTACTGAAACTTGGTCAACATATAAATAACAGATTGCCGTTACTCTTTTTTTTTTCACAAAGAAAATTGAAAAATGAGATTTTTTATTAAAAATTGACAAAATTTCATCCATCTTCTCCCTTAAGCTAGCATATTTAGTAGAATTTGCACATGCTTCTTTTCGAGATAAAAATTGTTTTATGTGAAACATTTCATAGCGTGGTTTAGAAAAGCTATTGATTTAATTCACAATATGCTCAAATAGTTTAAGAGAACAGTGTATTATGATAATAAATTATTGAAAGAATTTTAGTTTTGTTATTTAAATGTTTAGAAATTTGATCCGAAAAAAAAATGTAGCATTTTAAAATTCATTTTCAGAACGCAAAGTACATTTGTTTAGATCAAATTTCTGCACACTTAAAGGACAAAACTAAAATTCTTTCAATCATTTATTATCATAATACATAGCTGTCTTAAATTGACTGAGCATATTGGGAATTAATTCAATAGCGTTCCCAAAATACGCTATAAAATGTTTCATTTTTCTTTCTAGAAAACGAAGCAAAAACGAGCAAAATTATATTAAATGTTTTTGTTTAAAATATCTCAAACAATAGCCCCTTAAAATTAATGAGATTACTTACTGGCTTTTAAGGAACCCGGAGTTTCATTGCCGCCCTCACATAAGCCCACCATCGGTCCCTATCCTGAGCAAGATTAATCCAGTTTCTATCATCATATCCCACCTCCCTCAAATCCATTTTAATATTATCTTCCCATCTACGTCTCGGCCTCCCGAAAGATCTTTTCCCTCCGACCTCCCAACTAACACTCTATATGCAGGGGCGGATGCAATGGGGGGGGGGATTAAGGGGATATTCCCGTCCCGAAATTTTGAGAAAAATACGAAACAAGAAACAAAAATAATATTAATTTTAATTTGTGAATGTACATAGGAATTAGAGAGTTTTCCACGTAAATTCTCTTTACTAAAATGTTAAATTCCAAGAACTGCAGGAAGAAAAACACAGCGTTCTTACTTCAAGACAGAGAGTCATGAAGAGTATCTTAGGCTTTTAATTTTCCTTCTCTTCTTAGACTATTTCATTAGTCAGCTCAAGGACACGTTTTTAAATCATAAGGGAGTCCTAAAGTCCATACAAACTTTTCTGCCTAAAAACATAGTGCGAGCATCAGATGAAGATTTAGAAACTGCTGTTGAGGCTATAGTAAATCAGTGGCCCAATGATGTTGATGCATCACCAGAGTCTTTCTTCAATGGATTGAAGATGTGGAGAAGAAATTTCCTTGATCAGAAAAATCTTCACCTAATACCTACTGATTTTATATCATCTTTGAACAGGTGCAATAAAATTATTTTTCCCTGCACTCGCAAGGCGCTGAAACTTTTCTGCACGTTGCCTGTAACTACAGCAACACCAGAACGGTCGTTCTCAACTTTGCGGTACTTGAAGACTTACTTGAGGAGCACGATGGGAGCAGACATTAAATGGACTGTCCTTGATGTATATACATAAAAATGTAGAAGTAAAAGCTCATGAAGTACTGGATGAAATGTCTAAGAAGCCTCGTCGCCTTCTTCTGTAAATGTCATTCTGTCATTGTTTTTGTATTGCAGTCATTGTAAATGTTAAAATTAAAAAATTATGGTTTATTTAACAACGCTTGCAATTGCCCAGGTTATATCAGCGTCGCCGGTGTGCCGGAGTTTTTCCCCTCAGGACTTCTTTTACATGCCAGTAAATCGACTGATATGAGGCCTGTCGCATTTAAACACACTTAAATGCCATCGAGCTGGGTTGGGGTAGAACCCGCAACTTCGAGCACAGAAGGCTATACCGACTACGCTACTCAGGCCAACTGGTAAATGTCTGTGACTCGGAAACAAATTGTGAGTATATAAACTTATTTCTCATTACTCCATTTTTACTATCTCCTCAAATCCCTCCCCGAAAAAAAATCCTGCGTCCGCCCCTGTCTATATGCATTTCTGGATTCGCACATACGTGCTACATGTCCTGCCCATCTCAAACGTCTGGATTTAATGTTCTTAATTATGTCAGATGAAGAATACAATGCGTTCAGTTCTGTGTTGTGTAGCTTTCTCCATTCTCCTGTAACTTCATCCCTCTTAGCCCCAAATATTTTCCTAAGCACCTTATTCTCAAACACTCTTAACGTATGTTCCTATCTCAAAGTGAGAGTCCAAAATTAATTACATTACTTATGATTCATCCTATATGTCAGCATGAGGATCTCAGATGTTGTAAGATACAAAACCTAGAGCTAGAAGGCCCGAACAAAAGTTGGTGGGAACAGAATGAACACTTCATATCGTTAAGAAGACTTGATTCGTTATTACAGCAATGAACTTATTAAATACTAATTCATATTACCAGATCATAATATTAAAAATTCACTATGTGAAGATGATTTTTTGGTCCTGCAGAATTATCTGTTATAGTTAAAATTCAGTTCAGAAAGTTTAATATAAGCACAGTAACTATGTTCGACGAATTCTTTTCGTGTCCTTTCACCCTTAAACCTAGCTCACCCTTTTCTCCAGACGTCCCTCTCCACTCTATCACTTGCAGAGTCTCGCAATTTCCTGAGAGCTTCAAACTTCTACATAACTTCTGATCGATAACATAATTACTCGTATGTTCGTTTTCTATCGTCTAATTGTAAATAATTATTTATCGGGGTTTAGTGTGATGCCTGTTCTGGATTTACCTTCATCTCGGACGTCTAGGTCTCCCGTCCCTGTTATTTTTGCAATATCTAATTTCCGTTCTTAGAAGGTATCTGTGCACCCAATTTCACATTAATGTGTATTATTTATCATTAAGCTAATATACATTTCGTTTGATAAACCAAGGAGGAAAACAAAACGTGAGGCAGACACAAAATACTACGGACGAAATATTAGGGAAACAGCTGGAAGTGTCTGAGGTCAGGAGCATAGACAAGACTAATGGAGGAAATGCAAGAGAAGACATGTGAAGAACGAGTGAAGGAATGAAGCGACTACCAGATATTAGTGATTGTGAGGACAGAATAGATAGGGCTTTGGAGAGGTTATAGCGAAGAAGAAGAGTGCTAAAAAGTGAGTGCAAGAAAGTTAGGGGTGGCAAAAGTGTAAGAAAAGGACCAGAGAAAAAAGTGTTAAGTGTAAGAAGATAGTGTAAGAGAGTAATAAGAGACTATCAAATAATGAATACAGGAGAATTAAAGTGAAAAAAACGTCTGGACAAATATGAAGTGGAATGAGAGAGAAATTGCAAGTGTAATTAAGTGAATTATATATTTGATAAATGAATACAATATAACATTTATTACTCAGTCAATGACAAATCAATGTAAAATAATGACTTATTTTATAGTCATTAAGTTTATATACATGAATTACAAAATTGCGAACGTTTTCGCCTATTCAGGCATCCTCAAGCAGAGTTATACAATATCTCAATGTCACATACGTAGCTATTGGTGGTGAGTACTATTTGAATTAATGATGTACAAGACATCTCCATTATTAAAATGTAATATTACAGGTATACACTTCCCCCACGTCATACCAGTTACAGTCCTAATAGCAGCAGGTCGTCTCACGTCTACGTAAGTACGTCCATAATTTAACCCTCCAATTAATTTTTCAAATTCTACTAAAATTGATATTAATTATTATTTCATTACAGATAATTTACATTAAACACAGGATGTTTATAGTAATCCATACAGTTGCTAACTATGCAGTTGTCACAATTTAAACGACGTGAGTACTTTTAAATATCCAATCCGATTATAATTTACATTTGATAATTCCCATTTTTATTCGTATTTTTTATACATTTCAGATATATTCACTACTCATTGGACTGAACAAGAGTTCCACATATTATGAAGTTTAATTACTAAATGGTTTTAACATTTTTATCATTATTTAAGTTTACTACCTGTAATATTACATTTTAATAATGGAGATGTCTTGTACATCATTAATTCAAATAGTACTCACCACCAATAGCTACGTATGTGACATTGAGATATTATATAACTCTGCCTGAGGATGCCTGAATAGGCGAAAACGTTCGCAATTTTGTAATTCATGTATATAAACTTAATGACTATAAAATAAGTCATTATTTTACATTGATTTGTCATTGACTGAGTAATAAATATTATATTGTATTCATTTATAGAAACTGACAATCTGAATATTCCATCATGCTTTCTAAGTTAGATATTTGATGTTTTTTCAATGTTATGAGTTGAGAGTAGTATGAGGGGTACTATAACTGTAGGAGTATTATAGAAATAAATATATGGAAAGAGGAATAAAATAGGAAATTTAGGAGTGAAGCGAAGAGAAAGGGATCAATACGTAAATAAACAGAGGGTAGGAAAAAAAAGTGATGTAAGTGTTGTAAAATAGAGTAAATGAAAAAGTCAGCAAGTTATGTAGGAGAAAATAGCTGGAAAACAATGATTAAGAGTAGGTAGGGTGAGAGGGTAGAGAAGAAAATAAATAAATAATGCAAATTATTAAGGAAGGAATATGCAATATTTAATAGGTGAGCGAGAAATGAAAGGGAGACAGCCTAGGTAGGAGGGAGAGAATAGAAGAGGATAGAGGGGGAAGGACATATAGCAATTCAGTCTTAACAGAACATTAGAAAGTAATCAAGAAATTCTCGGCAAAGAATACATTAATAGAAAAGAGTTGCATGTATTAAAGGGATGGTGGATCGAAAAACAGAAATGTGAAGGTCCACCATAACTGTGAATTGTAAAGTTGACTGACAAATAAATATCATATCATATCAAGCTAATATACATTTCGTTTGGAATACTTCCGATCCTTATCCAGTTCTGTATTTTCTTTCCTTACAGCTCATGAAACCTCATTTAGACTTCTCAGATGTTCTTTATCCGTGTTTCCAATTCACAATAAAGCACTTCATGTTAAAAACTTTAAGTTGCCTCTGCCATTCATTTTACATATAAAGTTACTTTTATTGTACTAAAATTTGTTTGTAATCCATGCAGTTTAGCACTAATTTATTTTCGTCATAGCTGTAAGTCAAGACCTTGAAATACAAGAAATCTAACGTAGGCTACTTACTTACAAATGGCTTTTACGTGCTACATGCCCTGCCGATCTCAAACGTCTGGATTTAATGTTCCTAATTATGTTAGGTGAAGAATACAGTGCGTGTAGTATAACTTTCTCCATTTTCCTGTAATTTCATCTCAAATATTTTCCCAAGCACCATAGTCTCAAACACCCATGATCTCTGTTCCTCTCTCAAAGTGAAAATCAAAGTTTCACAACCATAGAGAATAACCGGTAATATAGCTGTTTTATAAATTCTATTTTTCAGCTTTTTTGAGAACACACTGGAGGACAAAATCTTCTGAACCGAATTTATTAACAGGCATTTCCCATTTTTTCTGCGTTTAAGGGGTTAGGTAGAGCTTAGAGGAGTAAATTTTGAAAATATTCAACATTTTTTTCCTCCATTACTGTATCTTGTGCAATAATGGAAATTACTATGTGTAAAACACTGTCCTTCTGCTGTGGGGGGGAAAAATTTACGATTTAAAAAATTATTTACTTTTTTTTTTTTCTTCAAAATTCAGTTCACTGTGCAGTGATGAAGCGTTTTCCACACAACTAAAAAACTATGCAACATTCCGTGATGAAATTTTTGTGTGTATTTATGCATGTTATATCAACAATATGATGCAAGATCACGTCACTAACTTTGATAGATTTTCTGATAAAAAAAATTAATTCATTTTAAGAAATGGTCAAATATCAGTATTTTCTACTAACACAAATTAAAAATATTTATTTATTAAGGAATATAGTTGAAACAGCATGATGCTGTGAACATGAATTCAGCAATATAATAAAAGAGAGAGAACAAAAAAGTTGGCAAGTTTATGAGTTATGAGAGAAACGCTTCATTACTGCACAGTAAACTGCCACCAAATTGAATTTTTAAAAAAAAGTAAATATTTTTTAATCGTAGAAATTTTCTTTTATATAACAGAAGGACAATGTTTTACACATTCTAATTTTCATTATCGTAGAAGATACAGTATGCCTAATGGAGAAAAAAATGTTGAATATTTTCAAAAATTTTACTGTTCTAAGCTGTACCTAACCCCTTAAAGAGATGTGATGATTGAAATTTCTGTTCTCTACAATTTTAAGACAGAGACTTAGGCTAATATTTTCTGCACCTCATCCCCTTCCTATATGTTTCTCGCATATAAGTTTCATTATGATCAGATAAAATGTTTGCTGAATTATTCAAATTTATTAATTAAATTTTGAATATTTTCAAAATCTTTTACAAAATTTAATTTTCATGCAGTTATTTCTACGACGTCTGTTGATATATTTAGAATGGAACTAAATAGACTTGAATTTCAAGTTTAAAATTATAAACGGAGAGACGTTTAAAATATATACAGAATGCACTGTAACTAATGCCAATAATTCTGGTGGGTGATTCCTTGAGTGAAGAGCTACAAAAAACTCAAATGCCATTTTGCTATATTTTGAATAGTTTTCCAGAAAAACGTGCATTTTAAAATACGTGAATTTGAGAACTTGCAACGCCGCGCCCTACAAGCAGCTGGGAGCTGTGTTGCTCTGAACAAACCTTTCTACCTGGGTTGTTGAAGGTCAGTGTCATCATGCCGTGCACAGAGTACAGATGATATACCGTTTAATTTTTGTGTTTAAATTGTGTTAGATAACGGAGAATTAACACTGCTTGTTTCAAGTTAATGAAAATCGTGGACAATTTAAAATAAACTCTATAACCTAATTTTAATTAAATGTTGAGAGAACACAGACAATAAGACACGCTTCTTTCAAACTAAATGGAAAAGATCAAGAAATATTTCTACAATCCCATTTCAATTGAATATTCTAGAGATCGTGAACAATAATAAATTATGCATATTTCACATTATAAAAACAAATTTAAAAAAATTTAAAAGTCTAAAGGAAAAATAAAAATACGATATCCTTATTTCACGTTAAATTAACGAACAAAATTAAAAAAGTAATATTATGAAACAAGTGTAAGCTATAACGTTATAATTTATTACATGAATAAATGTAATGAAACGGACTGGAGAATAATAATAATTGTATAACATTATAAATGAGTTTCATACACTATTTTTTTTGTGCGACAGTATTATAAAAGAATATTAATAAAATAATAACATCAGATTTGTAATGATGTGTAGTTTCACATCATGGTCTATGAAATAAAAGGTTGCTATGACAACAATGATGTATGAAACATTATAGCACTAGCAGATCGTTTCATAATGTTAACCTTATGTTACAAGTTATGCCTTCTTAATAGAATTCATGACGTTTTAGTTGTCATGGTAATATTTACGGCACTAGTACGGTAATGTGGCATATTAAGCACGATTTTCACTAACGATAAATTCTGTTTATAATGCTGATGTACAAACAATTTTATTTTCAGACTCTTTGACTTAATTTTAATTACATATTCGGTGAACTCAGCCAATAAGAAAAGCTTATTTTACATCATACAAATGTAATTAATGATTTAAAAATCTCCTTTTGTCGTACTACGAGTATTTTCTTCGGCCAGATAGGAATAGTTACTTCCCACTTTAATTTTTAAAGTACTGTAGTAATCGGTCTCGATGTCTCATCCATTCCAGGCATACGCAAGCTCAAGAGGGCGCGAGCTGTGTCTTTCCAGGCAGCTTTACAGTGTTGTTACAGCGTAGCAGGGTTTAAATTCCTTTGCGGAACTAAAACTTCCTTTGTTTGGATCAAATTTCTGCACATTTAAAGGACAAAACTAAAATTGTTTTAATCATTTATTATCATAATACACTGCTCTCTTAAACTGACTGAGCATATTGGGAATTAAATCAATGGCTCTCTCAAAATACGCTATGAAATGTTTTATAATAAGAGATATTTTTTTCTGAAAACAAAACAAAAAGGAACAAAATTGTATTAAACATTTTTGTTTTAAATATCTCAAAGAATAACTTCCTGAAATTAATGACATTACTTGCGGTTCACTTTGTATATTCAAATTGGATTTTTTTTTTAAATTGCAAAAGTATTCAGTATGTCAAAAAATGTCAGTGTGGTTTCTTAACCACAGTTTATAGGCCATGCAGTAACAATTTGAAGTTCTTAACTTCAAAATTGAATATGAGGAAATGTGCTGAAAAGAAACTGTGAGAAAACAGCTTTCAAAGTTTGCATAGAATCCAAATTCAAGAGCGCAGCCATTTATATATGACGTAATTTTATATGTTTTGTGCTTCCAAGTTTTGCAGATTACTGAAACTTGGTCAACATATATAAATTAATAAGAGATTGCTGATTCAATTTTTTCGCACACAGAAAAATAAAAAATAAAATGAGATTTTTTTTAATTTGCAAAATTTAATTCGTCTTCTCTCTTAAGCTAGCAGATTTAGTAGAATTTATATAGTAACTAGTGGCTTGTGCAGCAATTGCTGCAAACTAAGTCCTGAAAAAGTTCAAATAAAAATTGTTCAGGTTTATTTTCAATGAAGAATACCAGACATTTTGATAGTTATTTGCTTCCATAATAGTGAAACATACTCCCTCTGAATTTTTTTTTTTTTTTTGCCAAATACTTTTCCTTGAACCTATCCGTCTTCAGTTCTTGAGTTTCAGTGCGAAATCGCTAGTAACAATGTCAGTATGATCAGTGGGTTTTTCATGTGGGAGTAATGCAATAGCTATTTCGGGTCATTGCGGATTGTATCTGAAAGTTAAGAAAATGTAAGGTTTGTCATGCTTTGAACAAAAGACTTAGCATCTTGGTATAGCTGCTGCATGTTTCGTGAACTACCCTGAAATGTAGAGGGCAGAATCACTTTTTCGCACTAAGAGATCTTGCTGAGGTGATCAAGAGACTACAAAATCTTGTAGGCCTCTTATTTTATCAATAAGTAATACCTTTTGGTCTTTTCTTATGAATTGTAATTTTTTGCGCTTCTTCCAGACAATACTGATCTATCAAATACTGCTGGATTAATTTGTGTAACAATGAATGTTATTTCGTATATTTTCTGTAATATAGGCTGTTGTGAGGAATTTATTGCTGAGATGTGGAAAATGAGGCGAATGATATGTCAGAGTTGTAGAATCTTACATGCGCAATAAAAAAAATTGTCCATCGTAAATCGTTAGCAGCTTCAGTGTTTCATTTGTTGCTGGTTGCGGGAAATAAACTTACTCATCACGGTAGCAAGAAGTGAAATGGCATGCTGTTTTCCCTACAACAAAATATGCTTGGCAACGATCGCAAATCTAAACAATTAAACCAAAGGAATATGAAATTAATTTTGATGTAGTTTAAAGACGCAGCTAAAATAGGAAGCATGACTCAATTACTACCAAGGAAAGTTAGAGAATCAGACATATAAATATCTATATCACAGTGCCATTACATATATGAAAAGGACCCACACCACTTGATTAATAATTGTAAAAGTATTTCATTTTTAATAACAATATTGTTGCCTTACGCAAGTTTTATAGTTTTCAGTAACATAAGTTTATATAGGCCTATAGCCGTTACTCAGTAAATTATGGAAATGAAAATCTAATATAATTAATATTTTTTCTCTGCGTCTACTTACATAAAGCCCCAAATGGTTTCACTTTCATATATCAGTATAGCATTATGTGTTGCATTAACTATAATAATATTTCATTTTTAATGGTAATAATGTCATCAAGCATTCTTAAGTTTTGTAGTTCTTAATATCCAATACACAGCTATACTCGGAAAACTACAGACCAGAGAATCAGACATGTAAATTATTTTTTATACGTTATCAAAAAATTGCACAAATGAAGATTGACATATTGGCATTATGATGGGAAAGAATCTGAGCCGTCTGATCTCTATGTGAGCAATCCTGTAGGTCATGGCCTTCGTGTAATAGCCTATTGTTTATTGTAGTGTGTGTTTAGTTTTATTCTGAAATGCAACACACCCGACTTGATACTCGCTTCGCTTAAGGAAGCGAACATCAAGTCGGCCGTGAATGCAATTAATTAGTTCTCAAAACTGACGAAAGATGGATTTTGGAAAAAAGCAAAATAATGTAGGAAAATTGACATTTCACTGAAAACTACTACTTTTCCGAAAAAACTTTGGGTTCCAAGCTTCAAAATGAGGGGCCATTTATTAAAATCCGTTCAGCCGTTTTCCCATAATTTCCATTACCAGTTCAAATTATATATATATAGATAGTGTAAAAGATACCAAGATATTTACTTTTGATTAATAATTGATAAATATATATTATAAATTCCTTTTAAAAATGTGTACGCAAAGCATCTGAAAGAAAATTATGTAAATTTAACCGTTAATAAGAGTATTCAATTTTGCAAATTCAATATAACTTAACACATATCATTTACACTGAAAAAAGTCTAAAGATGCCTGTTTTAGAGGTGCGATTTATACGCACTAAAATGTCTTAAGAAGTGGAGAATATATTTCTTCATAAAAATCGCAAGTAAAATAAATTAAATCACTGAGTAAATGATATTTTTATCAATTTAAGTAGCCAAAGCAGAATGAAGACGTGTGAAGTCCTGAAGGATATATCTTGGTAAACTTGTTTTTCCTTGCCTAACATTGCATAACATAATGTAAAAACCCAATATACTATGTTGAATACCGTCGAACGTCTTAAATCGTAATGAAAATAATGCAGGCTTTGTTCACCGTTATATCAATGAAGACAGCGGTCGTAAACTCACTGCACTCTCGGGCTAGCGTCTCTTACAGCAGCAGCGTGCATTCGTGGCTGCAGGCGGGTATGCTCTCTAACTCTTCCTGCTGCACGACGGAACAAATCATGTTGTTCCACTTAGCCTTTACCCATTTCAGTGAGTGCTGACGACCACTGATTTAAGAGATCATAAACGTAATATTATCAGACCATAATCTTAAAACGTGGCATAAAAGTTACGTCTAATTTCGTTCATTGAACAAACCGTTTTAAACTTCCTAGCCTAACAGAATTACTGACAACCAGGCCATATGATTAATGAACATCCAAAGAAAAATATTGGTTGGACGTAGCAGCAGAAAAATAAAAATTAATTTATTGCGTGGTCAATATAGAAGGTGAACCGTAAGTATGCCATTAATTTCAGAGGGTTATTCCTTGAGATATTTCAAACAAAAACCTTTAATACAATTTTCCTCGTTTCTGCATCCTTTTCGAGATAAAAATTGTTTTGTGTGAAACATTTCATAGCGTGTTCTAGGAAACCCATAGATTTAATTTCAATGTGCTCAGTCAATTTAAGAGAACAATGTACTATGGTAATAAATTATTGAAATAATTTTAGTTTTGTTTTTAAATTTTCAGAAATTTGATCCGAACAAATGTAGCATTTTAAAATTCATTTTCACAACGAACAGTACATTTGTTCAGATCAAATTTCTGCACATTTAAAGGACAAAACTAAAATTCTTTCAATCATTTATTATCATAATACACTGCTCTCTTAAATTGACTGAGCATATTGGGAATTAAATCAATAGCATTCCCAAAATACGCTATGAAAAGTTTCATATTTTTCTTCTCGGAAAAGAAGCAAAACGAGCAAAATTATATTACACTTTTTTGTTTGAAATATCTCAAAGAATATCCCCTTAAAATTAATGACATTACTTATGGTTCTTCCTATATGTGAACATGAGGATCTCAGAAGTTGTAAGTTACAAAACCTAGAGGTAGAAGGACTGAACAAAAATTAGTGGAAACAGATGAACACTTCATATCGTTAAGAAGACTTCGTTTGTTATTACAGCAATGAACTTATTAAATAACCATTCATATTACCAGATCATTATATTAAAAATTCAGTTTAGAAAGTTTAATGTAAGCACAATAACTATGCTCGACGAATTCTTTTCGTATCCTTTCACCCTTAAACCTAGCTCACCCTTTTCCACAGACGTCCCTCTCTTTCCTTACACTTGCAAAGTCTCGCAATTTCCTGAGAGCTTGAAACTTCAACATAACTTCTGATGGATAACATAATTACTCGTATGTTTGCTTTCTGTCGTCTAATTGGTAAATAATTATTTATCGGGGATTATTGTGATGCTTGTTCTGGATTTACCTTTATCTCGGACGTCTAGGTCTCTACTCCTGTTAGGCTTATTTTGGCAATCATCCAATTTCCATTCTTCGTAGGTATCTGTGCATCCAATCTCATTTAATGTGTACTTTTTATCATTAAGCTAATATACAGTTCATTTGGAATACATCCAATCCTTATCCAATTCTGTATTTTCTTTCCTTACAGTTCATGAAAACTCATTTAGACTTCTTCGATGTTTTTATCCGTGTTTCAAATTCACATAAAAGCTCTTCAGAACTTTAAGTTGCCTCTGCCCTTTATTTTACATATAAAGTTACTTTTATTGTACTAAAATTTGATTCGGTCATTGCAAAAAGGTCATGAGTCAGCTTTTTTACGAAAATGAGTTATACATGAGTATATGTAAGAAGGTCAAACAGTGCTGAAGTCGAAGCTTGAAATTTCCACTTGTTGCAGAAAGATTATAAGTCATTGATTTAAAAAATGTATTTTACGTAAAACAAAAATTTTAAATGAAAAATGTATAATGCAATAACTTCCTTGATAACACTTTAATCATTGACAGTCGTATCAGAATTAAAATTTAGGTGGTTTATGCTGTAGGTAATTTTTTTCTTTCTCCTGTAAAATTTCAATTTTCTGACTCATGCCCTTTTTGAAGTGACCCGATTCATTTGTTTGTATTCCATGCAGCTTACCACAAATTTATTTTCGTCATCTAACGTAGGGTACTTACTTACAAATGACTTTTAAGGAATCCCAACGTTCATTGGCCCCTCACATAAGCCCGCCATCGGTCCCTCAAATCCATTTTAATATTATCCTCCCATCTACGTCTCGACCTCCCCAAAGGTCTTTTCCCCTCAGATCTTCCAACTAACTAACACTCTATACAAATTTCTGGATTCACCCATACGTGCTACATGTCCTGCCGATCTCAAACGTAAGGATTTAATGTTCCTAATTATGTCAGGTGAAGAATACAATGCGTGCAGTTCTGTGTTGTGTAACTTTCTCCATTTTCTTGTAACTTCATCCCTCTTAGCTCCAAATATTTTCCTAAGCACCATATTTTCAAACACCCTTAATCTCTATTCCTCTCTCAAAGTGAAAATCCAAGTTTCACAACCATATAGAATAACCGGTAATATAGCTCTTTTATAAATTCAAATTTTCAGCTTTTTTGAGAACAGACTGGATGACAAAATCTTCTCGACCTAATTTAGTAACAGGCATTTCCCATATTTATTCTGCGTTTAAGGGGTTTGGTAGAGCTTAGATGAGTAAAATTTTGGAAATATTCAACATTTTTTTCCTCCATTACTGTATCTTGTGCAATAATGAAAATTAATATGTGTAAAACACTGCCATCCTGCTGTGGGGGGGAAAAAAAGTTTTACGATCTAAAAAATTATTTCCTTCCCCCCTTCAAAATTCAGTTCACTGTGCAGTGATGAAGCGTTTCCCACACAACTCAAAAACTATGCAACATTCCGTGATGAAATTTTTGTGTGTATTTATGCATGTTATACAACAATGATGCAAGATCACGTCACTAACTTTGATAGATTTTCTGATAAAAAAATAAATTCATTTTAAGAAATGGTCAAATATCAGTATTTTCTACTAACACAAAATTAAAAAAAAAAATATATATATATATATATTTATTAAGGAATGTAGTTGAAACAGAATGATAATGTGAACATGAGTTTCAGCAATATAATGAAAGAGAGAGAACAAAAAAAAGTTGACAAGTTTATGAGTTATGAGAGAAACGCTTCATCACTGCACAGTAAACTGCCACCAAATTGAATTTTGAAAAAGAAATGTAAATATTTTTTTAATCGTAGAAATATATTCTTTTATATAGCAGAAGGATAGTGTTTTACACATACTAATTTTCATTATCGTACAAGATACAGTAATGGAGAAAAAAATGTTGAATATTTTCAAAAATTTTACTGCTGTAAGCTGTACCTAACCCCTTAAGGAGATGAGATTATTGAAATTTCTGTTCTCTGCAATTTTAAGACAGAGACTTAGGCTAATATTTTGTGCACCTCATCCCTTTCCTATATTATTCTCGCGTATAAGTTTCATTATGATCAGATAAAATGTTTCTGAATTATTCAAATTCTTAAATGAAATTTTGTATATTTTCAAAAGCTTTTACAAGATTTAATTTTCATACAGTTATTTCTACGACGTCTGTTGATATATTTAGAATGGAACTGAATAGACTTGAATTTCAAGTTTAAAATTATAAACTGAGAGACGTTTAAAATATATACAGACTGAACTGTAAGTAATGCCAATAATTCTGGTGGGTGATTCCTTGAGTGAAGAGCTACAAAAAGTCTAATTTCATTTTCCTATATTTTGAATAGTTTTCCAGAAAAACGTGCATTTTAATATACGTGAATTTGAGAACTTGCAACGCCGCGCCCTACAAGCAGCTGGGAGCTGTGTTGCTCTGAACAAACCTTTCTACCTGGGTTGTTGAAGGTCAGTGTCATCATGCAATGCACAGAATACAGATGATATACCATTTAATTTTTGTGTTTAAATTGTGTTAGATAGCGGAGAATTAACACTGCTTGTTTCAAGTGAATGAAATTCTTGAACAATTTTAAATAAACTCTGTAACCTAATTTTCTTGGACTCTCACTCTGAGAGAGGAACATAGGTGTTTGAGAATAAGGTGCTTAGGAAAATATTTGGGGCTAAGCGGATGAAGTTACAGGAGAATGGAGAAAGTTACACAACACAGAACTGCACGCATTGTATTCTTCACCTGACATAATTAGGAACTTAAAATCCAGACGTTTGAGGTGGGCAGGGCATGTAGCACGTATGGGCGAATCCAGAAATGCATATAGAGTGTTAGTTGGGAGACCGGAGGGAAAAAGACCTTTAGGGAGGCCGAGACGTAGATGGGAGGATAATATTAAAATGGATTTGAGGGAGGTGGGTGTGATGATAGAGACTGGATTAATCTTGCACAGGATAGGGACCGATGGCGGGCTTATGTGAGGGCGGCAATGAACCTTCAGGTTCCTTAAAAGCCATTTGTAAGTAAGTAACCTAATTTTAACTAAATGGTGAGAGAACACAGGCAATAATATACGCTTCTTTTAAACTAAATGTATAAGATCAATAAATATTTCTACACTCCCATTTCAGTTGAATATTCTAGAGATCGTGAAAAATAATTATGTATATGTCACGTTATAGAAACAAAATTTTAAAAATTTAAAACTCTAAAGGAAAAAATAAAAATGCAATATGCTTATTTCCCGTTGAAGTAACGAAGAAATTAAAAAAGTAATATTATGAAATAAGTGTACGCTATAATGTTATAATTTATTACATGAATAAATGTAATGAAACGAACTATTGAGTAATAATTGTATAACATTATAAATGAGTTTTTTTTTTGTGAGACAGTATTATAAAAGAATATTAATAAAGAAATAACATCAGATTTGTAATGTTGTGTAGTTTGATGTCATGGTCTATGAAATAAAAGGTTGCTATGACAATAATGATGTATTAAAAATAGCAGTGGCAAATCGTTTGATTATGTTAACGTTTTAGTTGTCATGGTAACATTTTACGGCACTAGTACGATAATGTGATTATATATTAACCACGATTTTCACAAACGATAAAGAAAGTTTTTAATGCTGTTGTACTAACAATTTTATTTTCAAACCCTTCGATTTAATTTTAATTACATATTTGGTGAACACAGCCAATAAGGAAAGCTTATTTTACATCATACAAATGCAATTAATGATTTAAAAATCTCCTTTTGTCGTACTACGTGTATTTTCTTCGGCCAGATAGGAATAGTTACTTCCCACATATTTTTAAAGTAGTAATCGGTCTCGTTGTCTCAACCATTCCATGCATTCGCGAGCAAGAGGGCGCGAGCTGTATCTTTCCAGCATTGAGCTCTACAGTATACTGAGTTGAGAAGGCAGCTTTACAGTGTTGTCACAGCGCAGCAGAGTTTAAAATTCCTTTGCGGAACTAAAACTTCCATTGGTTTGGATCAAATTTCTGCACATTTAAAGGACAAAACTAAATTCTTTGAATCATTTATTATTATAATACACTGCTCTGTTAAACTGACTGAGCATATTGGGAATTAATTCAATAGCTTTCCTAAAATACGCTATGAAATATTTTATATAAGATTTTTTTTCTCCAAAAGGAAGCAAAAAAGTAGCAAAATTGTATTAAACATTTTTGTTTTAAATATCTCAAAGAATAACTTTCTGAAATTAGTCACATTACTTAGGTTCACTTTGTATATTCAAATTTGATTTTTTTTTAAATTCAAAAGTATTCAGTATGTCAAAAAATGTTAGTGTGGTTCGTTAATCACAGTTTATAGAACATGCAGCAAAAATTTGAAGTTCTTAACGTCAAAAATGAATATGAGGAAATGTTCTGAAAAGAAACTGTGCGAAAACAACTTTTTAAAAGTTTGCATAGAATTCAAAATCAAGAGTGCAGCCATTTAGATATGACGTAATTTGTAATTTTTATGCTTCCAAGTGGCGCAGAGCACTTACACTTGGTCAACATGTAAGTAACAGATTGCCGATTCATTTTTTTTATTTCAGAAAAAAATTAAAAAGTAAGATTTTTGATTGAAAATTGACAAAATTTCATTCGTCTTGTCCCTCAAGCTAGCATATTTAGTAGAATTTGCACAGTGATAGTGCAAATGATACCAAGATGTCTACTATAGATTAATAGACCTAATAGATAAGTATATATTATAAATTCATTTTTAAAATGTCTACGCAAAGCACCTGAAAGAAACTGATGTAAATTTAATCGTTAGTAAGAGTAATCAATTTTGCAAATTCAATATAACTTAACACATATCATTTGCAGTGACAGAAATTTCAAGATACCTGTTTTTGAGGTACGATTTATACGTACTAATATGTCTTGAGAAGTGGAGAATATATATATTCATAAAGATCGCAAATAAAATATATTAAGTCACTGAGTAAATGATAGTGTCATCAATTTAAGCAGCCGAAGCGGAATGAAGACCTGTGAAGTCCTGAAGAATAGCCTATATCTTGATAATATTTCCTACCCTAACATTGCATAACACGGTGCAAAAACCCCAAACAAATCTTATACTACGTTGAATACCGTTGAACGTCTTAAACCATAATGAAAATAATGCAAGCTTTGTTTGCCGTTATATCAATTAATCATGCAATGTCATATTATCATATCACAGTGTTAAAAATGCGGTACAAAAAGTTACATCTAATTTCGTTCATTGAACAAACCGTTTAAACATTCCTAGCTTTATCAGAATTACTTTGTGCAAGGTTTAGTGAACGTCCAAAGACAATATCGATTGGAAGTAGCAAAAATTCCAATTAATTTATTCCATGGCCAATACACATAGTGAATCGTAAAATATCTTTTTCAACATTATTCTTAAATTGATTTTCAAACAACAAAATGCCGTAATACGTCTTTTTTCTTTCCTTCCTTTTCGAGATAAAAAAACGTTTTATGTGGAACATTTTTAGCGTTTTAAAAGCCATTGATTTAATTCACAATATAGTCAATCAGTTTAAGAGAGTGGTGTATAATAATAATAATAATAAAAATGGCTTTTAAAGAACCCTGGTTCATTGCCACCCTCATAATAAGCCAGCCAGCGGTCCTATAATAATAATAATAATAATAATAATAATTAATAATAATAATTTAATAATTTTTAATAAATTACTGAAAAATTTTAGTTTTAAATTGCAATTTAGGTGGACAAATGTACCTTTTTAAAAATTCATTTTATAACGATTACTATTGTTAAACGTCTCTAAAATTTATATTAAAACCTAAAATAGTTCAATCATTCATTATCATAAAACACTGATCTCTTAAATTAACTGAATATTGGAAATTAATTCAATAGCTTTCCCAAAATACTGAATGTGAAATTTTCACTTATATTTTTTGTCTTGAAAACAAGCAAAAACGAGTCTCGCAAAAAGATCATTACAATTTTTTATTATCAAGTATCTCAATGCTAAAAATGCGGCATAAAATATGTCCCCCATTAAACTTAGATGACATTACTTTATGATTCATCCTATATGTCAGCATGAGGATCTCAGAAGTTGTAAGATACAAAATCTAGAGCTAGAAGGACTGAACAAAAGTTGGTGGAAGCAGATTGAACACTTCATATCGTTAAGAAGACTTGATTTTTACAGCAATGAACTTATCCCTTACTAATTCATATTACCAGATCAAAATATAAAAATTCACTTTAGAAAGTTTAATATACTTACAATAACTATGCTCGACCCTCAATTTTTTCAATCCTTTCACCCTTAAACCTAGCTCATATGATTTTTCAGATACAGACGTCCCTCTGCTCTCCCTGCACTTGCAAATAAATCGCAATTTACTAATTAAAATGAAACTTTGATCCAGGGAACCTTCTGATCGATAACATAAATCGTTTTTACTTTCTAATCGTCTAATTGTAATTAATTATTTAAATGGGATTATTTTGCCTGTTCTGGATTTACACTCTTTGATGTCTATGACTCTTCCCTTTATGTTTATTTTGCAATCATCAGTTTAATGAATTCTTAGCCTAGGTATCTGTGCATCCAATTTCATTTAATGTACCTGTACTTTTTATCATTAAGCTAATATACATTTCCATTTGGAATACTTCAATCTTATCCAATTCTGTAATCTTTCTTTACAACTCATTAAAACATCATTTAGACTTCTTCATACAAACATTCTTTATCCGTGTTTCATAATTCACATAAAAGCACTTCCAACTTTACGAGTTGCATTTGTTTTTTTCATTACACGGCCTTAGATGGCAGTTATTTTATTTTAAAATTTTATCTCATTAAATATCAGTCCTAAAGGTCAAAATTTTCAAGCTTTAAAAAATCGAGTTATTTTTAAAGAAACATTTGTTATGTATATTTCACAAAAATCAAATAAGTGCTGAAGTCGAAGCTTATTTAATTGCAGAAAGTCATTATCATTGATTTTTAAATGTATTTTACGTAAAACAAAAAAGTTAAATAAAAAATGTTATAATGCAATATCTTCCTATAACACTTTAATCATTGACATCGTATCAGCCATTATCGGTGGTTTATGCTGCAAACATAGGTAATTTTTTTCTTCTCCTGTAAAATTTCAATTTTCTGACTCAAAAACTTTTGAAGTGACCCGATTCATTTGTTTGTTAATTATATATGTTAGGACAAATTTATTTTCGTCAAACGTAGGGTAATACAAATGACTTTTAAGGAATCCAGATTTATCATTGGCCCCTCAGATAAGCCCGCCATCTTGGTCCCTATCAAAGCAAGATTAATCCAGTCCCTATCTTCAGCACCATCTCCCGTCAAATCCATTTTAATATTATCCTCCGTCACAGCCACCTCCCCAAATCTCTTTTCCCCTCAGATCTTCCAACTAACTAACACTTATACAAATTTCTGGATTCACATCCGACGTACATGATCCTGCCGAACTCAAACGTTTGTATGACCTAATTTTGTATGAGGAAAAATACAATGCGAGTAAGTTTTGCATTGATAACTGTCTCCATTTTCTTGTAACTTCATCCCTCTTAGCTCCAAATATTTTCTTAAGTTCACACCATATTTTCAAGCACCTTTAACCTCTATCTCTCTCAAAGTGAAAATCCATGTTTCACAACCATATAGAATAACCAGTAATATAGCTGTTTTATAAATTCAAATTTTCAGCTTTTTCAGAAGAGACTGGATGACAAAATATTCTCAGACCTAATTTAGTAACAGGCATTTCCCATATTTTTCTGCACGTTTAAGTAGGTAGAGCTTAGACACCATAAATTTTGGAAATATTCAACATTTTTTAGATCATTATTTTATTTGTGCAATAATGAAAATTAAGAAAACACTATCTTCAGACAATGGCAAAAAGTTTTAAAAAAAACATTATTTCCATCCCCCCCTTCAAATAACAGTTCAATGTGCAGTGATCATCGTTTCCCACACAAGTCAAAAACTTGAAAAACATTCCGATGAAACCTGAAGATGTATTTATGGAAAATATCGACATATGATGCAAGATCCGTTCACTAATTTTGATAAATTTTCTGATAAAAAAATAGGCCTTATGGTTGAATTCATTTTAAAAAATGGTCAAATATCAGTATTTTCTACCAACACAAAATTTAAAAAATTATATATTTATTAAGCTAATGTGGTTGAAACAATATTTAACATGAGTTTCAGCAATAAATAAAAGAATGATCTTCAAAATGTTAACAAGTTTATTATTTATTCAGTCATTTCATCACTGCACAGTAAACTCCACCATTCAACTTTGAAAAATAAAAGTAAATATTTTTTTAATCGTTCCATATATTCTTTTATACAGCAAAGGACAGTGTTTTACAGCATGTAATTTTCATTATCTGATAATGTAATGGAACAAAAACTTTGAATATTTTCAAAAGCTTTTTGTTTAGAAAACTAGTTAATGAGATGTGATGATTGAAATTTCTGTTCTCTACAATTTTAAGATAGAGACTTAGGCTAATATTTTGTGCATCTCATCCCTTTCCTATATGTATTCTCTCGTATATGTTTCATAATGACCAGATAAAATGTTTCTGAATTATTCAAATTTTTAAATGAAATTTTGAATATTTTCAAAATCTTTTACAAATTTAAGTTTCATGCACGATTTATTTCGACGTCTCATATATTTAGAATAAAACTGAACAGACTTGAATTTCAAGTTTAAAATTATAAACGGAGAAACGTTTAAAATATACCAGAGTTGAACCGTAAGTAATGTGAATAATTTTAACTGATGATTCCTTCGTGTCATAAGGAAGAAAAAAATGTGAAATTTTTTCATTTGCAATATATTTTTTAATAGTTTTGACAACGTTGCTGGAAAAAGGACATTTTAAAATACGTGAATTCAAAACTTGCAACGTCGCAGACCTACAAGCAGCTGGGAGCAGATGTGTTGTTCTGAATGCAAACCTTTCTACCTGTGTTGTTGACAAAACAATGTCATCAAATATGCAAAGTACAATGATTAATACCGTTTAATTTTTATATGTTTAAAAATATTGCTCCATTTTTAATAACGGAGAATGAACACTACTTGTTTGAAAAATAATGAACATCTTTGACAATTGAAAATAAACTCAAACCTAATTTTAATTAAATGTTGAGAGAACATAGACAATAAGACACCCTTCTTTCAAACTAAATGGATCACGTTTTTCTTCTAAGAACAAAAAATATTTCTGATTTTCCATATCAATTGAATATTCTTGATTTCTAAATAATCGTTGAGAAACTGCTATATAAATCCGCCGATTGGGTAACCTCTTTGAAAAACGTTAACAGCTCCCTTTAACAGGCTGCAACATTAGACAGAGCATATTGTAATAAGAGTTGGAAGTTCTTAATATACATATGCATTTAAGTTGAATCGAATAGATCCGTCTGACAAACACGGACAGGGATGACTGTATAAATATGTAGCTACTAATTAATTAGTTGAAGATCATTGTTGACCGTAGAGATGGTTGCCGGAATATTAATAACTTGATCCATTATTATTTAATTTGCAAGAACGATGTCATCAATTGCCTTCCTCTGTAAGCATTCCTTATTGGCTGTGTTCATCATCATCATCATCATCATCATCATCATCCTTTGAAAATAAAATTGTTAACAACAGCATTAAAAAGCGATTTTTTTGTCATCGTTTCATAAAATCGTGACCGTTAATTATAATCACATTATCGCACTAGTGCCGTGAAATTTTGAGACCATGACAACTAAAACGTTAAAATAATCAAACGATTTGCCACTGCCATTTTTAGGATACATCATTATTGTCATAGCCCTTTTATTTCATAGACCATGACATCAAACTACATCTCATTACAAATCTGATGTTATTTCTTTATCTTTTGTTTTATAATACTGTCGTACAAAAATAGCTGGTCGAACTCATTTATAATATTATACAATTGATTACTCACTAATTCGGTTTCAAAACATTAAATATATTGATTTGTTGAATTTTACAATCTTCTCTGATAAATAAATTTTCAACTAAAAAGTTTATATCCTAAATAATTAAACTCATTAACTCTTTCCAAAATTCTGGTTCATTAAAAAATTTTGTTAAGGGGTCGAAGTGATGAAAATCTGACATATGTGTTCTCTACAATTTTAAGATTCAGAGAATTAATATTTTGTTAAATAAGTATATAATAAATTTATAATCTTAAGACATATCAACTTGCAAATGTTTATTTGCTATTTAATAACAATATATTAACGTTTAATCGTATCTATTTAGGGCATCTTCAGATATAACAAAAAATGTAATTTGGACCTATAAAAGTAAATTTGTCAAATATCAAGTTTTGAGTAGATTAACAATATATGTAGATGACATGAGATTCATGAGCTCTATGTAATAGATGACATAATGACAGATTTTTGTATTGAGATGATATTGGAGAAAAAATGGGAGTAAACTGGACAGAACATTTTTCATATACCTCATGTTACAATTAAATATACAATGATTAAAATTTGTCAATGATGTTAAAATTATTATTATTATTACCATCATTATAAATTTAGTGAAACTTACAGCAGAGTTCGTATAGGCCATTTTCTATCTGATGCTTTTCCAATTCACTGCGGGCTAAAGCAGGGAGATGCACTATCACCTTTACTTTTTAACTTCGCTCTAGAATATGCCATTAGGAAAGCTCAGGATAACACAGAGGGTTTGGAATTGAACGGGTTACATCAGCTTCTTGTCTATGCGGATGACGTGAATATGTTAGGAGAAAATCCACGAACAATTAGGGAAAACGCGGAAATTCTTGTTGCAGCAAGTAGAGCGATAGGGTTGGAAGTAAATCCCGAAAAGACTAAGTATATGATTATGTTTCGTGACCAGAATATTGTACGAAATGGAACTATAAAAATTGGAGATTTATCCTTCGAAGAGGTAGAAAAATTCAAATATCTTAGAGCAACAGTAACAAATCTAAATGACACTCGCAAGGAAATTAAACACAGAATAAATATGGGAAATGCCTGTTATTATTCTGTTGAGAAGCTTTTGTCATCTAGTCTTCTGTCAAAAAGTCTGAAAGTTAGAATTTATAAAACAGTTATATTACCGGTTGTTCTGTATGGTTGTGAAACTTAGACTCTCACTTTGAGAGAGGTACAGAGATTAAGGGTGTTTGAGAATAAGGTTCTTAGAAAAATATTTGGGGCTAAGATGGATGAAGTTACAGGAGAATGGAGAAAGTTACACAACGCAGAGCTGCACGCATTGTATATTTCACCTGACATAATTAGGAACATAAAATCCAGACGTTTGAGATGGGCAGGACATGTAGCAAGTATGGGCGAATCCAGAAATGCATATAGAGTGTTAGTTGGGAGGCCGGAGGGAAAAAGACCTTTGGGGAGGCCGAGACATAGATGGGAAGATAATATTAAAATGGATTTGAGAGAGGTAGGATATGATGGTAGAGACTGGATTAATCTTGCTCAGGATAGGGACTTATGGCGGGCTTATGTGAGGGCGGCAATGAATCTACGGGTTCCTTATAAGCCAGTAAGTAAGTAGGTATTATTTACGACAAAACGCCATTATTTTTGTTTTGTTAATGGATATTTCCATTTAATATTTTTGAGCTATTAAATTTAAATTGTGTACTGACCATTACAAAACATCTTCAGATGTTGCTAGTAAACCAAGATCATCTGAAAACGTTATTACGTCTAATTTTAAATTTCTGTTAATAGTGATATATCCGTGTTTTCTCTCTCTAAAATCTTTCACAAATATTTATTTATACTAATATTAACTCTTTGCTAGATATCTCTACTAATGCAATTGTTTTCGTAATTTTACTAACGATATTCTATTCTAACGATATTTCTATAAGGCAAATAAAATATAAAGACAGAAATATTTTTTCTGGGAAAACTATCAAGTTTTTACTCTATGTTGTATGGACATTTTTTGATCCTGTAGACCGTCCCCGACGACTGTAAAAGAACGCACTTATACCCTTTACTCTCTGTATACAGAGTGAACGGTAAATAATGTAAATAATTCTAGTGGGCGATTCCTTGAGTAAAGAGGAACGAAAAACTCAAATACCATTTTGCTGTATTTTGAATAGTCTTCCAGAAAAACGTGCATTTTAAAATACGTCAATTTGAGAACTTGCGACGCCTCACCCTACAAGCAGCTGGGAGCTGTGTTGCACTGAACAAACCTTTCTACCTGGGTTGTTGAAGGTCAATGTCATCATGCCGTGCACGTTGCTTTTGAACTCGTAAGAAACAATACAGATGATATAACGTTTAATTTTTGTGTTTAATACTGTGTTAGATAACGGAGAATGAACACTGCTTGTTTCAAGTTAATGAAAATCTTGGACAATTTAAAATAAACTCTATAACCTAATTTTAATTAATAATGTTGAGAGAACACAGACAATAATACACGCTTCTTTCAAACTAAATGGATAAGATCAAGAAATATTTCTATCACTCCCATTTCAATTGAATATTCTAGAGATCGTGAACAATAAAGATGAATATTTCACGTTATAAAAAATTTAATACTCTAAAGAAAATAATAAAAATACGACATGCTTATTTCACGTTGAAGTAACGAACAAAATTTAAAAAGTAATATTATGAAACAAGTGTAAGCTATAACGTTATAATTCATTACATGAATAAATGTAATGAAACGAACTAGAGAATAATAATTGTATAACATTATAAATGAGTTTCATACGCTATTTTTTTGTACGACAGTATTATAAAAGAATATTAACAAAGTAATAACATCAGATTTGTAATGACGGGTAGTTTGATGTCATGGTCTATGAAATAAAAGGTTGCTATGACAACAATGATGTATTAAATATTATAGCACTGGCAAATCGTTTCATAACGTTAACTTTATGTTACAAGTTATGCCTTCTTAATAGAATTCATGACGTTTTAGTTGTCATGGTAATATTTTACACACTAGTGCGATAATGTGGCATATTAAGCATGATTTTCACTAACGATAAATTCTGTTTAAAAACTGATGTAGAAACAATTTTATTTTCAAATTCTTTGACTTAATTTTAATTACATATTCGGTGAACGCAGCCAATAAGAAGAGCTAATTTTACATTATACAAATGTAATTAATGATTTAAAAATCTCCTTTTGTCGTACTACGAGTATTTTCTTCGGCCAGTTAGAAAAAATTAACTCCCACTTTAATTTTTAAAGTACTGTAGTAATCGGCCTCGATGTCTCATCCATTCCAGGCATATGCAAGCTCAAGAGGGCGCGAGCTGTGTCTTTCCAGGCAGCTTTACAGTGTTATTACAGCGCAGCAGGGTTTCAATTCCTTTGCAGAACTAAAACTTCCATTGGTTTGGATCAAATTTCTGCACATTTAAAGGACAAAACTAATTTTTTTAATCATTTTTATCATAATACACTGCTCTGTTATACTGACTGAGCATATTGTTAATTAACTCAATGGTTCTCTCAAAATACGCTATGAAATGTTTTATATGATTTTTTTTTTCTGAAAAGGAAGCAAAAATGAGCAAAATTGTATTAAACATTTTTGTTTGAAATATCTCAAAGAATAACTTCCTGAAATTAATGACATTACTTGCGGTTCACTTGTATATTCAAATTGATTTTTTTTTGAAAAGTATTCAGTGTGTCAAAAAATGTTAGTGTGGTTTGTTAACCACAGTTTATAGGGCATGCAGTAAAAATTTGAAGTTCTTAACGTGAAAGTTGATTATGAGGAAATGTGCTGAAAAGAAATTGTGAGAAGAGAGCTTTCAAAGTTTGCATAGAATTCAAATTCAAGAGCGCAGCCATTTAGATATGACGTAATTTTGTAATTTCTATGCTTCCAAGTGCCGCAGAGTAATGCAACTTGGTCAACATATAAGTAACAGATTGCTGATTCGTTTTTTCACACACACAAAAGTAAATAAGAAAATGAGAATTTTTATTCAAAATTTACAAAATTTCATTCTTCTCCCTTAAGTTAGCAGATTTAGTAGAATTTGTATACTGATATTGCAAAAGATACCAAGAATCTTATTTTAGATTAATAATTGATAAGTATATATTATAAATTCCTTTTAAAATGTCTACGCAAAGCACCTGAAAGAAACTGATGTAAATGTAATCTTTAATAAGAGTACCGGTAATCAATTTTGCAAATTCAATATAACCTAACACATATCATTTACAGCGATAGAAGTCTAAAGATACCTGTTTTGGAAGTACGATTTATACGTAATAAAATGTCTTAAGAAGTGGAGAATATATTCCTTCATAAAAATCGCAAGTAAAATATATTAAACCACTGAGTAAATGATAATTTTATCAATATAAGTAGCCGAAGCGGAATGAAGACCTGTGAAGTCCTGAAGAATATATCTTGGTAAACTTTTTTTTGCCTAACATTGCATAATATAGTGTAAAAACCCAAAGAAATCTTATGCTAGGCCTATGTTGAATACCGTCGAACGTCTTAAACCATAATGAAAATAATGCACTTTGTTTGCCGTTATATCAATTGAATTGGTCATTGCTAAAAGGCCCTTTCTCCGTATTTTTGCAAAAATGAGTTAACTACAGATTCAACATCCTTACACATAAATACACAATCTGTGCTAAAAGGACTTTCCTCAAGCCTTCATTCACACGCACAGTTGAGCATTTCATTTTTCGTGTCATGCTAAAATGCCCTTACTCCAGGATAGAGGGCCTTCTAGCTGTGAACTTGTCATTTAGCGGTGTTTCCATCTGATGACAAACCTTTATACTTACTATACTATCAGCTATCTTCATTGTTTGAAGCGGTCTGTTTATTCTGCTCTGATCTTTATTTGTATTTTAATACAAATTATTATATTATACGCAATTTCGGCTAATTAAAATGGAGACTGAGAGTTTGAAAAGCAAAAAGAGATGTAGTGATACTTGCAGTTGGAAACGAAATATATTAAAGAAAGCCAAAGTTAAAGGCACTGAACATGTGACTTACTCTGGAGAATTGGTGGCTGAAAGACGAACTGCTGAGGATTGTAGGTAAGTTCAGAATATTTACACTGAATCACTGACGTAAATGAATATTGCATAAAAATGTTATTTCCTAAGGGCCACAAAAATCTTTATAGGCTATATAAAATATTTATGCATGCACAAAAATAAAGTCACTCATTAACTGGTGGCCCATGTTTTACAAAAGAGGATTTTGTAGAATCTTATGGTAGAAAGGTGCCTCGGTGTTCGAAGTTGTCATTCGCCCCTGCGAGTTATTATGAATATATGTACAATGCCACTCTTCCTCATATTGTTTCAACATCCAAGTTCATTGATGGTTGTATTAGGCATACCTTTGCTCTTTGTCTACCTGGAATTGAAAACATAGTCCTTCCCCAACGTCCTACTTATGATGAATTGATTGCAATCAACCCAGACAAAATGCAGGATATCAAGAAAATTCTATGCTACATTCCCCATTCCCCATGAGAAAGTTGTAAATTCTCCACTAGCAGAACATAGAGAAAATACAGAATGAAATCGTCAAGTTATATTTAAAACAAGGGCCTAAAACTTTGTAATACGTAATTAAAATATATTTTAAGAAGAGAAATATACTTTTAACTTGAAATAATGGTAGTTTATTTAATTTACAATCCTGTATTTTATTACAGTACTCCATTTTTAACCAAATGTGAAATTATTTTAAGTTCACTGCTAAAAGGCCCTTAAATTTGAATTTTTAATTAATAATATTATACAAACTACATATGACAAAAAAATAAAAATTGTGCTTCCAGAAAGCACAAATATACCTTTATGATGGACAGTCACCACATTGCTCTACGGAGATTAGTATTTTTAAAAACAGTTTTTTTCGATTTATTCAGAACTAACATTTTTGGACAAAGGGCCTTCTAGCAATGACCAATTCAATTAACAAATCATGCAATATCATATTATCATATCACAGTGTTAAAAATGCGGTACAAAAAGTTACATATAATTTCGTTCATTGAATAACCGTTTAAACTTCCTAGCTTTACAGAATTACTAACAAGGATTAGTGAACGTCCAAAGACAATATCGATTGGAAGTAGCAGCAGAAAAATTAAAATTAATTTATTCCATGGCCAATACACAGAGTGAACCGTAAGTAATGTCATTAATTTCACAGGGTTATTCTTTGAGATATTTGAAACAAAAAATTTAATGCTATTTTGCTCGTTTCTGCTTCCTTTTCGAGATAAAAATTGTTTTATATGGAACATTTCATAGCGTGTTTTAGGAAAGCCATTGATTTAATTCACAATATAGTCAATCAGTTTAAGAGAGCGGTGTATAATAATAATAATAATAATAATAATAATAATAATAATAATAATAAATTACTGAAAAATTTTTAGTTCTGTTGTTTAAATGTGCAGAAATTCGATCCGGACAAATGTGACTTTTAAAAATTAATTTTCAGAACGAAAAGTTACATTTGTTCGGATCAAATTTCTGCACATTTCAAGGACAAAACTGAAATTATTTCAATCATTTATTATCATAATACACTGCTCTCTTAAATTGACTGAGCATATTGGGAATTAAAGCAATAGCTTTCCCAAAATACGCTATTAAATGTTACATATAATTTTTTTTTCTCGAAAAGGAAGCAAAAACGAGTAAAACTATATTACATTTTTTTGTTTCAAATATCTCAAAGAATAGCCCCTTAAAATTAGTGACATTACTTACGGTTCATGGTTATGTCAGCATGAGGATCTCAGAAGTTGTAAGATAGAAAACCTAGAGCTGGAAGGACTGGACAAATGTTGGTGGGAACAAAGTGAACACTTCATATCGTTAAGAAGACTTCGTTTGTTATTACAGCAATGAACTTATTAAATACTAATTCGTATTACCAGATCGTAATATTAAAAATTCAGTTTAGAAAGTTTAATATAAGCACAATAACTATGCTCGACAAATTCTTTTCATGTCCTTACTTACTTACTTACAAATGGCTTTTAAGGAACCCGAAGGTTCATTGCCGCCCTCACATAAGCCCTCCGGCGGTACCTATCCTGTGCAAGATTAATCCAGTCTCTATCATCATACCCCACCTCCCTCAAATCCATTTTAATATTATCTTCCCATCTACGTCTCGGCCTCCCTAAAGGTCTTTTTCCCTCCGGTCTCCCAACTAACACTCTATATGCATTTCTGGTTTCGCCCATACGTGCTACATGCCCTGCCCATCTCAAACGTCTGGATTTAATGTTCCTAATTATGTCAGGTGAAGAATACAATGCGTGCAGTTCTATGTTGTGTAACTTTCTCCATTCTCCTGTAACTTCATCCCGCTTAGCCCCAAATATTTTCCTAAGCACCTTATTCTCAAACACCCTGAACCTATGTTCCTCTCTCACAGTGAGAGTCCAAGTTTCACAACCATACAGAAGAACCGGTAATATAACTGTTTTATAAATTCTAACTTTCAGATTTTTGGACAGCAGACTGGATGATAAGAGCTTCTCAACCGAATAATAACACGCATTTCCCATATTTATTCTGCGTTTAATTTCCTCCCGAGTGTCATTTATATTTGTTACTGTTGCTCCAAGATATTTGAATTTTTCCACTTCTTCGAAGGATGAATCTCCAATTTTTATATTTCCATTTCGTACAATATTCTGGTCACGAGACATAATCATATACTTTGTCTTTTCGGGATTTACTTCCAAACCGATCGCTCTACTTGCTTCAAGTAAAATTTCCGTGTTTTCCCTAATCGTTTGTGTATTTTCTCCTAACATATTCACGTCATCCGCATAGACAAGAAGCTGATGTAACCCGTTCAATTCCAAACCCTGCCTGTTATCCTGAACTTTCCTAATGACATATTCTAGCGCGAAGTTAAAAAGTAAAGGTGATAGTGCATCTCCCTGCTTTAGCTCGCAGTGAATTGGAAAAGCATCAGATAGAAACTGACCTATACGGACTCTGCTGTATGTTTCACTGAGACACATTTTAATTAATCGAACTAGTTTCTTGGGAATACCAAATTTCTTTTCATGTCCTTTCACCCTTAAACCTAGCTGACCCTTTTCCCCAGACGTTCCTCCCCTCCCTTACACTTGCAAAGTCTTGCAATTTGCTGAGAGCTTGAAACTTCAACATAACGTCTGATCGATAACATAATTACTCGTATGTTTGCTTTCTATTGTCTAATTGTAAATAATTATTTATCGGGGATTAGTGTGATGCCTGTTCTGGATTTACCTTTATCTCGGACGTCTAGGCCTCCACTCCCTTTTGGGCTTATTTTGGCAATGATCCCATTTATATTCTTAGTAGGTAGTGTATCTGTGCATCTAATTTCACTTTAATGCGTACTTTTTATCATTAAGCTAATATACATTTCATTTGGAATATTTCCAATCCTTATCCAATTCTGTATTCTCTTTCCTTACAGTTCATGAAAACTCATTTAGACTTCTTCGATGTTTTTTTATCCGTGTTTCAAATTCACATAAAAGCTCTTCAGAACTTTAAGTTGCCTCTGCCCTTTATTTTACATGTAAAGTTACTTTTTGTTTACTAAAATTTGATTCGGTCATTGCAAAAAGGTCATGAGTCAGCTTTTTTACGAAAATGAGTTATACATGAGTCTATGTAAGAAGGTCAAACAGTGCTGAAGTCGAAGCTCGAAATTTCCACTTGTTGCAGAAAGGTCATGAGTCATTGATTTCAAAACTATTTTTACGTAAAACAAAAAATTTTAAATGAAAAAATGTATAATGCAATAACTTCCTTGATAACACTTTAATCATTGACAGTCGTATCAGAATTAAAATTTAGGTGGTTTATGCTGTAGGTAATTTTTTTCTTTCTCCTGTAAAATTTCAATTTTCTGACTCATGCCCTTTTTGAAGTGACCCGATTCATTTGTTTGTAATTCATGCAACTTACCACAAATTTAGTTTCGTCACCTAACCTAGGGTACTTACTTACTTACAAATGGCTTTTAAGGAACTCGCAGGTTCATTGCCGCCCTCACATAAGCCCGCCATAAGTCCCTATCCTGAGCAAGATTAATCCAGTCTCTATCATCATATCCCACCTCCCTCAAATCTATTTTAATATTATCCTCCCATCTACATTTCGGCCTCCCCAAAGACCTTTTTTCCTCCGGCCTCCCAACTAACACTCTATAAGCATTTCCGCATTCGCCCATACGTGGTACATGTCCTGCCCATCTCAAACGTCTGGATTTAATGTTCCTAATTATGTTAGCTGAAGAATATAATGCGTGTAATTTCGCTTTGTGTAACTTTCTTCATTTTCCTGTAATTTCATCCCTCTTAGCCCCATATATGTTCCTCAGCACCTTATTCTCAAACACCCTTAATCTCTGCTCCTCTCTCAAAGTGAGAGTCCAAGTTTCACAGCCATGCAGAACAACCGGTAATATAACTGTTTTATAAATTCTAACTTTCAGATTTTTTGACAGCAAACTGGATGATAAAAGCTTGTAAACCGAATAATAACAGGCATTTCTCATATTTATTCTGCATTTAATTTCCTCCCGAGTATCATTTATATTTGTTACTTTGGCTCCAAGATATTTGCATTTTTCCACCTTTTCAAAGGATAAATTTTGCAATTTTTATATTTCCATTTCGTACTATGTTCTGGTCGCTTGACATAATCATTATACTTTGTCTTTTCGGGATTTACTTCAAACCTATCACCTTACTTGCTTAAAATATATACATATTTTTTTATTTGACAAATATAGTTCCGTCTACTTACTCAAATTCAAATTTTCAAATTCAAAATTCAAATTTATTCATAATTTACATTTGAAATGGTACATATGGATACCCGTAATGAGCATGTGCTCGTGCTCGGGTACAGTCCAGTAGAGTCTACATAAATTTTACAGACATCAATAATAATGTTGATGATAGAAATAATAATAATAATAATAATAATAATAATATTAATAACAATAATAATAATAATAGAATAACAGTGACGGAAATAATACAAAGATAATAATACAAATTAATTAATTAATAATACTTACTTACTTACTTACTTATTTACTTACTTACTTACTTACTGGCTTTTAAGGAATCCGGAGGTTCATTGCCGCCCTCACATAAGCCCGCCATTGGTCCCTATCCTGAGCAAGATTAATCCAGTCTCTATCATCATATCTCACTTCCCTCAAATTCATTTTAATATTATCTTCCCATCTACGTCTCGGCCTCCCTAAAGGTCTTTTTCCCTCCGGCCTCCCAACTAACACTCTATATGCATTTCTGGATTCGCCCATATGTGCTACATGCCCTGCCCATCTCAAACGTCTGGATTTAAAGTTCCTAATTATGTCAGGTGAAGAATACAATGCGTGCAGTTCTGTGTTGTGTAACTTTCTCCATTCTCTGTAACTTCATCCCTCTTAGCCCCAAATATTTTCTAAACACCTTATTCTCAAACACCCTTAACCTATGTTCCTCTCTCAAAGTGAAAGGCCAAGTTTCACAACCATATAGAACAATCGGTAATATAACTGTTTTATAAATTCTAACTTTCAGATTTTTTGACAGCAGACTGGATGATAAAAGCTTCTCAACCGAATAATAGCAGGCATTTCCCATATTTATTCTGTGTTTAATTTCTTCCCTAGTATCATTTATATTTGTTACTGTTGCTCCCAGATATTTGAATTTCTCCACCTCTTCAAAAGATAAATTTCCAATTTTTATATTTCCATTTCGTACAATATTCTCGTCACGAGACATAATCATATACTTTGTCTTTTCGGGATTTACTTCAAACCTATCTCTTTACTTGCTTCCAGTAAAATTCCCGTGTTTTCCCTAATCGTTTGTGGATTTTCTCCTAACATATTCACGTCATCCGCATATAATAATTATAATTAATAATAATAAAACATAAATATTAACAATAATAAAATAATAACTAAGACTGATGAAATAAAATATAAAACCACTTAGCTAGAGTTAACACAACTTATAAAAGCATATAATAATCAGGAAAAAAAAAAAAAAGAACTCGAAAATCAACAAGCAAGTTCGTTGTATCGCAGACGACAGCAACCGCCGTATGCATTCTTGATAGGAGGGGAGCCGAAGGTCTACATCAGTGGTCGTCAACTCGATGCCCTGTGACGTCATCTCAGGCAGGTCTGAAACCCTCTGCGCTCGTGTTTCGCTGCCGCGGGCACAGCGGAGGCTCGCGATGGTGGCTGCTTTTCGTGATAATAAATGTTCGTCATACTGATCAGATTAAATTTAAAGCAATGTGAATGCCTAGTACTGGTATTTGCATTTATGAAAGCAATTGCTTGATAAGTTAGGGATGAAATGAAAGCTGAATAAAACTAAATATTTTATTTCGAATAAATTTTATTCAGCTTCCTCCAAGTGAAGGCTGCCTAGAAGACAAAGCTTACCATAAAATTGTTGTTATAATGGAAAAAAAAAAGAAAACAATGGAGAAGAAAAAGAATAAGAAATAGCACAATTAGAAATAATTGGAAAAGACTAAACAAAACATCATTAATTCCAGAAAAAACATAAAATTTCCTAGTATCTATTAGCTATTGGATGATCACAGTCGTCTAGTTAGCACTGGTTGCAAGACCCAACTTAAGTGAGCAGATCGCCATAGCAAAGAGATCAATATATATAACTGTAGAGATGGTTTCTTAGGATTTTTATACAGGGACATCATTTTATTTTTACTTCAATTTTTATTGTACCTGAGTTTTTTAATGTACTTCGCTCCCACCCCTTCTACTAATGAAGTTCCAACTGTCCTTCACACAGAATCAAGGCCGCATATAGTACTGAGTTAGTGAGTATAGTACGTTCCAGAAATATGTTCGCGTTTTCCAGTGACGAAAGAGCTTTTAATATTGAATCATATTTTCGCACAGGTATTGTCCCTTTGCCTACGTGGCATCCCGATTTCCCCCACCTGCTTCTGCTCGCACCTCTGTAAAAGCTGGGCTGTCTTAGCTCTTTTTTGAAAACATTAATTTCTGTTAGGAATTGGACGTCTATGTAATATTATACAACTGTTTAAAATAACTTAAATAAAAGGGCCTCGTTAAGTAATTAACTGCCACGTGATTTTCCCCCTTTCTACGATCCTGCGACATAACCACTTGGACGGACAGTAGATAGCATGTCTGAGTAATTTTATCTGTGCGGGTCGGGCAGAAGTGAAGATTGAATCTATAGTACGTAAGGTACTCTTTTATAGAGTAGGTACAGAATTATTTCAACATGAGTTACTAGTACGAAGGACGAAACTGGCAATTGGAATTAAATGCAATAGTTTATAGTGCGATAATATGCACAAAAGAACTGAAGCCTGTATCGAAATGCACGGCCACCATTTTCAAAAATGTGTTTAAATATTCATATTATGATTATTTTGCAATTTAACTTCTTTCTCTATATTGTACGCTAATGTGCTGTAGACAGTATAATACAGGTACACTGAATAATGAATACGTTCGCATGGATAACTCAGTTCGTGAATAAAAACACTTATTGTTAATACTGTACTGTATTTTGATTAAACAAAAATTAAATGAAAATTATCGAACTCAAAATCGCGATATTTCCTAGTTTACGTGAATGGATGAACTACTTTTCTTCCCTCCTATACTTAGTAGAGTCATTTGTTTGTGTTTTACGCCAGTATCATCGAACTACAGTCGTGGAAGGGGGTAACAAACTGAGTTTCTGGTTCTCTAAAGGTATAGCCAGGTTAATATTAAAAATGTTAGTAAAAATAAAATGATGTCCCTGTAGATCCCTTCACTGCAGACATAGATACTTCAGTGACAAGAGTTTGTCCTAGACCAAACTGCTTACAAAAATGCGCGAATCTTTTTGTGATGGTTCCTCTAGCCCCAATCAGTAATCCAATAACTTCGATCTACGTTAGATGATATTTTTCCTTATAATATGGTAGTGGGGTCGTATATGTCGCATTTTTCCTGATATACCTCAGCAGGTTGATTTTCGTACATTTCCATTCTTACAGGTGGATCAATTATGAATCCGCTTGTTGATCTTGTCGGGATAGCGATGATGTCAATGCGTCTTGAAGACCCATTTGTGGACAAACCATGGACCTCCTCCTCTCACAGTCTAGTATATACAGTCGCGAAGCTCAATACGTAGTAAATATGCAAACATTATATGGTTGCTCACCACTAGGATCGCTAATATCGCCACATTACAGGCAATGCAAAATAGAACCGTCACAGTCTATTGTTTCTAGCACCCTCAAAACTCAAGCTTCGTGACTGTATATAGTAGACTGTGATACTATACTGCATTTTAATTTCTACTTTTTCTTTTCATTTTGTTAATGCATGACCATTAGTAAAAATATTTCCTGATCTTCTGTGATGCTAATTTTACGAGATTTTTTAGCCTCTTTATTGCGTACTGATTGCTCAATATTATGCACTATGATCTGGGGAGTGCATGAACTGAGAAAATTTTGTAGATTGTAGTCAGATGATATCAACTATCGACCAGATATTTTGTATTCGACAGATAATGGAGAAAAAATGGGAGTATAAGGGTACAGTGCATCAGTTATTCATAGATTTTAAAGAGGCATATGACTCGGTTAAGAGAGAAGTTTTATATGATATTCTTATTGAATTTGGTATTCCCAAGAAACTAGTTCGATTAATTAAAATGTGTCTCAGTGAAACTTACAGGAGAGTTCGTATAGGTCAGTTTCTGCCAGATGCCTTTCCAATTCACTGTGGGCTAAAGCAAGGAGATGCACTATCATATTTACTTTTTAACTTTGCTCTAGAGTATGCCATTAGGAAAGTCCAGGATAACAGAGAGGGTTTGGAATTGTAAGGGTTACATCAGCTGCTTGTCTATGCGGAAGCTGTGAATATGTTAGGAGAAAATCCACAAACGATTAGGGAAAACACTGGAATTTTACTGGAAGCAAGTAAAGCGATCGGTTTGGAAGTAAATCCCGAAAAGACAAAGTATATGATTATGTCTCGTGACAGAATATTGTACGAAATTGAAATATAAAAATTGGAAATTTATCTTTTGAAGAGGTGGAGAAGTTCAAATATCTGGGAGCAACAGTAACAAATATAAATGATACTCGGGAGGAAATTAAACACAGAATAAATATGGGAAATGCCTGTTATTATTCGGTTGAGAGGCTTTTATCATCCAGTCTGCTGTCAAAAAATCTGAAAGTTAGAATTTATAAAACAGTTATATTACCGGTTGTTCTTTATGGTTGTGAAACTTGGACTCTCACTTCGAGAGAGGAACATAGATTAAGGGTGTTTGAGAATAAGGTGCTTAGGAAAATATTTGGGGCTAAGTGGGATGAAGTTACAGGAGAATGAAGAAAGTTACACAACACAGAACTGCACGCCTTGTATTCTTCACCTGACATAATTAGGAACATTAAATCCAGACGTTTGAGATGGGCAGGGCATGTAGCACGTATGGGAGAATCCAGAAATGCATATAGAGCGTTAGTTGGGAAGCCGGAGGGAAAAAGACCTTTAGGGAGGCCGAGACGTAGATGGGAAGATAATATTAAAATGGATTTGAGGGAGGTGGGGTATGATGATAGAGAATGGATTAATTTTGCTCAGGATAGGGAGAAATGGCGGGCTTATGTGTATCGTACCTCCGGATTCCTTAAAAGCCAGTAAGTAGTAGTAGTAGTAGTAGTAGTAGTAGTAGTAGTAGTAGTAGTCAGATGAATTAGCTAGTTCTGTGGTGAGATTTACTTATTTTCATTAAAGAAAACAATGTTCGTATATGTATGTGGATCGGAACATGCATAGCCTGCCGAAAGCTGCTGATGAAGCCTGAGAAATCTGACTAATGGAAAATGTGAATAAAAAACACAAAGACTTTTTCCTGCTTTGATACAGTACGCACTATATCACCTTCAGATCATTATCACACTATCAGTCTGTCATTTCTAGCTGAATCTAACCAGGAGCATAATCTACAACCACAGCAGATGTAGGCCTATGATAGATATAGGTAAAAATAACGTAATAGTACCGAGAAAATAACAGTTCCAAAAAAAGAACTAGCCTATAGGTCGGAACACTGTTCCAAAATAACAGTAGGAGTTTCTGACAAACTCTTACTCATAGGAACTGGAGTATTGTGTATCGTACCGTCCAACTATCTTGTCTGGAAGACTCCAGATAATCTCACAGTCTACTATATACATTCACGAAGCTTGAGTTTTGAGGGTGCTAGAAACAATAGACTGTGACAGTACTATTTTTCATTGCCTGTAATGAGGCGATATTAGCGATCCTAGTGGTGAGCAACTACCTAATGTTTGCATATTTACTACGTATTGAGCTTCCCGACTGTATATACTAGACTGTGATAATCTCCCAGAGACCATAACAGTTCCAGTCTAAATGTTCTCCTTGGGTGTACAGTAGTTCCTTCAGAATTGAGTAGCTATATGTTGGAAGGAGAGCGAAATTTTTTACTACAATGAATTTGCAGGGCGCGTTTCAATATTAAATAATCAATCTGATTAGCGAATCAGCTTCAGTTACATTGTTTGCTATTAATATAGCAATAAGAATGAGAAGAAAATCAAATTGTGAGATTGTGCCTATTATTATTATTATTATTATTATTATTATTATTATTATTATTATTATTATTATTATTATTTTTACTACTACAGACGTGGACAAATTATTAACAAAATTGACGATTTTTATGATTAATTCTATTTACAAAATTTGACTATTCAATTTAGACTACAGTTGACAATTTTGCATATTTCTATCATTACAGTAGATAGAAATATGCAAAAATTTCAAATGTAGGCTATTCTAAATTGAAGAGTCAAATTTTATATAAAAATATATAATAAAATCTTCAATTTTCCTAATAATTTGTAAATATTATGCAAAAATGTCAACTGCAGTCTAAAGTGAAGAGTAAAATTTTATAAAAATATATAATAAAAATCTTCAGTTGTACTAATAATTTGCAAATATCCAAAATGTCACCTGTAGTCCAAATTGAAGAGTCGAATTTTGAAAAAATATATTTAAAAAGTCTTCACTTTTGCTAATAATTTGTAAATTTGCGAAAATATCAATTGTAGTCTAAATTGAAGAGTGAAATTTTGTAAAAATATAAAATAAAAATCTTCGATTTTTCTAATAATTTGGAGACACTCAAATATGTCAACTGTAGTCTAAATTGAAGAATCATAGTTTGTAAAAATATATAATACAAATCTTCAAGTTTGCTAATAATTTGTCCACGTCTGTACTATTTCAAAGTCACTGTTTTACTATACACAATGAAAAAAATTACACAAATTTATATACCGCACTGTATTGTGTTATAAAATTTGTATATTGTAACATATCTGCCTTCTGAAGGATACACTAGAAGGAATGGTGAACGGGAGAAAAGTTTGGGGCAGAAGAAGATATCAGATGATAGATTACATTAAAATATTATATGGATCACGTGCGGAGACTAAGAGGAAGGCAGAAAATAGAAAGACTGGAGAATGCTGGATTTGCAGTGAAATACCTGCCCTTGGGCAGAACACTATGAATGAATGACTACAGTAACAACAGTGCAAATGTAGCCCAACTAATCTCATTGTTTATTACAAATAAATTAAGAAGCTTCAATAGAGACTAATATCACGTAGTAATAATATCCCTTATTTAACACGAGGAATGATCAAATTATTGCGATGTTTCATGGTTTGTATAAATTACTGTTACACCTGACTGTAACAGCTGTCGTGGTTCGAATTGCATTATGGTCTAAGATTTTTGAAAACGAAACAAGTTCCGAAACAATATAAAATTTTGGTGATTATTACGTTATGTCAGACACTTGGTGTTAGGGTAAAGGTTGGTAACATCGTGATATGAGTAATATTGTGATAGTTCTTTTTGAGAATTCATTACAATTTTACTGAGCGAGAGAAAGATCGGGTTTTTGCATCAACGTATTAAGGGAATGTTAGTGGACAAGTTGCTGCACAAAACCGGTCCTTTTCTCTCTCAGTAAAAGTGTAATAAATTCTCAAAAAGAACTATCACAATATTACTCATATCACTGTATTACCAACCTTTACCCTATTTCTGAACTGTTCTTTGAAACTAGTACTTTCTTGGAAACGAAACTCTTGAGTATTATATATTTTTGCATAGCTTAACTGATGAATTTTATATGCTGTAAATTTAAAACTAATCTGTACAGCTCAACCAATGAATTGTTTATGTTTGTAAATTGAAGTAATTTTCATTAAATGTATTATAAACTTTAGTATATCTAAACTGATTGAATTATTTATGTTATTAAATTAAATTAATTTGCTTGCTATGTATTATATTTATAGCTCAACTGATGAGTAATTGTTTAGGTTTGTAAATTGAACCATCTGCTTGCTATATACTGTATTTTTTTGTAGAGCCACCAACGTAGCTCAGTCGGCAGACCCCTAGCCTGCTGCTCCAGACCTTAGCTTGGGCTTGGGTTGAACCCCCGTTTGTGCCTATTACCTGGTTGGTTTTTCTCCGAGGTTTTCTCCAACCATGAGGCAAATGTCAGGTGATCTATGGCGAATCCTCGGCTTCACTTCATCTAGCCAAAAAATTGTAATCTTGTAAAGTTTTGGCTTGTTCCACATCTTAAAGCTTCAATGCGAATGTAAGATCTACAGAATGCAATAAATGGAGTGAAATGAAAAAACGACATTGTAATGATTCTGTGTGCATACCTAGTCCACAATCCGAACTTAATCCTAGACATCATTTAATATTCTGAAGTTACTTTCTCATATGAATAAACAAGTACTGCATTGTTAATAAAGGGTGCGTCAGAAAGAACGGATGGATTTCAAACTATCGATACGCAACGAGGAGAGAGATATAGTGAGGGGGACCACGACTGTTGGGTCAGCCATAGAATGCAGTTTCAGTTGAGAACATGGTGTTGGTCTGGTGTACAACATGCTTTCATCGTAGAGACATTTTTGAAAAATGAAGAGTCTGTGATCGCCACTCAGGACTCATTTCGACATCGGATGTCACGCTAGGATTCCAACTCGGAATACAATTTTGCGGTGGGTGGCTTCATTTCGTATCACAGGTTCAACATTAAAGAAGAAATCACCTGGACGAAATTCTATTGCACTGAGATTGTCCGAGGCTACGGTAAGATCTCGCGCCCTGCGACTTCTTTCTTTGGGACCATTTGAAGGCGTAAGTTTGTAAACATCGATCACATACACTGGACGAACTGAAGACAGCGATTCGTGAAGAAATCGTGGCAATTGCACCAGCTATGACTGTGAAAGTGATGGCGAACATCAGAAAACGCCTCGATGCCTGTATTGAAATCCAAGGACATCATATGGATAATGTTGTTTTACATAAATAAACTGCATGTATTGGTGAATATGTTGATAACAATAAATTTTTGATTTGATGAATCTTTACAATTTTCTTGCCATGTGAAATCCATCCGTTCTTTCTGACGCACCCTGTATAAATATTTATCACTCGGCATTTCTCCAGTTTAGCTACGCTAAAGAAAGCTCAAAATATTTTGCTGTACTGATAGAGATGGTACTATTATAGTAGGAAACTTTATAATATCTTCAAAACTCCTTCCAGTTGCAAGATGTGGCAATGTTGCAGTCAGTCTCCGTTCAACTCATAAACAGGTCCTTATATTTGTATCCTTCCTCACTAAAAATGGTTGTACCATGCGAAGTGATTTGTCTGACGTAGACTCTCAGTCATTCGGGAATACATTATCGTAATCTTCTCATGAAGAAGCTGTATCTTCCGCAACATGTGAGACTTCAACTCTCTATTTTGTAGCCAATCTTTAACCCAGCGTTTTCATTTAACTCTGGTTTTTGCGAATAGGATACAGTTATATATGTTTCTTTTTATTAAGATCCATTGTACGTGTGCGTCTGTATTGAACCTGAGTAAAAATATTGACAGTAATATTGATCATGTAGGATCGCTAAAATATTAACAGTAATATTGTTCATGTAGGATCGCTAAAATATTGACAGTAATATTAATCATGTAGGATCGCTAAAATATTCACAGTAATATTGTTCATGTAGGATCGCTAAAATATTGACAGTAATATTGTTCATGTAGGATCGCTAAAATATTGACAGTAATATTGATCATGTAGGATCGCTAAAATATTGACAGTAATATTTGTCATTGTCATGTAGATCGCTAAAATATTAACAGTAATATTGTTCATGTAGGATCGCTAAAATATTGACAGTAATATTGATCAGTCAAAATATTGAAGTCATATTGATCATGTAGGATGGCTAAAATATTGACAGTCATATTGATCATGTAGATCGCTAAAATATTAACAGTAATATTGATCATGTAGGATCGCTAAAATATTGACAGTCATATTAATCATGTAGGATCGCTAAAATATTGACAGTCATATTAATCATGTAGGATCGCTAAAATATTGACAGTCATATTAATCATGTAGGATCGCTAAAATATTGACAGTAATATTGGTCATGTAGGATCGCTAAAATATTGACAGTAATATTGATCATGTAGGATCGCTAAAATATTGACACTAATATTGATCATGTAGGATCGCTAAAATATTGACAGTAATATTGATCATGTAGGATCGCTAAAATATTGACAGTAATATTGATCATGTAGGATCGCTAAAATATTGACAGTAATATTGATCACGTAGGATCGCTAAAATATTGACAGTAATATTGATCATGTAGGATCGCTAAAATATTGACAGTAATATTGATCATGTAGGATCGCTAAAATATTGACAGTAATATTGATCATGTAGGATCGCTAAAATATTGACAGTAATATTGATCATGTAGGATCGCTAAAATATTGACACTAATATTGATCATGTAGGGTCGCTAAAATATTGACAGTAATATTGATCACGTAGGATCGCTAAAATATTGACAGTAATATTGATCATGTAAAATCGCTAAAATATTGACAGTAATTATCATATTAAAATATTGATCATATTGATCGTAGGATCGCTAAAATATTGACAGTAATATTGATCATGTAGGATCGCTAAAATATTGACAGTAATATTGATCATGTAGGATCGCTAAAATATTGACAGTAATATTGATCATGTAGGATCGCTAAAATATTGACAGTAATATTGATCATGTAGGGTCGCTAAAATATTGATAGTAATATTGATCACGTAGGATCGCTAAAATATTGACAGTAATATTGATCATGTAAAATCGCTAAAATATTGACAGTAATATTGATCACGTAGGATCGCTAAAATATTGACAGTAATATTGATCATGTAGGATCGCTAAAATATTGATGCGCACAGTCATTATTATCGATCAGTTGTGCCCGGAAGTTTAGGAATTTATTTTTGATGAAATAGACAGGCAAATAGGTATTTAAAATTCAGAAAATGGACAATAAAATAATCAAAATAGACATTTAAAAATTACAAAACTAGATGGCAAAGTCATCAAAGTAGTAATTTCATATAGGCTACTTAATACACCTCTGTGTCATATTTCAGTACTTATTCTTAATTTTCTTGGTTATATGCAACTATATATAATTTTTTAGTTCATAATTATTATAGCAACGTAACAGAGAGAACGTTTTTGAGCATGGAAATGATCGTCCTCCTTCCACTGAACTGGTTGTAGTAACATATTTAAACTGTAACATTGTGGATGGGTTCATATCTGTAACAATAGAATTTTCACCTTTCAAAACATCACGAATGTATTTTAGGCTTTCTCAGGTCACTAACAGCCAACCCATTGGCTCTCAGTACTTCCAGTAAGTGACCTCCAGTATCTTCGACGACTGCCATGGATGATCCTTTCCTGAAACTCCGTACTTGTTTCCCGAGAAGCACCGAATCTGCTGATTTCATGTCAGCACAGGAGGATTTTTCACCTCGCGAACTGAAGCAGCTCCTTCTTCTGATACAGCGTCGCTCTCGACCGGCTGGCAGCTTAGGCCTGGCTTGCAGCCATGCAGCCAGAAATATAAATCTAATTTTATTAATGTAGAATGAGATCCTCAGTAAAGATTAGAGTAAAGAGAAAATATCGTTTAATTTGTGTAACTGTTCATTATCATTATTAACGAAATGAAAATGAAATTTGATTTTTATTTATATTTTATGCTCGACCATGCCGAAATGTACTAATTACACATCTGGTAGCAGTCCTTTAATGCATGTCATTAAAGTACACCTACTCATTAAAGTACAGTGATAACTCAGCTTACATATGTTCAGCCAATGACAAGTCAGCTTTGTACCGTTATAAAACCGCAAGTATCGATTATTCCCTGATATGCAATCGAAAGAGAATTAGCGAAAAGTCACGGAGGCTGGAAATCCAATATTGTCGCAGAAGGTTATGTTCTGTTACTATAATAATTAGCGTTAATTGTAAACAATATTCAAATAAATTCAATTTGTCATCTCGTTTTTCAATGTCGAATTCAATAATCGAGGTTATAATATTATAATATTATCAAGTTTAACGGGACTACGTCAAGGTCAATGACATTATTGTTCCTCGGAAAAAATCAATACTTTCGCGTCTGCGCACATCTCACAATTCACGACCTAGAACAAGGTCACTTCCGATCTTGTCAGATACAAATAAAATGTATACATCTGAATAATTTCAAGTTAGAAATATGGTCGAGCATAAAAAGTCGTATGAAACTCGCCTATAATGGTAATTAAGAAGCTCGTATGAAAATTATGAAACTCGCTTGCGCTCGTTTCATAAATATCTATACTCGATTCTTAATTACTAGCATTATAGGTTCGTTGCATAATATACTATTAACACATTGAAATTCGTACATTTTCATTTTGTTTATACTGATTTATTTTAATAAGTCCCCAAATGTGCGAAAACATGTTTATCTCTATTTAAACCTTTCGTATATCCTCCCAGTAAAAAGAAATGCGTTTTGCTTAACTCCCGGGCTCTACTGATCAGTATTACTGACCGTGTAAGAGCTGCATAAGAATTGAGACCCGGAATCCAAGAAGGGCCCAAGTCCATTTCATCAAACTTTTGGGAAATTGAAAAAAAATATTTGCTGTTGCTACAAAACGCCTCTGACCAATTATTTCTTGTTTCATAAGTGCATCTCCATTACATCTTTTCATAACCATGGCAACAAGCTTCTACTAATTATTTTGCATGAGAAATAAATTTTTTAAGTGATTAAATATTGGGCCCCTCTTGGATTCCGAGTCTCAATTGTATTGTATTGTATTGTATTTATTAACATTCCATGGTATTCATACATTGCTTTACAGCTAGAATATGGAACAAGTCAAAAAACTTAATACTATTATAAAGTCTTAATTTATAGTCACAGTCTAGATGAAATATATACAGACGAGATTTACAATGTAGTCTACTAGTACAACACAAAGTTTTAGTATCAATTTCATGAAGTGTTATTGAATGTTATGAATTCACCTACAGAATAGAAGGCGTGAGAAATTAGGTACTTATTTAATTTGGCCCTAAATAATCTTTTGTTTTGAGTTTCATTTTTTATATCGATAGGGAGGCTATTAAAAATTTTTACTGCCATATAACGCACTCCTTTTTGATAGCACGATAGACTTGCCGATGGAGTACGATGGAATACTGTCTTGGAACTGAAAGGAGCCCGTAGGTTTAATCCACGAAGACGAGAAATTACGAAAATGTATTTTCCCATTTACCGGGAAATATCGCCTTCTAAATTCCTCTGTTAACTTATCGTAATTTAATACTAGTTTCCAACATCTTCACTTGTGAACTGAAATTATTGCAACTAATCGCATGAAATGGCTAAACTGAAGTAATGTATGTTTGTGGTCAAGGAATAGCATATTGCGATACAAGTGCGGTAAATGCTTTATAACAAAATCGAGAAAACAGTTTGAAAAAAAAAAAAAGAGGCGAAGTCTAGTTTTTTTCAGTTTACGAGATTCTATTACGCACTTTACTCACGTGTATTGCATACATTATTTTTTTATCTATCGAAATATGTTTTCAATTTTGAATAACGCATAAATTTGTTTGATAAGTAAAAATTTACCCTATAAGAAAATTTGAACGTCGTTGCCAAGGCAATAAGTTATTTTACTTCAGTGTAAACAGTCTTTGTTGTTTCTGGTCATTAAATTTGTATTTGTATATTTATGATATTTATTATATAATAGATCACAGACAAAGTACATACAAGTAAATCAATTTAACTCTTACATTACACACTTTACAACAATTTTACACAAAGATATAGTATTATTTAAATACAATTTCTACAATGTACATATTTACATATTTTTTATTTATTTATTTATTTATTTATTTATTTATTTATTTATTTATTTATTTATTTATTTATGTATTTATTTATTTATATATTTATTTATTTTTTTCGTTCAATTCTATTTCCTTTATTCTATCCATTCTAATTTTTTTTTTTAGTCAAAAAAGATATAAACCTAATTGCTTTTGTAATTTTATGCTATTATTACTCATCAGTTTTTTATAGCTATTTCTTTATTTATTTGTAGGAACTTTTCTTTTATAAATTTCATCCGTATATCTTCTGTATTTTGACATTCAAGAACAATGTGAATGTCATCTTCTCTCCGTCCACATAATGGGCACGTGCCTTGAGGTATATTTCCTCTATTATTTCTTAATTTCCAAATCCCCAGACTGAACCAAGCTAGTCCAAATCTTTCTTCCATATTCGTATTTTCTATATATGCACTCCTTCCCCATATTTTTTTATATTCATTAAAAAATATTAGGGATCGCATTTCATTGTTACTACTGAAATCATTTTCCCTAGTTATATTTTTACATCTTGATTTAATTAGATTTAGGCTTGCTGACATATTTCTTGTAGCTAAGCTATTCCATAACCACCCTAGCCCAATATTAAAGATGTTATTTTTAATATTCACGATTACTTTATTTGTCGTATTATCAATTTGATTTAATAAATATTGTTACATAAACTTATTTTGTTCACTTTGGATTCTTTTAATTAAGTATTTTGTGTTTCTAACTAGGATTGTGGTCATGATACTGTCCATTCCCATTTCTATTCTAGCTACATTATTTGAAGAATTTAAACTAATATTTAATACTTTTTTTACAAAAACTGATCAATATAATAGGAGTTTAATTAGAAGTTTTGTAATCATTCAATGATTATGGCAAAAGAATTGGTTGAGGACGTAGTGGATGAAAAGATTGAAGAAGCGTGGAGGATCGGTTGCGCTAAGTTCATATCGGTGAAGTCTAAAAGAACACACACGTCCTTCAACGGCCGTCCACTGGGACCGAACTCGGCCGATTAACAACTCATCCGTCTACGGTCGTACACGGCCGACTGACGGTTCAATCCCACTGAGATGGCTTTTTCCGATCTCAATCGGCCGAACAGAGAAACACGTGGTGATTGTTTCCATGAATTTCGCCATGGACGCCGAAAAATTAATTATTTCTTGTATTTCTTTTCGTTAAAAAAGTGAAATAAAATTTTTAAGGCTTAACAAATTATTATTCATGTACTACTTACCTTAAGATCACTGCCAAACGTTCCTCAGGTGGTACAAATTCTCTGAAATTTGACCATTTTGAGATTGATGGACGAATTACATTTAAAATATATTGAAATGTATCAACACTCATCCAATAGTAATCGGAAAACTTAGCACTGTCCTCTAGAGTCTAGCAGTTTATTGTGTAAGTGTAAATGATGAAACTTACCCAGGCAACACCTTTCTCTAAGTATCGGATATACCCTATATTTTCGTCGTTTCGGCCTCCGTCTCCTCATAAGGTAGGGATTATCCAATAATAGTAACATGTCCTCCACATTCATTCCAATAATAATAAT